>OZ010737.1:141706945-142306945 GCA_963932295.1 Tipula lateralis
TACTACCTCTACGAAGGGCGTTAATACGACCGACAGGAATAACGAAATTAGTAAAATGAAGGATTTTGGAAAAGTTACAGTATTGCAAAAGCAGTTGAAAATATTGCTGAATCTTGGATAGAAGTTAAGACATCGTAGTATGAATGGTGTGTCGCGTGCAATAAAATGAAAATATTCGAGGATACATCACTAGAAAAGGTGTTAGAGTACAACAATGATGGCAGTCTCTCAAATCAAAATTTGGCCGAGTTGCGGAAGCGAAATACGAGCTGTCAAAAAATTGGTAGAAGAACCTTAAATAACGTCAGCTAAATTACCTGCAGCGTTAAACTCAATTGGCGAGGCAACTTTATAAATTGCTACAAGCAAATTTATGCAGAAAATTAAAAAAATATCGCCCAAATTAAAATAGTCTGGTTTTTTTATAATTATTTTATTTTACGCAGATTTTCAAACCTACTGTTAGATTTTCTATATAATTCTATGGAATTTTTCACTTCAATTTACGTTTTGCGTACAAATTTTTAGGAACTAAACTACGACACAAATCGCGTGCTTGGTGTAATCGAAACATTCTATTTTCCTATTGAATATGCGATTGCAAAACGGTAGCCGTAGAGTAAAAGTATCTTTCGTGATTTTCTTACTGTCGTTATATCTTAACGCCATTGCCTAATGGATGAATTTACATCCCTTTTCCGTCCCTATCGGGATTTTAGCCTTGTACTGACTGCTCCATAGACACAGTTTTAACTGAGTCATTCGTCCTGACACTGTTTATTCTTATTAAATTGTTATTTATAACCTAGTTGGTAACCGATTTATAGAATTGATAAAAGAGTATCGAAAAAGAATATACTCGTCAATATATTATCTACTAATTTATATGTAGTTTCTTACTATTAAGATATTGCTATTGTCTATAATCAAGATTTTAATTAATGATTTATTAAGTGACTATTATTTTTAAAATATTTGCCTTGAAAATTTGTATTTTTGCACGCTCTAGAGCTTCCAATTGAATACTTACATGATGTTTGAATGCTTCAAAAATATTTAGTCGCAGTGAAGGCTGCGAATTTCTTTTATAACTTGAATTTTCATTACCAACTTCTATGTATTGCAAGCGATTTGCTAGATATGAATTAAGAAAACATCATGATTATATAAAATCATAAATAATCACGAAATACTTTCGTGTGACAAATGGAATCTAATATTATTTTCAAAAGCACATTCTCAGTTGTAAGAATTCTCACTCAATTAGATATGTTATTTTTTATGTTAAGTTTTTCTGGAAACAGATCTCCACAGTCCAATAAAATATCATATAGTTGAGATTCATCAAGACGACAAGATACTGTAGATAGTAAAGGCATTGTCTTTCTGTTAAATTTCATCACATGTAACGATGTTATTCATATGATTTTATGATCCATGATAACACAATCACACTTGAAGTCTTGAAGTAAGCCATATTCTTGAGGTCGGTGTTTAATTCGCATGGTTTTTACTATACAATCCCGAATTATGTAGTACATTACTACGATATTAATGTGAGATCACGGTATTGTCAGAACTATAGACACATCAACTACATACAGTCAAACATAAAACCATAAACCGAACATACTCGTAGATTTCATTCAATCAATTTCTATTTTTAAAAATATACAATACTTATTTCGAATTTCACGTGTAATTATTTCTCATTTTTTGACGTTCTAATGTAAAGCAGTCAATTATATTCAGGTTACGTAACCAACAATGTTTTGGACAAATAACGACAAAATCAATGAATATATATCTTTTATTTTTCGGTAATTATCATCATTAAATCAAAGTATGTTTGGTATTTCTGTATTATTTTTATAGCCATTACCCATTTAGATATATATTTTTTGATTATAAAATATATTTATTGATATATAAGAAAATGTAGAGCGACGAGGGTTTTCTTTGGGTTGTGGGCTTTATATCATTATTACATGTTACAACTTCTATTCAACATCTGTTTGACAAACTTCTATTCAACATCTGTGGGATACAATAAAACAAGGTCAAAACGCGATATAATTGGATATCAATAATTTTGTACCCAATAGCTCTAAAAGCACAATTTTCCAGTTAGCTTTAATTCCAAAATGTTAGGACTGACCGAATAATTGATTTCTTAACCAGTTTCACTGGTCGGAAAAAAATGAATTTTAATATTCACTGTCATTTGATAATCCTCTAAATTTGTTTTCAAGTGAGGTATGAAATATATAGCAGTACCCTTAAAGGGATACCTATATGATGTGGTGAACGTAATCTTATGTACTCATTATCAGTCCGTCTAATTCTTGAAATAAAAAAATGCCAAAAAAGATGGATAGTGCTACAGGGGCAATTGACCTCAATATGAACATAGAAGGAAGGTCATGCTTTATCAAATAATCAATGGAACACATAATCAACATAACAATTAATGCAATTACGCCGAGTTTAAAACTCAAAAGCTCACAATATGCGAAAAACATGACAAAGTGATGTTACAGCACACAAAGTGGGCGATATGTTGCAAAAGTCGTCAAGAAAACTTTGGCGATTGTCAAATTTGTTGTCCTACCCCATCTGATGTATTCATCGAGCATTACTCGTTTCGATTATCACTTGTCCCGGTTGATGATTCATGGCCTGCCCGATGGGGGAATGGTTCCCCGATGGGGGAAGTCGGCAATACTTTCAATAAAATAAATTGTACCACTCTCGCTGATTAAAGCTACCAAGTTATAAAAAAATACCTCAAAACTTATTTGCACTGCAATAATATCTACTTAATGGCAGATGTTCTTAACATATTAATGCTATTATTCGTTTGTATTAATACCATCTATCTATGTGTAAGAAATCCACGTTAAAAAATTTTAAGATGCTTAACATAGTCGCCTTCACCAAGTTCCCACGAAATATAAAACAAATTATGTATGTATATAAATTGATGTCGTTTAGTTTAATCGCAATTAATTGAAACACACGTGTTTCTTAAAGAAAGAAGAAGAAGATTTCTAAGAAGTTATGTATGTATTTGGTATTTTGGATTATATTTTGCAACCTACTAGTAATGTGAAATATTAATCCTGCATATTATATCATATATTAAAAAATTATAAATTGGTATGTGAAATATCTATTCATTTTTAACTAATAAATCTTGCGGAAACTAAACATTTAAAAAATTTAAATTGCTTTAAAAATTTATGAAAAGAAACGTAAAACAAGGTTATGAAGATGACGGTGTAGTCATCGAAGTTGTTTGTAAAGTAAGAAACGACGTGGCTACAAGCCACACTACAAAATTAGTAGTAAATTTTTTTGTATTACGTAATTCGTATTCGAAACAATTTGTTAATGTGTTTTTTTAGAAGAGTCACTGTTTAAAATAGATCTTAAGTTATTTAATTTATGACATTGGATCAGAGCAGCTGTTGAGTTGGTTTCCTATAGTAGACTACTAAATACGCATTGTAATCATATTCACTGCCCACTCTGTCTCAGAATAATGCAGTAACTGGATTCTTGCCACATAAATTCTACTTCATTCGATTATCACCTGATTATCTTTCTGTTCTGGCCAGGTTTCTGAACTATCCCGCATCCAATTGGGTGAGTTCCACCAACCTTCTTGCTTTTGTATTTTACATGGTAGAACCCCTCGGGAAGTGCAATCAATCGGGTTTCACTATAAGTAGGAATGTGACCGCAGCAATCTCGTTTGACAATACTGGGTATTGGTGATGTTCTGTTTCCTAAAAATGTTTGCCAACGATCAGGAACGTCAGATGACGCGTCGAGTACTATGGCCGAATCAGTCCAGCATAAAATTAATGATCTTTGCACTGTCAATATGCCCTGATTTTATAAGTTGTGCTTAAAGATGAGCACATAGTTCCAATCTCGCTATCGATAATTTTTTATTGGAATTACTCTAGTTTTTGCAACCAACAAACTACCGTGGTACCTTGCCGGAGTGCCTCATATATACAGGGTGGGTATACCATTTTATTGCGCCCATATTGGTTATGTGACGTTTAGATCAGTTTCGCTTTAACCATTGTGTTATGTAGGCGCCCCAATTTTCATAATGAATAAATATAAGCCACAAGAACGAGCAGAAATAGTGACAATATTTATTGAAAATAATCGTTCCATTATTGCCACTCAGCGGGAATTGCGTCAAAAATATCCTAATCGTCCAGTGCCTCACAAAACCACAATTTATAGTTTACATTTGAATTTTCGACAGTACGGTACGACAGCGGACAGTCCTCGTTCTGGAAGACAACGAACGTCTCCTAACGCCTCGAAAATGTGGCTCTGGTGCGCGATATTATATTGCAGAGTCTCCAGAAAATCAATTTAGTTCTGTTACACATTTCTGCACGCAGTTTAAGGCGAATTTTGAAAACTGATTGCAAATGTTCCCGTACAAAATTCAATTAGTCCAAAAATTGATACCGAGTGATCCTGATCAACGAGTTGAGTACAATAATGCAATCCTAAGGTTGTCTGGTGAAATTTAAGATTTTTCGTATAAATTGATAATGAGCGATGAAGCCCATTTTCATCTCATTGGCCACATCAATAAACAGAACAGTCGGTTATGGTGAACCCTCAATTAATTCATCAAACATCATTGCATCCACTTAAAACAACTGTATGGTGTGGTATTCATGCTGGAAACATCATTGGTCCTTATTTTTTAAAAAATGACCAAGGTGTTGAAGTTACTGTTTCTGCCGCACGGTACCAAGACATGGTTCGAAATTTTCTTGTGCCTGAAATGGAAGAGCAAGGAC
This sequence comes from Tipula lateralis, assembly GCA_963932295.1. Classification (NCBI taxonomy): domain Eukaryota; kingdom Metazoa; phylum Arthropoda; class Insecta; order Diptera; family Tipulidae; genus Tipula; species Tipula lateralis. The sequence continues at coordinate 141,711,787 of OZ010737.1, forward strand.
GAGAGAACATGTGGTTTCAGCAAGATGGAGCCACAGCACACACAGCCCGTTCAACAATTCAATTCTTGAATGTGGTTTTTCCACGAAGACTAATTTCGCGAAATGGCGATTTAGAACGGGCAACCAGATCTCCGGATTTAACACCATCCACTTTTTCTAATGGGATTTTTTGAAATCTAAATGTTTATGTGAATAAGCCCCAAACGATTCAACATCTTAAAGACAATATTCGTCACGAAATTGAAGAAATTTTGGATTGTCTTAGAACCCGAAGAAAAAAGGATTTTCACCATCTGATTCGGTGATGTGAATGAACACATCTATAACCCCCTGTTGGAGTGCAGAAATCATGGGCCGACCAAACATGCAGTAGAATATATGATCGCCGCTATATTTAAGCATTCGTTGCCGATAACATCGTTACCAAGTGTCTTGTAACAGATTGACACAAGAGCAGTTGTTGCTCAGTAGGTGTCGTTAAGTTGAGAAAAAAGGCTTCTCGGGAAGAGATTGTGGTCGATTTGATTATCCATTTGTCTTTATTAATGTGCTTATGTGGGAAGAATGTACTGACAACCACCAAGTTGTATAGTAATGCTATATCAATGGTGCATGTACTGTTGTTGTTTGATGGAGAGCGCAAGGTGTTTGGGGCTATGGTGCTACAATATATGTTGCCAGCATTGCAGTGTAAAATCTTATTATTGACAGGTGTGCAATTAGGCACGAATGAACATGTCATTCGTGCCTAATTGTACACCTGTCCTAATTGCAGACAGGTATCAGCCTGTCCATCCAAAGCCAAAAATATGTTTGCATCAATATGTAACGGAATTGATTGGGAACCGAATGTATACGGAATGGAAGGTGTGAATAGAATACGTCCATTCATTTACATTTTTTTTAAAGGCCATTATTGGCCCGTACCGTGTCAACAATCTGACTCCATTGGTTTCGATCACGAGCCAGCTCTTCAAACCGTTGTAGGCAGTTTCAAGATGCCAGATCGCTCTCTACGCCGTGGAGCCTCACCGACAGCGACCTCTTCGCCTACCGAAAGGCGGTTCTTCCTTAAAGGTTCGCTGTATCATTCGGTTCGGATCAGCACGCAGAACGTGTCCGAGCCAACGTACTCGCTGTCCTTTAATTTCATGCACGATATCAGGAATTTGCATCAAATTCCTGATCTCACCAATCCATGTCACCAATCACCAATTTGACATCGTGCTCCGGTATAGAACAATGCAGATTATCCAGATTATTGTAAAATGAGTCTTTATCCTGGGATTGGCTTACATCAGTGGGCGCATGTATACAGACAATTGACAGGTTGGCTAATCTCATGTGCAAGCGAAGCTTATACATTCGATTATCGACGATTAACATTTTTACTTTTTTACGGATGCGGGTCGTCAGCCCAGCGATCCAACCAGATTTAGTCGCCTCCTACGACAAGCTCTGGATACTGTGGTGGTATTCTATGGGTCTCATGTTTCGTTTATAAAATTTACGAAACACGAATGCCCCCAACCACAGAGCCTAGTATTCATTTACATGCAAACTATTTAACGAAAACGGTATAGAACTGGTACGAAATACTTGAGAATTAATCTTTATGTATTGTGAATGACAAACCCGTTCCTATAATAAGTTTCAATAAAACGGGGGGACATTGTAAATCAAACAGCCATTGTAAACCAATTGCGTTTAAACTTGTCTCCAACAAAATATCATGAGATCCATCTATTGGTTTTCTTTTAAAAACTAAAAATGTCATGCTAGCGAATTATTGTTGTAAATATATGGTAAATTGATAAAATTTCAGGGCAAACTATAATTGTTCACGATATAATGTGTTAAATTGAAACATATGATTGATACAATCAGATACATTTCATTAACCAATATGTATTCAGCTTATATATGCATAATTTTTCACTATGTTGTATTTTTTTATTTTATGTATGACCATTGATGATTCATGTACTTAAATACAATATTTTTATTGTGTTTGTGTAACAGAGTAACACCTATTTCTTGCTAATTGTACATACGTAAACCGCTTCAGTCATTATAAAGTTGTATTTATTGTTTACCTACACATGCCAATCGTATATCAAGAAGTACGATATTATTATATGTGAAATATGTATTTTATGTAATACATATTTATGTCATTGTTGTATCATGCACAATTTGATTTGGGACTTCTAAATAATTACTAGTTAGACGATGTTTGTAATATATGTAATTATACAGTAGCCACTCGAAAATATAAAAAGAAAAGTTAGTTATAAAATTATCTGTATACGTTAAACAGCGATTTGCAAAAAGCTTAAAAATATAAAGGGTGATCCAATAAGAGCTTCCGGAAGTATGGACCATCGTGTTTGCACGTTGCACCATCCTGTTGAAACCACAAGTCGGCTATACCAATTTCTTGCATTTTTGGCAATACAAATTCATTGATCATTACTCTGTAGTTTGCGCCATTGACATTTACACGCTGTCCTTCCTCATTTTTAAGATCTTGAATCTCTTCTGGCTGTTCATCTGCCCAAATACGACAATATTGTTGACGTATCCATTCATCCAAAAATGAACTTCATCGCTGAACACGATTTTTCGATTAAAAAATGGATCAATTTGGAGTTATTCCAACGCCTATAAACCAAATCGATGACTCAAAAGAAGGTCAACTGGCTTTAATTTTTGAACAAGCGTATTTTGTGTGCCTTCAAACCGTAAGATCTTTCGTCAAAATACGCCACATGTGCCATATGATAGACCAAGAGCTTGAAAACTGCGACGAATTGATTCATTGCGGTCTTCACGTACACTTTCAGCTATAGCAGCAATATTCACATTAGATCGACTTGCCCGCACTGTAGTCGAGTGATGAATATCCAATAGTGAAAAAGTGGTTCGAAATTTATCGATTGTTTTGCGAATAGTGCGTTCACTTGGACGATAATGAACACAATAAAATGGTCGAAGAGCACGAAAACAATTTTTCACTGAACACTGATTTTTGAAATAAATTTCTACTATTTGTGAAGTTTTAACTTTAACATATACAAATACTTATACGTGACAATAAGATTCGATTAAAACTTATTCAATTGATGTTAATTAGTATAAAACTGTGGAGTGGCATCTTTAATTTAATCGAGGGCATAATTGCTAACTAGTTGCATCTTGATGATGGACCTGTGTAACTTAAAGAATGAAGCTAATAAGAAAGCTAATAGCTAATATTCTGAAGAAGCCATCAATTGGGAGGAAGCAGAAGCGGTTTGATGACATTTTTCAAATTTGCAGAACAATGCTCGCAGGATTCTGCTGAATTAGAACAATTTTCTTGTGAAAAAGTGAAGTCTACCAAACAGCTAGGTATAAGATTGTGGATTTTAAAAACACATTAAGTTTGAGGTTCAATAATAACGAGGTCTAAATTTTGTGATATTTTAATATTAAATTTTATAATTGAATTAATTTAATAATTATTTTAAAAGTTTGACTTAATGTGCATTTATTATTTGCAATAAATTCAAGAACTGATTGATAAGAAAAACGTTTTCTGGTACATAATTTGAAAATAAATAAACAAGAATTCAAATGAAACATTCAATTATCCAGGATTTTTGACTATCCGAAATGCTCTCATACCCAAGTATTGCGGATAACAGAACTTTTACCGTACTTACCATCAACTAAAACGGTATTTAGAATGTAAAATGGGAAGTTTATCAACAAATCTTATGTTTATCTCGAATTTTTTGACACAAAACTACGTTAGATATTCACTAATTTAAGCAAGTAGAAAATATTGTTACAAACGAGAAAATTTGATTAAGTTTTTTCTTAACCGTAGTTCAATCCTTTGAGCAAACTTAAAAGAATAAGATCAATCGTTGAAACAAACAAACACTTTAGACTAAGGAAAGAAATTTATTTTCAACACTACTTACCTAGTAAGACGACTGCAAATAAAACTATTAGACTAAAGTTTTCAACCAAATACATAACTAAAATAAATTTGTCAAATAATCATGTACTCGTATTTTGAAAGACGACAGCATCTTTTTTTTTTTTATTTATTTATTTATTACTATGCAATCTGTTTTGGGGCTCAAGGCACTCTCAACTCTTTTGCGGTTCGCTAATTTACGTCCTGACCTTACGCTTTGCAGCCAAATCGAGGACGTACGGCTGGCTATAAGTCCGATTTAGCTAACCATCTGCACATTGCATAGCTCCATGCCAGACTATAGTACTAACATGGAAGATGGGTTGGTCCATGGATTCTGCACTGCAACAGGGGGTCATACTTCATTCACACCATCGATCGTAATGAAGTGGTGAAAAATCCCTTTTGAATATAGGGGCGGGCCCTATCGGGATTCGTACCTCCCGCAGCCTTAACCACTGCGCCACCTGGGCGGTTACGACAGCATCTTAAAATTTAAACAGAAACATGCATGCTGCCACCTTTCTTCGAGAGAAGAGGCGGCAAAAGTTGTTCTCAATAAATTACAATGAATACTGAACACAAATGTCATATGAACATGACATGAATCCCGATTGGAAAAAGTACCTCCTATTGGATCACTCTTTATAATTCGACTCGTATCAGTGTGAACATAATGTTAATAAAAGGCTTTATAAATTATATATAAATCTACAGTGTAAATAAATTAACTTCTTAAACGTCCAATAGCTATAGAATATAATTAAACTTTATTGTGTTATTTTTTTTATATTGTACAAATTAAAACTATTAAGTTGTAAATAATTTTAGTCTTGTTAACCTTGACTATATTCTATAGTTTATGTAGAATATATAGTCTATAAAGTCTAAAATAAATTCAATATTATACATATGGCTATTTCTATTAACATTCTAATGAAATATACTATGTAGATCCAATGTCACGCAACATTTATAAGATAACAATTTGTTGTAAATATGTTATACTTATACTTATGATCTTTAACGTTTAATTGTTTTTATTTTAAATAAAATATAAATATTTAAATTATTCATATAACATACTACTGATAATATGCAAAACGACACTTCATAGCATACGATTAAATGCCGGTTAATTCCATCACACTGCGTTACATTATTGACAATTTTAAACAATAACCCATTGATCATTTTATTTTAAATTATTCATTGTTGTTTAGGATCCATAAAAATAAATTAAAATTTATTTTAATTAAAAACGCATAACTAGAGAGAACTTAAACTTGCCTATGACATGATTTATGAATCATATGACACGATTATTGAGAACTACAAGACGTAAACAATTTTTCCAACCTGGTCCGGTATAACATGTATGCTCATTTTCAGTTTCGAAAAAATTCTGACCGAAAACTTGATCAGTCATAATTCTATACCAAACAGTGTTCTTCATCGCTCATAATAAGATTGTTTAAAAATTCTGTCGGAAGCAAAATGAATCTTTGGCCATATTGTTGCCTTTGTGGTGCATCACGCGGGAATAATTCTCAAGTCAATTAAAATTTATATATAGAAACATCTTTAGATCAACTTTTCGAATTCGTCGTAGCAATGTTTGGGGGAAGCCCCCCATTTGAGTAGCACATCGACGAGTAGATTCAGATTGATAAGTGTGGTAACTTTCTGGTACAGCACCCACAGCTTGTGTAGTGCGAACAGGTCGAAAAACAGTTGTTGGTGCTTTTTCAACTACTGAACCTCGATCATCAAAACGGGTATTTAAGCTTCTTACTATGTTTTCACTGGGAGCTGTCACAGTATTAAAATACTGACGGTATTTTCTTTGTGTTATTATTATAACATTAAATCAGTCAAAGTTAGCCCACCCATAGTTCTAAGCTGATAAGCGAGTAAGCTACACAATTTCTTTAAAGGTTAAATCAAAAATCAATAAAAGCTACATAAAATTAGTGAAACCACAATTATCAATAATGTTTGCTCGCAACATGTCGCCGGTTTTAGCTTAATGGTTAAGAGAGTTTCTCTTCTCGCCAAGGCCACGAGTTCCATTCTTGCTATTGACCAAAATTTACATGCTCTGGGCTTAACAACCTTTGTTGTGCACCAATACGTATAAATGTTTCGCCTTTAACTCGCACATACATTTTGTCTTTAGTAAAAAAAAAAAATTGAACCAAATCAAACTAAACGTTCTTAAAGATTCGCGAGCCAGCAATCTCATTTAACATGAATATTACAGAAGTCGCTTTGCTATATTTTACCGATGTTAATAAAACTGAATGGCCTTATACTGGGAAAGAAGTCATCTTTTCTTGAACTGATTTTTATTTACATAATATTAATCCAAATATAATCCCACTTTTAGCAGTACCGATGGTATAGATATTTTAATTGAATCTTTGGGCCATTATACGGTTCCTTTTTGGGGAATCCTTTCAAATATGAATCGTGATCCAAAGCAATGAGTCTAACGGATCATATTCTTTGCATTGTTCCGAAACATTCATTCGTGGTTATGCGGGGAATAATGTCCCGTGAGAGTACCCATCAAGATCCTCAAAGTGCGTCTGTCATAATTCAAGAGGAACTATAATCTTTACAGATTTATTGTTCCAAAGAAAATTTTCAATAGGCGACAAAAAGTTGTTTCCTCCCTTCTGATGCAGACCACCAAAGTGATACGAAATAATTTCCATGGTGTTTAACCATAGTGTCTAGTGCATGTGGGCAGTTTTGGGCCAGCCCATCTCCTTGCAAAGTTGATAGTGCCCAGGAAAGCCAAATTGATTGTCTATGCCTTGTAGCACATAAGGTGCAAACTGCCGTGCGGTTGTTAGAGATACACCCTTTTCTGATCAGAGATCAAGTCGCACCAAACCCACAGCCATGTCAAGTGTGGAGTGTGCATAGCTTTTACAATACCCAGACAACCAAGTCTTTAAAGGTGGATTAAAGGTTGTTCCTCCTACTATACTTAATGTTCTAGCCCAAAAAATATGTTTGGCAAATCAAGTTTAACGTTCCTAAAGATTCGTTGGCTAGAAGTATATCATTTAACATACGTATTACAGAATACGCTTTACTATATTTAAATTTCTTACCGATGTTATTAAGGCTGAATGGTCTTATACTGGGAAAGATGTCATCTTTTCTTAAACTGATTCTAATTTAAATAATATTAATCCAAATATATAATATTAATCCCAATTTTAGCAGTACCGATGACATAAATATAATTTTAATGAATGTTTGGCTCGTTATACGGTTCCTGTTTGAACAACAACATTAGAAGTTGCTACTAGCAGGAGCAAGCCAAAGTTGTTAAGGTAGTTGTAGTTTAAACGGTTGTAGTTGAATTTGCTGTAAATGTGTTATACTTACTTATGATCTTTGACGTTTAATTGTTTTTATTTTGAATAAAATATAAATATTTGAATTATTCATATAACATAATATGCCAAACGACACTTTATGCAATTAAATACCGATTAATTCCATCACACTGTATTACGTTATTGACACTTTTAAACAATAAACCATTAATGATCATTTTATTTTAAATGGTTCATTGTTGTTTAGGATCCATTAAAATAAATTAAAATTTATTTTAATTAAAAACGCATAACTAGAGAGAACTTAAATTTGCCTATGACATGATTTATGAATCATATGACACGATTATTGAGAACTACAAGACGTAAATAATTTTTCAACCTGGTCCGATATAACATAACATGTATGCTCATTTTCGGTTTCGAAAAAATACCGACCGAAAACATGATCAGTCATAATTCTATACCAAACAGTGTTCTTCATCGCTCATAATAAGATTGTTCAAAAATTCTGTCGGAAGCAAAATGAATCTTTGGCCATATTGTTGCCGTTGTGGTGCATCACTCGGTATATAAGTCAGTAAAATTTTATATAAAAAATCTTCAGGTCAATTTTTCGAATTCGTCATAACAATGATCGATGCCCAATTGACTAGTATGTCGACGAGTAGATTCATATGGATCAGTGTGGTAACTTTCTCGTACAGCATCTACAGCTTGTGCAGTGCGAACAACTCGAGAAACATTTATTCGTGGTTTTTCACCTATTTTCAAAATGGATCATTAAGCTTCTTATCATGCTTACTCTGGGAGCCGTCTCAGTATTAAAATACTGATGGTATTTTCTTTGTGTTGTAACGTTTGATTGTCCGGAAATATAAATAATAAAAAAATTATAAACATTTCAACTCAAACAGTCAAAGTTAGCCAACCCTATAGTTCTAAGCTGATCAGCGAGTCAGTAACATAATTGTATAAAGCTTTACACAAAGCACTAAAAGTGACATAAAATTTGACAAGTTGGTAAGTGAAATCAAAATTATCAATAATGTTTACTTGCACCATGTCGCCGGTTTTAGCTTAATGGTTAAGTGAGTTTCTCATCTCGCCGCGGACACGAGTTCGATTCTCGCTGTTGACTAAAAATTTACATGATTAACCCATAGATTTTTTACTTGCACATACATTTTGTCAATATATGTGTTACACATATATTGTTCATATATCAGATTCAATGAATCTGAGGCGAGTGACCGACAGGCTTTCGAACAATGTTGGGGTAAAAAAGGTTTGATTTTGTTCGTTATTGCATTATATGACATAAAACCATCATTTTAGAAAAAAAATAAAAAAAAATACCCAAAATTTCATGATGAGGCGCGTGTCCGCTTTGACAAATTGTGGCCAAACAAATTTTTTTTATAGGATCATATTCTTCTTTCAAAAGGCGACAAGATATGAGGTTGTGCTCTCCCTTCTGGTGCAGACCACCAACGTGATACGATATAATTTCCCGAAAACTTGATCCGTTCATATAGTGTCGAGAGAATGTGGACAGTTATGTGCCGGTCCACCTTCCTTCACAATTGGCTGTGCCCAGAAGAGCTAAATTGACTGTCTCCGCATTGTAGGTCGGAAGGTGTGCAACGCAAACTGTGGTGCGGTTGTTACATACACCTTCTGACTGTTTACTAGACACCTTCTGATCAAAGATCAAGTGCAAACCCACAACCATTTCAAGAGTGGAGTGTGCATAGTTCCTACAATTCCCAGCCAACCAAGTCCTTAAAGGTGGCTTAGAGGTTTCCTTCCAAATAATTATTTAAATAATATTAATCCAAATATAATCCCACTTTTAGCAGTACCGATGTTATAAATACAATTTTATTGAATATTTGGCTCGTTATACGGTTTCTTTTTTGGGCAACAGCATAAGAAGCGGGTACTAGCAAGAGCAAGCCAAAGCTGGTAAAGTATAGCAGTGACTCAATCCAAAGTCATTTGTTTATATTTGAGATAAATGTATTTGTAGTTCTAGTTTAAACATTTGTAGTTGAACTTGTGGCAACTATAAACGTATACCGTGAATGATTGACGGGCTCATTTGGTCCATTGTGACAATCCCCTTCTAGACGTACAGTATGAATTCCGAAACAGAAATCTGTTTATTTTTGGAATGAAGCTCAAGACATACGGTATCGTCATGGTCGTCATGTCATCCTCAAATATACTCGTAGCAATCGTTATCAAAAAAACAATGAGTCTTTGGGATCATATTCATCCCCCCACCTGTGTGCAGTTTGTGTTGTCCCAAAATATTCATTCGTGGAACAATGTCTCGTGAGAATACCCATCAAGATACTCAAAGTGCGTCTATCATAATTCAAGAGGGGCTGGGATCTTAGCTGATTTATTATTACAAAGAAGATTTTTAATAGGCGACAAGATATAAGGTTATGCCCTCCCTTCTGGTGCAGACTACAAAAGTGATATAAAATAATTTCCCAAAAACTTGTTTCATTCATAGTTCCCAGTGTTTGTGGGCACTTATGTGCCAGCCCACCTCCTTGTCAAGTAGGTAGTGCCCAGGAAAGCCAAATTAATTGTCTGTGCCTTGTAGGATAGAATGTGTGCAGCGTAAACCGCTGTGCGGTTGTAAGAGCTACACACCTTCTGAAAAGCTCAAGTCGCACCAAAACCACAGCCTTCTCAAGAGTGAAGTGTGCATAGCTCCTACAATACTCAAACCAACAAGTCTTAAATTGTGGCTTAGGGGTTGTTCCTCCAGCACTACTCAATGTTCTAGACCACCAAATATGTTTGACAAACGAGATTATGGGTCTGATAACTGAAACGTATAGCCAGTACACGTGTCTAGAATTCAAGCCCCATCTTACGTTTTAACCAGATCCCTGGAAACTTAACTGCAGAATTCATGTTATGATAAGAGTTTGTACTTTGGATAAATTATTTACACGAGTATTTATTGATTTTATCAATAATGGCAATACAACGTTCACAATCTCAAAACTTTATTGTATTATATAAATAAATATGTCAAAGATGTTGATTAAATGTTTGGCTTCTATTTTTGATCACCACTATCGTACTTAATTTTATTTCCTTTCCGTTATCTATATCGCTCTTAAGGCGCACACCTTTTCAATTAATTTTTCTAATATTTCGTCAAATGGAGCAAAATAGTACAGAACGGCACACACATATTAAATGGCAAAAACCGAATGTTATATATGGAACCATGTTACTTTAGATTACACATACTAAAATTATAAACAATAATATAGCGAAAACACACCTTATTATACCAAACTAATAAAACCTAGGTGTGGAATATAAAACGTAAAATCAAACAACAGCGAAAATTATTGCGTGCGTAACACAAATTTTGCCGCGCTATTCGAAGCTTATTTATTTATTTATTGTTTCTTGTGTTAAGGGATGAAGATTGTTATTCTTATTTAACATGCATTATAGATGCTTTAATTTCTTATGTATGTAAGTGATTTTTGTTTTGGTTTAAACGCTAAATAAAATAATAAATTAGAGATAATAACTTCGCCAGCTGAAATTGTTAATTGAAAAAAAAACTAATTAATTTTATTTTTGTTTTGAATTAAGTTAAGTAAATATAGACTTTTGTTATTAAGTTTTGTTAAGACTATAGTAAACTGGACGACTATTTGGTTTTTCTATATATAAAACTTTGAACTTTAATTAATAGTTTGCATGACAGATAAATATATAACGGTTGTGCGTGTACAATGATGCTAGGAGGTATATAAATTTTATTTTTGGAAGTGATCTCAAGGTAGTAGATATGCGGAAAATAACTATTTTTTTGTTAAATTTTATATAACCATAAAATTTGGATGCTCAATATAATTCATGTTCCTCATCATTACCAATCATGCTTATTTTATTAGCTGTTTTAACCTTGGTGTTTCTCGAAACGCTCTGTACCTCCTGTAGCTGTGGGCATCCATGTTTAAAATAAGACCCATCGAATAGCACCACAGTATCACAGTTTGTCGTAAGAGGCGATTAAATCTGGTTGGTTTGCTGAACTGACGAACCACATCCGTAAAACAAATCAATTGTTCAAAATGTCAACAAACAAAAAAACGGATACTGCCAAAGTAACAATGAACCCTCGCTTAAGTACCCACCACAATTTTATCATATATGTATGAAAGAGTATCGGCTGGAATTCGATATCCTAAAAGTAGAGACCATGTGTCTAAAGGCTAAACATTGCTACACAGTGGGCATAACCTCGTAAATTGTAGAGTTGGAGTATAGGCGATAATCAAAAGTGTAAGATTCGCTTGCATAAAAGATAAGTCAACCTCTCTGTGTGTATGCGCTCACTGATGTAATCCAATCCCAAGATAAAGACTCATTTTACAATAATTTGGATAATCTGATGGTTTCAGTAGAGCATGACGACGTCAGAGTAGTGATTGGTGACTTTAATGCTAGAGCTGACAGAAATCAGACTGACTTATGTAATAATATAGGTCCTCACTCCCGACACGAAATTGCGAACGGAATTGGAGAAAGAATGATATACTTTGCCCTCGCTCATGATTTCAAAGTGGCAGTACATTGCTTCCTCATAAAAACATCTATTTATACGTATCCATATGTTTCACACATCCGTTTATTTAAAGGAGTCACCGGATGCCACGATACCTTAAGATCTCAGCCAACTGCCATTAGGGACCAGGATGGAAACCTCTATGTTAATGTCGATGCGGTACTCGATACATGGCAAGAACATTTTTTGCCTTACGTAATGTTCCACATGTATTTCAAGCTGTACTTGAATACCCTCAAAAACTGACCGCAGAGATGATCATTGAGGATCCATCCTAAGAGGAATTCACAATGGCCATGAAGAGACTAAAGAAAAATCGTACACTATGGGAGTTGATTGCATTAATTTAGAACTCTTGATATTCGAAGGGATCATTTTGTGGAACTGTTTTTCGACCTTATTCGATAGTTATGGCTAAAAGAAGTTATGCCTGAAGAATAGAAAGTGGCCGCGCCAATATTTAGGAAAAGTGATCGCTTGAAATGCGAGAATAATCGCGACATAAGCTCTCCACAGCATAGAAGGTACTGTTGAACATTATCTTGGGAAAAGTTACGTAAATGGGCTTTTGGCGGAGGGAATTATCGGCGACTACGAAGGAGGATTCCTTCCAAATCAGTCAGTCACTGACCAAGTTTTTCGCTAACGATGATTCTTTCCAAGTACTATGAAACAATAATCCGTTATGAAATAATCCGGTATCGGATTTTTCCCGATATCGAAAAATCTGATTCGCTGTGAATTTTTCTATTATGAAATTGTTTTGTCGAATTTGTAAAATGTAAGCGTAAAGTTAGCAGTAATGTGTTTTGTAGTTCACTTAAACTTACTAAATTTTATTTTGTTGTTGTAGTTTAATTGACTAACTTGTTAAATATTATATAATAATGGAATCTTGCTCCTCAAACTGTGAAATATTCAAAATACACTAATTCGATAACACAAAACGAAATTCATCTAATAAATAGCAGTCGGTTTTTGCCATTTGATTTTCGAAAAATCCGACTTCGTTTTGTTTTTTTAATTTCATAATAGAGGGTTTTTCGATATCGGATTTTCATAATAGCCAAATCCGCTTTCGAATCCGATATCGAATTTTTCATAAAAGCCTCCCTCGTATTTCTAGATTTCCAGCAAGCCTATGACTCGATCAATCGAAAAGGGCTATGGTATGCGCTTGAATATTTAAGAATATCAAACAAATACGTATATCTGTGTAAAATGACAGTAACGCAGTCACAATGTTGTGTCAAAGTTAAAAACCGACTATCGAGAACTCTTGCAACTATTACCGGTGATTTAACTCTTGCCAAAAGGCAGGTCGCCCAGCGAAAGCAACGGTGTTTAAACACTAAGAATTGAAAACATTTTTATGTTCAGCAATATGTAAACGATCGTATTTGGTTGAAATGCAAATCAAAGATCAGCAAATTGGTCTGCAAAACAAAACTTGCATCAGTGATGGTTTCGGCGCGGAACTCTCACAGGACGCTTACCTCTTGTTTTTATTGAAGAGGGCGTAAAGGTCAGTCATCGAATCTACGTTGAAAATAAGTACCACCCATAAATCCCGTGAAAGCCAACGTTTTTACAATAAAAAGTCCACAGAATCTTAATTTCTCCACAACAATGGCCACCATATTCATCAGACTTAAACGCAATGGATTTTTCCATAAGTTACATTGTGTGGACCAAAGTAATAACTAAAAAATATGAGATGGTCGACGTCTTAAAGATTGCTCTTCGCCGAAAATGAAGCAAAGCATCATAACACCTGCACATTCATGCAGCGTGTGAAGTCTCCTTAAACAGACTACAAGCTTAATTTACTCATAAGGCTTTATTTCTGTCATTTTTGTTATTTACATTGAAGACCAAATGAAAGAGGTTAAGTTATTAAGAATAAAATTTAAGTAAAGAGTAAAGTCTATACTCTAAATTTTGTGTATAAATAATAAACCTTCTGTTATTTTTTAGTCAAATATACACTTAGTCTTCGCAAATCGAACCTATAGTATGACGTCTTCGATTTGCTTGGGCAACAGCGTAAGGTAGGACGTTAAAGCCATAATAGTCAATTGTGAACTACTAACTACAAAAGAGCGAGGCCCAAAGAAGGCGGATTAAATTCATATATAATATTGTAAACACGTAATAACGCAGTCACAACCCTATGTCAAAAATTCAGAACAGACTTACGAGAACTTTTGCAATGGTCTCAAAATCAACCAATCTAAAGCCAAATATCTGTTCTCTGGTTTTAGAAAGCAATTGATTTCAGTAGTGGTAGCCAGACGTTTGAAGATGTGTTAAATTTATGTATCTTGGATCGATAATAGTGTGGAAAAGTATATCCGAACAGTTTATTTTGTCTTGTATGGATATGAAAGGTGAACCTTGAAAAGGCATCTAATATTCACGAGGAGAATCGTGCGTGTGATACATGGCCTTTCACGAGAGTTCTTTTCAATTTAATGCGAATTCCTGATATCGTGCATTAATTAAAAGGACAGCGAGTACGCTGACTCGGTTACATTTTGCCGATTCGGACCGCATGATACAGCTATCTTTAAAGAGTAAGCCACTTTGTGGTAGACGAAGAGTTCGTTGTCAGTGATGATGACCTCACGGCAGGTCAACAATGGCCGGTTAAAACCGTTAAAATACATTGCCATCTTCACAGAGCTAATTCTAGATAACAAATTGATAAAGATTTAAAACATTTGTAGGGCTAAAAGTAGAACCGCGACCGAACAAATTGGTTCGAATATTTTACTTCTACATTGTGTTCTTCGGGTATTACTGCCAACAATTGTTAAATCGAAGGACTCTAAATGACTTAATATTATTTATTGCATAAATAATTTATGTTTGTTTTTTAAACTCAGTTTTTTACGATCGTTATGATTTTGAAATTATTTACAAATGCCCGGGTTGTCCGGAAAAACTTGCTAGTATAGATTAGTAGCAATTTGGATATTTTTATTTAACAGCTACTTTTCTGTATAAATCAAATGTTTACTTACTAAATGATTTTTTGAAAAGGATGTCCGTTTTAGCGATTTATTTCATTGAATCGTGCTATGTTAAACAAAAAATCTACTTTTAATATTATAACACAATATAAGGTTGATTCTATAGATATAAAACCGGACGTAATGATAGAATGGAATGGGTCCTCAAATTAGTTGATTTGTCGTAAATTATTTATTTAAATAATTTCTTACTTAAACGAACCGTGTTCATATAAATGTTATATTGTATATGAAAATGCAGCCCTCGCGACTATATATAACACCTCACGCTAGATGATGGATGAAAGGAGCACAGTAAATTATTAGACGAACTAAGACTACTCCATTTTTAACTGTTGAGGAAACCCGAATACATAATATGATGCAGTACCCTAACCCTAACCAACTAACAATAACAACGATATCTAACGAACTTAAATTATTAATGTAAGAATGATATATATTTTATTTACAAACCATAATTTTGCTAATAATGTGTATAGTTATAGAAAATGGCAGCAAAGTTACCGCCCTATAGTTTTTTTCTGTAACCTTATAGATCTGCAATATTATTCGCTCTACTTGTATTGTATTGTGTATATTCCAGGAATGTACTAACATACCTAGAGTAGTCATTACAGTTGATATGTGCGTCTTATATTATACTCGATTAGCCTCGGTTTGCTGCGGTAGTTTCTAATCGAGTATTATGGAACCATTTTGTCGTATACACATTGTTACTGATCATGTATGATATAAAGGTTAGCAGGGCAACCCCAATGGCGATCCAATATGCATGTTATTGTTACTAGTTATGTATGATATAGAAATTTATTTTATATTACAAAGGTTATTTATAATTCGTATATTGGCGTTTATGAAGTTTCAGTACCAATAAAATCAATATTAAATTATGAGTATAACAAATATTTAATGTAGACTTTAAAAATTACAACCACATGTCGCGGATCGATTGTATACATCACACATAAATTATGGACGAACATGTATTTTATATACATATCAGTGTTTATGTCATTAATAAATAATTTAAAAATCAATTTTATTGTTTTGTTTCAATTCTATTGCAACCCAACTATTAATTATAGTTTGAAAAAAAATCAATCAATTCAAATAAATACACGTGTAGGTTTTTTTTGTGCCATTTTATTTTCTATACGTTCAAACTTGACCTAAAATAGAAATAAATAATCGATATATTTACCTAATTGCCAGGAAATTTTATTTTAATAGGTTTGCGACTTTTCGATACTCTTGGACATGTTTTATTTACAGGTGTGACGCTCTAATTTTTTTCCCCGAATCTATGACCTTAATAAATGTTTATTTATAATAAAATTTATTTTTATAGACTAAATGTCATAAAATTTAAATTACTATTTATGTATATACTCGTATCAACATTTTCTTGATTCGTTAACAAAATTGGGCGCGAGTTCTGAAATTAAATTATTCAAGTGAAAACTCGTTCAATATAATCGTCCCAACAATTATTCAGCTAAAATTCATTGATGACACGTTTTCCGAATTCAACAGATTTATTTTAATATGCGATGACCACTATAATCTTAATAAAAAAGTTGGTACTTAAACTTCGATAAGTGTATTTATGGCCATTTTTACTCCGCATATGTTATTTGGACTTTTTTGACCATATAGGTGGAGCTGGAGTCGAGCTACATAGTTTGAATAAACCCGAGGAAATTGGTAAAACAATTTCACTCGAAATCTCAGATTCTTACGCCTCAGACAGACGAGGGATTAACTTAGCGCGATTAGTGTGTCAAGTTTAAGATTATCTTATCTCATTTCAAACTAATCTATACTTAGTTTTTAAGTTTGTTTTCAACAAAATGAGAGAAGAAGAAATCAAAATGCTGCGGTATCTTACGACAAAAATTATAATATCATATAAATACAAGTGGTGTCATTATTTGACACAAGAAAATCCCTTATGTGATGAAAAACTATATTTCCTATAAATAATAATTACAAAATGAAGATCTAATTCAAAAATGAATATGGATGAATTACAAATGATTGTTCAGCAAATGAAAATATTATTTGACATATGCTGTAGTTTTTTATTTAACTAATTCAATGTTTGTATATTTTATACTTTATGTATAAAAAATATTTATGTATGGAATTCGACATCGTTCATATGTTCAAAAAGACAAGAAGCTGTCAATTCATTGAACCCAATTTTCGATGCTCTTAGCTTCTCTAACGAAACCGGCTTGTTGGCATAGATCATAAATTTTTCTGAATAGTTCTATTTTGGACGACTATTTCTGGATATAACACGTTCATCGAATTTAGATTCCAATAAGTCGACCCGCTGTGTGGCATGTCGTACCGTCTTGTTTAAACCACATATCATTAATTGACCAAAGAAATAACGTTTCAACATGTCTCTGTAGCGATCTCCATTGACTGTTCAAACGATCCAATGACATCACCAGCATGAAAATCATATACGTACAGTTATTTTCGTGCATAAATTGATGTTTCTTAAAGCACATGAGAGTATTCACCTAATCCAAAAATTTATATTCTGTTGACGGCTAAGTGAAAAATGGGTTTCTCACAGAATACGATTTTTCGATGAAATTTATCATCTTCTTCCAATATTTCCAGAGCCCAATCCGAGAACGCACGTCACTTAATATGATCAAGTGGCTTTAGTTCTTGTGTTAACTGAATCTTATAAGGATGCAAGATAGTTTTGCAAAATTTGTCATCGTGTGCTCTGATCGATGTCCAATGTATTGTTCGTTTGCGACGCTTGGCCAGCAACAATATTTTCGGCACTCCGACCAACTCGTTGTCTCACTGGCACGGAAATATCTAGCAGTGAATATTTAAAATTTATTGTCTATTGGGACGATAATTTCAGCCAATTATAAGACTCGGAATTTTTGTAGTACATTTTAATTATTTGTATACGTTGTTGGTTTGTGTACTTCATCTTGATGGAAATGTTGTCTTTACTGAATGTTATGACATTGAGAGTTTAGTTATTTGTTTAATGGTGCGTTGACAGTGAACGTTCAAAGTTGTCTAGTCCGGATGTATCTCATCTAGGTGTATCTCAATATTTTAAGTGTCTTGAAAATGGATAATATGTATATTTTTCACAAAACAAAATGCGGTAGACCGAGCAGTTACTAAACCATGTTACTTATGCCAAAATAAACATAATTATGGTAAATACTAGCAAAAAATTGCTCTAAACGTTGCCCAATCTACTCCACTTGGAATAAATAAACTACAATATCCTGGCATTTGTTCTACGAATATTTTAATCATGACATAAATCAACATAAATGTTCAACTGGATCAACATTTTTAATTATTTGAAACTGGCAAATGATTTATTGAAAAGTGATTAAAGTGAACAATCGTACAATGTTGTTTAAACAAATGAGCCAAATTTGTTAACAGAAGAAATATTTAGAAAGTGGTTTCTAGAAGGTGGTTTCTTTTATTAGCTTATATAAGCACAAATAGTTTAGTCTGATATTGCCGGATTGGTGTAAAAACCACATTGAGTGTTTAATTGCTGAGTACGTAATGACGATGCTAAACAGTCTTCTCTGGTCATTTTGGCAGAACGTTCAGTTAGTCTTTCATGTCAAGTAGAAGAGTTTTTCGATCAAATCGTTTACCTCTTAGAAATTATAATCCCATTAAAATGTAAATCTTCAAATTCAATTTAGTTATAAACCAAAAGTCATGTTAAAATTTTCAATCGCATCAAAACTTTTAATCTAATGAAACCTGCATGAAAACATTTGAAAAATGGGTCTAAAAATGCCGAACGAATTTAGTGAAATTTGGGATATGAAAAGCTTTGCGACAAGCTGTAATTTTGTATATTAAACTGGACATTCGGTTACGAATGAGGTTAAAAGCTCAAAATAGGATGTACGATTTACAAAATTACTGTAAATTTGTATTTAAATTTATAATTTTATTTAAAAAAGCTGCGTAAGATAGCTGACACTTTAAAAATATTAGTGGCTCTGTATTCGGTGGATGTGTCTCCCGGCGATTATCTGTTCGAATTTCGCAAAACATAAAACAATCGGAAAAAAGTATTATCGGAATCGGAAAAAAGTATTAACGAATTTTGAAACAAATGTTTTCAAGTCGTTAACCTCGGGACTTATTGAGTCACGTGTTAGATGGATGTAATGTAATATACCTTTTTATTTTTTAATCTAACAAATTAATAAGATTATTTTATTGCGTTATAATTATCACTATAATTCTTTTGAATATACTCTTAATACCGTTATAAAGTGTTTTTTACGCAGAAATAATTTTTAATAATAAAGTAATAAAGTTTATAGATAAGAATTGTCTCAAATTTTTAACAGCCTAACGATAAGTTTTACCTGAGACACAATGTATTGTATTCGTTTGGTATATCTTAACATTAATATAAAGACTAACTAATTTTTTAAGACTTGTTACACCAAATTTGTGTTCTTTTATCAAAAGTATTGATATAGTAATATTGACAACAATAAGCGAAATTTAAGAATTATTTAATTCACTTACGTCAGTAAAATGCAGTTGAAACTTCTCATTTTTTAAATTTATCAAATGCAGAAGTTTTATATACGAGTAGCTTATTTGAAATACAAAAAATTAATTCAACAATAAAAAATGTATAAACAACTTAAATATTATTTTTATTCAATTGATATATTTATTATTTTAATAAAAAAATGAATTATTTCTATATCATACCCATTTTAAGATTGTTGAGCATCTGCAATGAACAGTTTATAAATTGAAAAATTTTATTTTTTGTTTACTGTAAAATACAAATTTATATAAGTATAAACGAAGAAACCTATTTCTTATTTTTAATTAGCCTGTCCATATATAAAACTTGTGTTTAACTGTTTATAGTGTTTTTCGATTTGGATGGAACATTCGTACGTAAATAATCTTTGGTTTCAGCAAGCATTTTCATTTCAGTAAATTAGGCGAAATTAATCACAGTTCAATATTTGTTTATGTTTTTCTTTAATTTAATTTAATTCTCAAGAAAAATGCCTAACATCATACGGTCATAATTAAATATTCAGTTGTTTTTTGTGGTTAAAAAAAACGGAAAGAGCTTGAAAAATATATGTGTGAGTTGATACGATTAGTTATAAAAATATTTCATGACGAACTTAACCCAGATTTACGTGAATCGAAACCAAAATTAGGGTTGAGTTTCGTTAAACCAAAATTAACTCAATGAAAGTTGTGTTATTAGGTTATATAAGGAATGAAAAGGTGAATTTCCTACAAATGTTTGATTTTTAAAATTTTTTCTGATTTGAAAAAAGGGTCTGCCCAAATTGGTTGTTTTTTTAGGTCATAACGAGTAAATGGTATTATAAAAATACTACTATGGACATGACAAACTTTCCAACATGGTCCCATATACCACCTCAGAGTGGTGGTTATTTTCACTTTCGAAAAAATGAGGCCCGATAGCTCTATCAGCCATAGTTCTGCACTTGAAAGTGCATCTAAAAGGGTGTAATTGTCGTTGATACAATGCTCTCGGATTCTTCGTACCCCAAATTCAGCATTTTTAAAAATAAATCTTTCACATTAATTCTTTGGTCAATTGTATTTTATATGGAAACATCGTCAGATTAACTTTTAGAATGTGTCGTAGCGATGTTTGAGAAATGTCCAATTGAGTAGCACGTGGCCAAATAGACAGAGATCTACAGCTTTGCAGTGCAAACAGGTTGAAAAATATTTGTTCGTGGTTCTTCACCTGCTAAGCCCTGATCCTCAAAACGAATCATTAAGCATTTTGTGATGGTGACCTTGGGGGCCGTTGCATTATGAAAAATGCTAACGGTATTTTCTTTGTTATAACAATTGATCGTTCAGAAACATAGTAAAATTCAACAATTTTTACACGTTCTTGCACTGAGCATGATGACATTATAAACTGTTTTTATATCAAAAAAAAAATCTTTAGTTAAAAAACGTATAAAAAATAAATGAACAGTAGGTATTTGGGTGATTATAAAGTGGTCTTCCTCTCTCAATTTCTTCCTCAATTTATGAAATAATTTTATTATTAAAGTGACATTATGCATTAAATATGGAGAGTTGCTAAGAACAAGAGTTTCAGATAAAGTAATTTGAAATTGTTCAGTATGGTACTCTGCTAAATAAACTGCCACTATAATTCGATGGAAGTCGCACATTATAATAAATGTGAAATACTCATACCGTGTTTTCACTATAATTTCACCATATTTGTAGCCTCCTCAATGGTGGATAAACGTAACAAGTTGAAATTTACGATTTGCTCAGACCCAATTGAGCTATTCTGTCTTGTCTTTCGTGATAGCAAACAAACCCAAGTAAGAGTACAGTGTATGCAAGTAGATCACTAAAATAGTTGCGTGCATTATATTACGCTTATGTAACAATTTGACGAAACCTTGCAAATTCATGTGAAGTATAGTTATGTTATACTTTCATATTTGAAGATAATATTCGTTATAAGATTACACAGGTTAAACTATTTATTTTAAACAATAAGGCTTGCCTCGCCGTGAAATATTATTATCACAAGTGTATGATTTTTCATGCCTGAGGTTGGAACGTAAAATAAGAATTATTTATTTCTATAAATACCTCAAAAATAAAATAAAAATTAATTAAACAAAAAAATATATAAATAAAAATTGCGTGACATAAAAGTTGTTGGAAAAAAAAAATTGTCTTTTGACTAACGATTAATTGAAAAATAAAACTGTGTGTGCTCTTATAATCGAGCCACAATATAGATACGAACGTAGTCGTTGATTGATTGTCATGGATGGTAAATTGGCACAAGGTTAATAATTAATTTGGGTTTGGATATAAATATTTTAATTTAAAATATACTATATGTTATTTCTATTGCTTTTCATCGCAATCATACAAATTTTATTATTAAGCAAAATGTAAGACAGAACGAAACTGAGAAGACATTTTAGGTGCGTAATCTCGTTTTTTATTAAACTGTTGGTTTTAGTTTAGTGTTTGTCTGACATTTGCGATTATATCTTTACTATCATTGTTTCGTGCTTCAGCACTCCCAGCTCGTCCGTAGTTCCCTGTTAATCTTATCTTCCGCAATTGTTTTCGAATTTAATGGTGTGATTTTTTATTAATTAAAAATGATGTAAAATAGTAAATTTAAATAGTAAATTAAAAACTATAATGAACGCACCACCTTAAACTATATTATATGAATATGTGTATAGGATGTATTATAATATATATATATATATATATATATATATATATATATATATATATATATATATATATATATATACATATATATATATACATATATATATATATATATATATATATAATATATATATATATATATATATATATATATATATATATATATATATATATATATATATATATATATATATATATATATATATATATATATATATATTTAGATAAACAATATAATTTGATCTCGCAACGCAAGCTCTTAATTATCATTGTTATTACTTTAACCTCAACCCTAACTACATATTATACAAAAATTTGCTCATTAGAAAATTTACGATACTCCGTGTTAAGGTTCGTGACCATGGATACGTGATGGTACTAGAAAGGTTAGGTTTGGTATAATTTTATCGATATCGTGCATTAGGGAAAAGTTTAAATTTATAAGCATGATATTTTTTATTATGAATTTAAATTAATTTTGGGAGATAATTGAAATTATTTTTATTTTATTAGTATAATATTATATATATATATATATATATATATATATATATATATATATATATATATATATATATATATATACATATATATATATATATATATATATATATATATATATATATATATATATATATATATATATATATATATATATATATATTCGTAATTTTAAGATGTTTAAGTAAAATTATTATTTCAATTATTTAATTAGTATTTAAGTTAGTGACCGACACGATGAATGTTCTTCGATTAATTAAATAATATCTTTAAGCGATGGTTATACTCACTTACGTACACTATACAACTTGTTTATATTATAAATTAAAAATATCGTTTTAATAAACTTTTATTGCTGTTAGCATTGATTTCGACATGAGTTTGTTGATGGACACTTTATACAATGTCAAAACCAGTCAAAAAGCCTCCACAACAAGCTATTAAACAATTTTATAACTTTTTGCAAATGGTTGAAACAGAATACAATTCGTTTCTGTGAAGTAAGCCTGACAATTTTTTCAGAAAACCGCTAGTAGTCGAATATGGCAGCACTAATAATTTTTTTTAAACACAATGAAAATATAACTATAATATCATGAGAGACTATAATTATAGTTAATTATATAAATAAAAGAATGAATACAACTATAGTACAAATAAAATTGAGTACCATTGATTTTAATAAAAAAATTCATAATAGTTAACAATATTATTCAAATATCTATTTTAACCTAAAATATACTATATTTCAAAAAGTTTAATTATTTCAAATAGAATATAAAAAATCTTTATGGCTCGCTTGTAATCGCTTAGTATAGTTTTCTTAGGCAATGGAGCTGACTTTTCGTTTGCCAAAATTACAAAATATTTCTATTAGGCAAATATTCAATACCAATTATTTTGTAGTTTGGTCACATGAAATATAAACTGATCACCTATAAAATCTACCCAAGCGGTTCTTCCTAACGAATATCTATTCCGATTTCAAACGACTATAACGACTCTTTGCCTAATAGAATTATTTTGTAATTTTGGCAAACGAAAGGTCACTCATTATCTACAAAACCTATACCAAACGACATTAATGAACCATTACCTTCTTACTTTAATATTATTGTGATACAATCTTTTCGGGATGATAGGTTTATAACATTAATTGTCTAGATACTATAACTGTCGAAATTGAAACATATTCTAGAATTTTTTTTTCGAGATGACATTAACAAATCGCGATATGAATTTTTAGTATTGCCATCGCATTTCCTCTGGATATTTTTCGGGCTAACTTCACAGACATGAACAATTTAAGCTGTTACGGTTTGACAGGTTCAGTTTTTAGCCGATTAAAACATGACAGTTGAGACTATTAAAGCAGAGCTAGATTTTGAAGTTGATGTAGGTGAAAGCACGGGTTTGAAGAATTATATATTTTTCCACAAAATTTAAATGTGTTAGTAATACACTGTTAAAGTTAAATCCATAATAAAATAAATTATTCTTATTAAGATTTGAGTAAATTTTGAGCAAAATAACTGAACGGTCAAATCTTTTGCATTTTGCTGTATAATTCGATAATATCAATATCTATAATAAACAGAAACCAAACTTCAGCCAACATCTATTGGGATGGTCGATAATGGCCATGGATCGTGGAAAATTTGAGTGAGAAACATAAGAAAACCTATGTGTAGTAAAATATTAATTTGTTTAACATCGAATATAAGGAGGTAATATCCATTAATTGGCGTCTGACGAAGTGACAAGAAAAATACGATCACCTGCGTTGAAGGGAGATGGATGATATAGTACGAGATTGCGACTGTATGAATATTTTTACAAGTGCTCTATCCAGGAAAATAATGCAGATACGTAAATTCGTACAAATTTACTCAATTTTATCTATGCTTTTTACTACCTCAAGCATCGGCATAAATACTTTACACAAAATCAACTAACCCTTGGATTTTGTAACAACAAATGCCTACCTAATAAATTTAAATAGGAAATTTCATAGTTTCGAAGTCATCAATTTTAGACCTGGGTGGTCATTTTGTGGCGCTTTATCACATTTCGTGATAAAAACTATGATATAATGATTTTGTCGTAGCTTACTGCAGGTTAATTATGAATGAACAACTTCAAGTCATATATTGAAACGAGTAAAAAAGACGGCAATATATTCTATCTCACTTTTATTTTTCAACATTTTATACTGTTAGTCATATGTCATGTTAAAATGATTTCCAATGTCATTAATTAAGTTAACTTCCTATAATTACCTTATTAAACAAATTTCTCACTACCTATTCAACCACTTCATATAAAAAATGATATAATTAATTTCTGGGTTATGCGAAATGTCAATTTATCACTCTAAAATATTCATTTCTCCTTAAAATTCATTATTTCCCCTTTATTGTTTATTGCACAGGGTTGTGTTTGTAGACTTATTTTATTTTTTCTATATCACGAAAAAAAGTCTCCAACCGTGATATAAAAGTATGACAAAACACCACAAAATGACCACCCAGGTATATAAGCGTACAGATATTTACCTATGAAATTAATTCTACAAACAACAAATCTCACTCATACTTTCCACGATCCATGAAAATTATCAGCCATCCCTATAGATGTTGAGCTCATCTCAAGCTTGGCTTTGGTTTATTTTAGATAATGAAATTATCTTATTATACACTGAAAAAAAAACCTAGGTAATATTAACAAAAATCGTACTTAATATTACAAAAGTTTTGGGTAAAGAGAACATTTAGTTGATATAAAAGAATAAGTTTTGTTAAAAAATAATGCTTTTCAAAATAACGAAAGTATCGTTAATAATAAAAATTATTTTGTTGATCGCCTGTTGCGCCATTTTTAATGACGTCATAATATAAAAAGTTTTAAAAAAAGTTTTTTTATGATAATAAAAGAATTTTGTAATGCCAAATATGACTTTTGTAAAATTAAAAAATTATTTTTTTTCATTAAAAAATCATTTATTTATATTTATATATTTTTGGTAATTGTACATTTTTAAAAATTTTTTTTACAAAATATTTATTTATTATTTAAATACAAAAAAAGTGTTAATAAAGAAAATAAAATAAACTGGATGCTTCAAATGTCAATTTGTCGTTAGTTTGTATGTTTGTGGTGTTGATTGAATTTTTCACAAGATCACTCGGACTGTTTGGCATGTACTTCTAAAATCCTCTTCTACATATCGGAAAACATCATAAGTTCCAAGTTTATTTTTTTTCTGTAAATGTGATATTAAATCTTCTTGGGCAAATGTTATGCGAACACAGAAAAACTTTTCCTAAATTTGTAAACTTCACTCAAATACGAATAATGAGGATGTGGTAACTTTAAATTAAAATGGAAAATGAAGTACAATATATTAAAATTTGTTAGTTTATATTAATATACATTTATCTACATATTACATCAATATTAAATTTATACTTACGGTATTACTATTAAATTGAATTTAATTATGGTTTATTACTTCACTTTTCATCAAATAAAGTTTTAATTTTCACGGCACTTTCCACAATTTATCAAAGATCGATACTACTTCAACAACACTCAAACGGAACAGCTGTTACATATACGCAATGTCTAATTTTTTCTTTCTTTTTTTATTTTTGTACATACAACAAAACCATTTGTGTATTTTAATAAATATTAATTTAAAAAAAACACAAAACATTTGTTAATAGTAAAAATTAGTTTTTTTAAAAAAAAAATTTAATGTTTTGTTTTATTTACTAATAATTTGTTTGTGCAAAAAAAGTTTTAAGAGTTTTTAACAAATATTCACATAACTTACGATTTGATTTTAACAACTTAGTATTTTTTGAGTTAAATAAAGGTTCTCTTAACTAGGAAAAAAAATTTTGTTCTATGAAAGAAAAATTTTAAAATGCTACAAAATTATTTTAAAAAAAGCTATTTTGTAAATATTAAAGCAGGATTTTTTTCAGTGTACAGAAAAATTCTGGAGTCGCCGGATGTAGCTTAATGGTTAAGAGAGTTTCTCATCACGCCGCGGTCTCGAGCTCGATTCCCGCCGTTAACCACCAATTAACATGCAACCGGATGGCATAAAAACGCGTTTGTGTGTAAAAACATTCGTCGGGCTGACCACCTACAATGTGCACCAATCGTTAAAATGGTTCATAAGGTCTCAGTTGAAAGATTATTATTTATACAGAAGCCATAGATCTAAGCCATAGATTATTTATACAGAAAAATTCAAAAGGTTTGAACGTTAAGTTAGCTTTAGAACAGAAACAAAAAAATTGTGTAAGTTTGTGTAAGTAATCTTGACTGTACGATTTTAATTCCAGTTTGATTTTACTTGCCAGGCTTAATTCAATTTAATGAGTCAGACAATAAAAATGTTTTTTTGCAATTTTAGTTGAATAAGTACATTAATTATAGTTTGAACAGTCTTAGCGGTTAAATCTTATTCATATTTCGTCTTAAATGTTATAACCAATATATTTGTCTCATATTATTTTTAGTTTGATTAAAATTAATCAAATGCCTTGCAAATTTATTATTAATTGAATTACAATATTTACTGAAAATTAAAGGTCGTAAGCGGCCCTAACCGCGTCTCAACTAAGACCTTACGAATCATTAATACGTATTGGTCTACATTGTAGGTGATCAGTCCAACGAATATGCTTTAAATACGACACAATTGCCTTTTATGTCATCCTGTGCATATTTGGTCGACAGTGTAAATTACCAATACAAATTAAACCAATCCGAATTAGTAACTATAATTTTCTCAATACAAATGAAATCATAATCGAGGGTCGAATATCTCTCAACACACAGTTTGTACTACGTAATATGAGGGTTATCTGTATTTATAACATAACACATTTGAACTCATAAGACATCCGAAGCTTTATTAATATCCGAGATAATTCGATAAACTTTATGTTATTTCGATGTTCTTTACATTTGTTCCGTCTTATACAAGAAACTAAGAAAACCAAACAATGATTAAACATTATTTACTATTTTAGAAACACGACATATTGTATTGTACATATTTACTTAAATGACTAAAAAAAATAAAATAAATTTTGTTGTTTGTCTGAGCTTTGAACACTATATTGTTGAAGAATGTATTCTTAAAGAAAACTCAGTGAAATTTTTTAAGTAACATTTTTAAATAGCACGAGACTACGAACGAACACAATATGAGTGAGTTCACGCGTATATTCGTGTATTCTATTTTAACCAGCGTCTTATGTTTTTCTGCGATTTTATTTCGAAATTACTAAACTTAATCAATGCCACTAAAATACTTACATACATATTATGATCAATTAATTGTCGTATAAATACAATTGTATAACACTGTTATAATTACTCATGCAAACTATATGAACAATTAAACTCTTATAATTACATATAATTTTACAATAAAAGAAATAAAATTTAAAATCATTGTACTGTGTTAATTATACTAACATACATATTTTTAATAATTGTAATATCATTGATGATGACCATTTAGCTGTGGGGATGATGTCATTCGCCGCAAAAACATATACGATCATTGCCTAGTGTATTGTATAAAAAACAAATTATAACAACGACAACTAATATAAATTAATCAAATAAAAAAAAAGTTTGATTCATTATTAATATAATTTATTTAATGATTATTTTCTGGTTCTATGTAATATTACATTATTTTTTGATTAAATAATTAATAGAATCAATATAAGTTTATGCTGAGATTCTATTGTTTAAGGTTTTGTTAAGTTCTAGTTTTGGTCATTTTGCTTTACTTGTTCTTTACTTCGTATGCATGAGATCATCGCTGTCACACCGTTAGAGCTTAGGTATAAATTCTAATCATACACCGACATTTTAATTTCGTGGATATAATATATATATTTATTAGTAGTCAGTTTGTTAACAAACTAGAAACATAAGTTCTGTTATGCTTTCCACGTACAGCTATTTTATAAAAATCTAAATTTTTTGCTTAGTAAATTATTGACCTTTGGTTCTGGATAAGTACAGTGCGAACACAGTAATAAACGTGCCAAAAAATTATTCAATTCATATTTTGTTTTAGTAAAAATTTACGAGCTCCAATCAAAACTAGTGGTGTGAAATTACAATTATTATTGTAAGAATTTTTGTACACTTGATACGTACGCAAGATGGTTTTCTGAATGAAAAACACAAAGCTTTCAAAATAACCATAATTCCCGAATAATTTAAAATGAATTAATATTTACTGTTTAATGTTGGTTTTCTATCTATACAAGATTGGTAAGTATTGTAACGACTCTAACGGTTCGTATCCGGATTATTGACACCTCAGACTCCGATAAAAAATTGCTTTTAATAAAACTTATTTTCTTTTTTTCACCCACAAAATTGTGAAAGATTAGCTCCAGCCACTGGTGGAGCACTAGTCTTCACTTCACAGGTTAAAATAAAACCTTTTCTCCAAGACTATAGCCACTTGCCAGTAGTAGGGATCTTCACTTTAACCTCTTCACTGGTTGAAACGTGACCTGTCCGATACGGCGGCTTAGCTTGTTTATATACGAATAGTTGGTTCGTAATCTTTACATTTTACTCGCAACAGTAGTGGGTCATAAATTACGGTGTGGTAAATTTTGAGATCTTCCATGCGTCACTGTAATTATAGTGTCTACTACTACTTTCTCATTACTACTTTTAAAGCTGAAATCGACTCATTACTGCTTGATGCGTTGAAGATATAACTTTTCCCGCTCTCCGAAAATAAACTCAATCATAAAAATATTGTAATGTCTTCCGTTGAATACGAACCAACTTCTACTCGACTATGGACGCTATGAAGTTTACTGCGTTGATAATTAAGCATTACGTTACATGATAAAATTCATAAGAAGTGAATCATTTACCAAATTGCCAATTACATCCTGTAAAGTGCTTGCTTATTATTTAATGTTTGGTTTGCACAT
Organism: Tipula lateralis; assembly: GCA_963932295.1. Classification (NCBI taxonomy): domain Eukaryota; kingdom Metazoa; phylum Arthropoda; class Insecta; order Diptera; family Tipulidae; genus Tipula; species Tipula lateralis. The sequence continues at coordinate 141,741,546 of OZ010737.1, forward strand.
AACGATTATTTATTGATAATGAGTTAATTCAACAATTGATGACTATATTGGACATTCTTTTACGAATCCGATCATTATTTATTTTACATGTGAAAATTAACTTTTCTGAGGAAAATTTTATTCAAAACCTGTTTAAGATCATACTTACAATATTGTTTTTATTTTATTTTTTATTATCCAATCTCTAATCTGTTTTGGGGCTCAAGGCACTCCCTACTTGTTCCCGGTTCGCTTATTTACGTCCTTGCTTTTACGCCATTACAGCCAATTCGAGGACGTACGGCTATAGGTTCGATTTTCCTAACCATCTGCACATTGCATAGCTCCATGCCAGCCTATAGTGCTGACATGGAAAATGGGTCGGCTCATGAATTCTGCTATTCAACAGGGGATCATAGTAGTGTTCATTCACACCACAGATCGTAATATCATGGTGAAAAATCCCTTTGCATCAGGATTCGAACCCGGTACCTCTCGCTCCAACTGCTGCAGCTTTAACCACTGCGCCACCTGGGCGGTTACAATATTGGTTATACATACAAGTCATTATCTTTTAAATTATATTGAAACTTTTAAATTATATTGATCATTTTCACTCTTATAAACTTAATTTTTCGATACTCAGTTGTAAGTGATCGGGGTTAGTATTATTTGATACTGTCTTTTCAGTATAATTGAAAACTTTAACAGTTTTGTATCGGTACATGTTGCGTACTCGGAAAATGTTAATAATTTTATAAATCTTTTTAAATCGTTAATATCGTCTTACGATATCGTTAATATCGTCTTCATTATTGCTACAATCAACCTTATTGATTCAGATTGTCTGGAACTCGTGGTTCTCCAAGAAACTTGATGGCTTCAAATTGGAGACCAAGACTATACATTTTTGGGCCCTGAAGGTAAACAAGGCTATGTTGGACTTCCAAGCAGTTGATAGTCGAATGAATAAGCTACTCTTGTACATATTTTTAGCTAATCTGTCAATTGTCTATGTCCATGTGCCCACTGATGTAAATCAACTCCAGGATAAATACGCATTACTTGAATAATCTGATTTGCTCTATACTGAGCACGATGTGAGATTGGCGAATGGTGCCTTTAATGCTATAGTTGACCGAAATTAGACTGAATTATGTAATAACACGACACGAAACTGCATTCGAAAATGGGGAAAGAATAATGAACTTAGGGATCGCTCATAATCTCAAAGTATATTCCTTACTCATCAAAACATCCAGTTGGAAACATAGACAAATCCACGTAAAACATCATGGAGCCAAATTAACCATGTGTTCGTATTGATCTTCAACAAAATTCGTAAGCTGCGACCATTATCTGGTCATTGTAAAGCTTCGATCGAGATTTTTCTACAAGTCAGGGAAGACAGGGGAATGTACAGTGCGATTCTTCTGTGAAGGTCTGAACGCAAAGAATATTAAGACCTTATCAGCAATAGCATTTTGTGATCTAATTACCAGTCTGATGAAGTGAACAGTGGGAATTATTGGAAAACCTTGATTGTCGACGTCGCACAGTGCACTCTCGATATAGTGAAAATTACCCCAAAAATGATTGGTTTGCTGTTGAGCAACGAAATATAGCCCACAAAAAGCGCAGACTCAGTTTACAATCGCAAGAAGAAATAAAGTGGTTCTTGCTAGGAGGACTGTTAATCAAATTTGTAGACAGAATAAGCGTGAATGGTGGAAGGCTTGAGTCTCAAGAGTACTACAACTCAACAATGAACACATTTCGCGTGGTTTATTAAATGCAGTCACCGGATTGCACCATATCTTAAGATCTCAGTCAATTGCCATTCGGGACCAGAATGACAATTTTTGTGTTAACGTCGATGCAGTACTCGATACATGACGTGAAAACTTTTCTAAGCTACATAATGTTTCAAATGTAGCATAAGCTATATTTGATTATCATCAAATACAGACTGCAAAGATAGTTATTTAGGATCCATCCTATAAGGATTTCACCAGGACTATGGTAAACAATAGTTTAGGAAGTAGAATCTGAAGGAACGTTTTGAGATTCCGATCTTCCGATCAACAGATGGTATTGTTCGTTTGTTTCTATCTTGCAATCTTTTTTGGTGCTCAAGGAATTCCCCACTCTTTCAAGGACGTACTGCAGGTTTAAGCCATCTGCAGATGGCTTATAACCAGCAATACGATATATTCATGCCAGCCTGTCCAAGTAGAAAGAACATCTCGTATTGATATTATAAAGAGTAAGAAGTTTTTTTTTGAAATAAAACGCATCAAAATCAATTAAATAGTCAAAAATTGGTATTTGTGACTTAAGGTCGGTTTATAACATTTCATGTTTGAGAATAATTTCTTTAAAATGTTGCCCGCCACTGACTTTACATGATAAATTCTATGTGTCTAATTTTCCAACTCTTTCTAGCATTTCGGCCGATATTCCGTTAATTACGCGTGTTATGTTCGCTTCTAACGAAGAAAGTGACTGTAGTTTATCGATACCCCCATAAAAAGTATAATGGCGTCACATGACAAGATGTTGGAGGTCAATTAATGGGTCCCTTTCTTTAGCATAATTTAATTCTTTATGGTTTTTGCTATTTGAGATAGCGATCAATCAATAGAATTTATGTTTAGTTTTATTGGCTACAACAATACGTACAAATTAATTACATAGCATCTTATATTTACGGCTGTCAATAAAATGTTACCAACATCATTAATCGATCATAAAATGGACGCAATGTTAATTTGGCGACCAGAAATATTATTTTGATACAAAATTTCAACAAATTACTATTATTTAATTAGCAGAATACCCGAAGATAAATGTTCAGCAACAGGTCATGATTCTGGAATCATAACTTGCTTGTTCCGTTTAATAATGCTCTATACTCTAGCTATAGGTGGCGCAATGGCTCTCATCCTGGAAGTTTGTATCCGGTAGAGTTTTGAAATAATTTTAAAAGTAAACTTCAGATATCATCCTTTTTCCGAACTTTCCTGTGAACTCTCCACTGAGTTTCCGTATAGCGATGTTTTTTTGTTGAATGGTTCAATTGATTATTGAATGACATACTGAACTACTGCTCAATTGTAAACAACAATGTTTTTTATACAGAATATGTAATACATAGCATTTTCTAATAACGGCTGTCAATAAAATGTTACCAACATCATTAATCGTTGCCATTCAGTTGGCGCATAATCTTATATTCCTTTATTATATATTTTTTCATAATTGCGACAATTAGGGTCAGTGTAATACATAAAACGTATCACTTTATTTAAGTTATGTACATATCATATTTTATTTTTATATATAAAGTTTGGATAAAGGTGCGGATTAATAGTTCGTGACAAGTTGATTTGGACAATATTTTTAGGTGAAATTCTTTAACACAACAAAACAACAAAAAGAAATTGAGCTAACATAAAATTGTATAAAATTAAGTTTATTCCTTAAATTAACCTAATATACGGTTATGTTAATATTTTCATATAACCCCAAATAATGATAAAGTCTATTAACATAAATGCTAATTTTCTTTTTTTTAATAAAAATTAATTATTTTTTTTTTCTATTTAATTTTAGGAATGCAAATAAAAATGATATTGTATTATGTTTAGTGTAATATGGAACAAAAATTCAAATTATTTGAACCACGGCAACAGCCGATGGTGCCACCACTAAAGCCTCGGCCACCTGGATTATTTAATAAACTGTTAAGGTTGTTTTATGTATAGGTAGTTCATCAGAGTAGTTTGTTTTTGTATATCATTTTGCCAAAAAAAAAAAAAAAAAAAAATTAAAATAATTAATTAAACGTTATAATGTTATAGTATTTTAATAATTAATTTAATCATAATAAGTTGTGTCTTTAAGAAAGTGTCCTTAATAAAAAAAAAATTATAAATAATTATTAACAAATATATATCAATTTTTTGTGATCTTAAATATAGAATGTTAGTAGTATAATAATGGGGCCAAAAAAATCTTTAAATTTTAGTGAATGTTTTGAATATAAGCAATGTATAGTGTTTTATTTAGTTTAAGGATAAACTTTATCAAATTGTGGATATTTTACATAAATAATTTTTTTATTACATGATGAATCATCGAAAGAGTAAAACCATGGGTAAAAAACAACAACAGAAATTTAGTGCACAATGTAAGTGGTTTCGTATTTCTAAATAATTATTTAACAATTTTTTGTAATAAGGATAATTTTATTTAACTGAAGGATTAACTTAATGATCATCTACAAAATGATCATCTTTGAAATGGTTAATATCATAAGGATTTATATAACATTTTTTATAGTCTTAAAGTGGGTTTAAATATAAACATACTATGGTATCTTGTATATCAGGGATTGCATTTAAAGATTTTTAAAATTCGATCGAATTTCGAAATATTTTTAAATTTTTTCTGATCAAGCCGGAGGAGAATATATTCGACGACAAATTCGAATGAGTTTTGTTCTCCAACTTTTGTTTTAATTACTGGGATCTGCTCGTTGCGATTCGTTTGTTCTTCCAAAATACTTCTTCCATTTCGTCAGATTCTGACGAATTTATCATATTTGTGTAGGATATCAATCTTTGAGTAAAATTTACCTATTATGTAAATAATGAAGAGTACCAGTTACATTTGTGCGTCTTTGGGTTATTCGTTCTCCCAAAGCGTGTTTCAATCTTAGTGAGAGTTCATCAGATCCATCAAAGACAGTGCCGCATCAGCAGAAAGAAGATTGGCGTCCTCTCGACAGAAGGTGTCAACAGTAAGGTTCACTGTGAGAAGTGCAGAAAAAGCTTTTTCGTTGGTTATTCTTTCAAGCATTTGGACTAGACTATTAGATCTAGTTTAAGTGTCCATAATAAGTTTCAATTCTTTTCGAAATTCTTGTTTCACAAGAATTTGTTGAATACTAATCCGTTTTTTTTCAAAAAATACAATTACTTGACAAATGAATTTTTCCGATGATCAAACTAAATCTAAATTCTCAGTCTCCACAACATGTTCTAATTCAACTTCATTATCAATTTATTCAATCAAGCCAACGCCATCATCGTCTATAAATCCTTGGTTCTTCTACATTAACATTTTCTGTATTTATATGCTCCAATTGAGTGGTACTACAGTTAAGAGAATCGCGTGTGCGAAGCACAGCTGATAATTACATGGAAAAAGCCGTCCAATGTTTTGCATAGCTCCTGATCCATCACTAGTTATGGACGTAATATCTTTACCAAAAGTTAACTTGTTGTTTTGCAATGTGGTTTCCAGATTCGAAATGCATTTCTCTGCAGAAAAACGTCCAAAAACACGAACTAATTCCAACAGAACTTTTCCTTGGAATAGAAATTCACATTTAAATTACATCGGTTAAGCAAAACCGTGTTCCATTTTGTTTTCTAATAAAAAACTTTTGTGAATGCATCTTTTGTGCGTATGATAAAACTGTTTTTCGAGCGCCTCTATCGGTCGGTGTTCACACAAAACAGTATTGCCAAATTAAATAAGTGAACCTCTAAATACACAAAAGTATATTTTACAATTTAACCGACAGTAAATGATGAGCAACGAGTAGTGATCCGGGTATCATAATGTTATATGCTCTAACTATAGGTGGCTTAATGGATATCTTACAGAAATAAGTTGGTCCCCGGTGGAGTTTTGAAATGATTGTAACAGTGAACTTCAGATGTCATGCATTTCCCGGACTTTCCTGTGAACTCATTGAGTATTAGAAAACACTTTATGCCTCTATTATGAATCTCACTCCCGTGTCACCGAGTGACGTCACAGAAAATAAAAATTTTATATTATGACTGTCACGATGAGCGAGTATTATGTCACTTGGCATCACCTACAATTGATTGGCGACGTTAGGTTAGAATTTTGTAATATTAAAGCCAAAATGTCAATTATTCGCATGCCCCATATATGTACTTCCCACTGAGTTTCAGAAATCACTTTATTACGAATCTCACTTACGTGTCATTGAGTGACGCGATGTCACCGAAATTTAAATGTTGGTATTATGACTATCACGTTGGTGAGTATTATGTCACTTGGCACGTCACCTATAATTTGTTTGCGACGTTAAGTGAGAATTGTTTTTGTAATATTAAAGCAAAAATGTCAAATTTGTATAAGACAAAACAAAAGGATAATATCTATCAACATACATTCCCAAAAACTAGTTCTTAATGTATCGAAAAAAGGCGGAAATTGTAAAGTCAAAATATGTTTCGAATGACAATACACGTCACGGTGACGGTTAAGGTGAGGTAACAATCATAATAGGGGTATTAATATCGATGATTTTTTGACATACTGAACTACTACTTCATTGTAAACGATAATGTTTTTTTATACAGAGTTAAGAAAATAATTAATAATGAAATATTTAAACCCAAACATATGTTTTTTTAAACCAATATGTTTAATTTTGTGAATTTAATTTAATGTTTATCCTAATCTTCATCTCAACTACCCATATCATTAATGGTAAATAATATCTTCTTGGTTCGCGACCCCATTTAACATTCGAACTATGACATCGTTAGATTTCCATCTCGCTGTACTGTAAGTTTAACCGCGCCGTTTGGTTTCTAACAAAGATGACTATCTCAAATCGAGCATCATATACTTTTTAAATTGTATTTATTACAACTAAATACATTTTATTGTAACAACTAACTGCTTGATTCAACGACATCAAGAGACATCTCGATATACATCACATAGCTCCATGCCAGCCAACTGCGATAGAAGATCGGTTGAGACTGGATTCTAAACTCAACAGGGGGTCACAGATGTCTTCATTCACACCATAAATCGTAATCAGATGAAAATTCTTTTTGCATCCTGCCCTTATTGGGTTTCAAACCCGGTACTGCCTCCAACTGCTGCAATTTGGGTGGTATCTATATAATGGGAATATAATCTAATTTAAAATTTTTGGTTTATAAAATAATTATTCGCAAGTAAATGTAGTATCTCAACAACTTGTTAAATTACTTACTATCAGTATGTTAGGTTTTTTTTCGCTTTTAACTCTCAAGACCAATCTGAATGTAAAATTAATATTATTATTGATTGAAACCATCTGTAATTACATTTGAATTTTTAATTTCAAAATTGGTCACCAATTTCGTTTGATGTCAATTACAAATGATTAATTCTCTTTTACCTCTATTGTCACCCATATTGATTATTTAACCTAATATTCATACAGCAATAGGCCTTTTTCCTTCGTGAGGGTCTACAAACAAAAACAGGATGATACTAATTGTTTAACCCAACAAACGATATTTATATTTAGAATAGGTTTTTCAGTAAAATCCTGGTAAGCACATCGGTAATTGTTACATATCAAAAGTTTAAAAATTTAGAGCAACAGGCCAGGTTTAAAAAAATTCGTGTTAATGTTAAAATGTTAATTTGTTCAACCAAATAAGTTTCTTAGACGATGTTAATAAAATAATTTACTGTCTATGTATATGTCTATGCATAATTTGCGCTATGCACAAATTGCAATACATATATTATAAAGACTGCAATAAAATATTAAATCCCAAAATTTATAATTAATAATTAATTTTATAAAGTGGCATATGCACGTGCAAACCAACGGGGAAGGTTATCCATTCATTTTTCTAATTTAAGACAATAAATAAAGCACTAAAATGTCAAACACTAATTTAAATAATAAAATTAATGGCTCTAACAATACTAATATGCATTTTAGACATTTGGCCAGTTTATAATAAATCAAAATATCAGGTTTGAATTATATTTTCAAATAATGAACGGGTTTATGATATCGTCTTAATTTTATTAAGATTCTCGAAATAACGAATGCACATTAATCGAAGAACCATATCATGCAATACAGTTTTTATATGCATTTTTAACATATTTTGATGTTTTGATTGGATAAGTCGGATAAATCAGTACATTGTAATTTTTAGCACAGATTTATATCAATGACTGCTCCAAATCTTTCCAATTATGATTAACATTTTATGTAATCAAAACCAAACGATTTAAGTTCTTTCAAATAAAAACAAAAAATATATTGTATTTACCCATGTTTTTAGTACAGTATTTTAATTTAACTAATACACTGTTAAAAAATTAGTATTAGTATAATTTACCAATTTTTTCAACCATTAATTTTGTACATTTTTAATTAATAATCGCGTCGAGAAACTTCTAGTACCCGTTACTAAACCAATAGTAGGCAAGTTCCTGTCTTGTTAAAGAATGATTGGAACACTTAAAAATGAATGATATGAGTAATACATAACCTATATTATATTTTTGTGGCGTGTATCGTCTGTTAAAATTCTCTAAGAAAACTTTTCTGAGTCATAACTATTTTTTGACACAAACAAAAAAAAAAGTTTTGAGAGAAACAGCGAATCGGTTCTACACGTAGATTTGAAGTTATGCGTAACTGTTTCTAACCACTCATGAAAATAAGGAAGAGCTGAATTTAGCAGAGCCATAATTCTTTCTACTAGTCTCGACTTGAAAGCGACAGAATTATTCAGGTGGTGTTTGACAAGAAGATCTAATATTTTAAACAGGTTCTTGTATTGGCAAATGATATCTGTAAATGAGATTAGATCTCTGGATTAAGTATAACGATACACGCATGATAATTTGTACTTTGTCCGCACCGACCTAGCTAGTTTAATTTAAATATCTTGAAATTGTAGACGATCTGGAATTTTAAAGAACTGAATTCGTGTAAGGATGTAGAGGTTGAATTTTACGAATGTGTACAAATAAAACCGGTGCTTTGTCCTACAATTTAATGTTATTTATATTTTGAAAATACATAGTATATAACCTTTTGCTGTGTTTCGACCTTTTGAGGCGATTGTAGGGTGAGATTTCACTTAAAGTAAGAGCAGAACCTTTCTTAATTGAAAGAGTAAACTTAATCTGCCATACTTAGCATCAAAGCGGTACATAATGAAAATCTTACTGATGCCGTGAAATAACAGAATTTATTTCTAAGAACTACCTTTTAATGCTATATTACTTAAGATCGGAAAATGCTTTAATCGTCAAAATATGTACCTATTAAAATTCAAAAGATAAAGTGGTTAGCTTATCTAAACCCGATAGAACGGTTGTAAGATCAAATAAACAGAAAAGTTCGGGTTTGGAAAATTGTTTTGATACTCACTTTCAGGACACTCTTGGCCCTTTCTCTCACTTTTCTGGATATAATATATATATATATATATATATATATATTATATATATATATATATATATATATATATATATATATATATATATATATATATATATATATATATATATATATATATATATAATATATATATATATATATATATATATATATATATATATATATATATATATATATATATATATATATATATATATATATATATATATATATAATTTATATATATATATATATATATATATATATATATATATATATATATATATATATATATATATACAGGGTGGCTGAGAACAAGTGCTACCAAATGAAAACGCTGTAATTTTTTTAATTTTGATTATTTTTTATTGAAATTTCGTGGAATATGTTGAAAACATATTACATTTTATGAAAAACATGTTACTGCTCGATATAACCTCCTTTGGCTCTGATTATTTGATTCAGTCTTCCATAGAAAGCATTGCATGCTGACCGTACGTGGGCTTGCGGAATTTTATTCCATTCTCGAACAAGAACTGACTTCAATGCATCAACACTTTCGTATTTTTTAGTGGACACCTTACTCTCCAAAATGGAGAAATCCATGGGATTCAAGTCTGGTGAATATGGTGGCCATTCTTTCGATGAAATCAGCAATCAATTTTGTAAAAATTGCTGTGTCGCTCCAGCTTTGTGTGACGGTGCCGAGCCCTGTTGGAATGTCCAACGGTTCGTAACAAAGTGCTTACGTGCCCAAGGTAGCAAAGCATCGTTTAGGATCTTTTGGCGGTACATCTCTTGGTTTACCTTGACTCCATGTTCGATGAAAACCAGAGGAGTGCGTCCATCTGCAGTATCTGCAGCCCAAACCATAACATAAGCTGGTGATTGCTTGAGAATGGCAACTCTTGTGTCCAAATTATCGTTGGACTTGTGCTCTAACCAAACACGATCATTTTGTTTATTCACATACTGTTAAATGGTGAAAATTTTCTCATCAGAAAAGACAATTTTTGGAATCTCATTACGTTCGGCCAAGGCCTTCAATGCTCGTGTTCTTTCAAGCCTAACTTTTTTTTGTGCCTCCGTAAAATCTTGAACTTTTTGTATCTTGTAGGGCTTCAAGTGTAGTTCATTTTTCAATATGGTTTGAATGCTGTATCGTGAGACATGTAGACGTGCGGCTAATTGATTGGCACTTTGATGAGGATTTCGTTGGATTCGTTTCTTCACCTTTCGTATCATTTCTTTTGATGTTGCTGTCTTTTTAGGACCGCCTCTGTTGCGTTTAGCGATGTTACCAGTTTCGTTGTATCGAGTTATGGTTCGATACACAAACATTTTATTTACATTCAAATTCTGGAGCTGACGAACTATTGCTGTTTGTGAATTTCCACCCAAATACAGTGCAATTACACTATTATGTTTGAATTCCATTACGATTTTTTTATCAAGATATTAATTTAGAACAATTATTTACTGACCAAATATAAACAACTAACCAAACTTCAATCTGTCAAAAAATTGACGCGCTATAAATGACAAGTACACAAATGACAGCAGAGTGAAGTTAGTAACATTTGGTCTCAGCCACCCTGTATATATATATATATATATATATATATACATATATATATATATATATATATATATATATATATATATAAATATATATATATATATATATATATACGAGTATTATATATTGATTGATTGATTGATAAGACTGTAGGACCAAGCGCTAGGCAAGATTCCCGGATAACGCCGGGCCTATTCCTACAGCCGTTTACATAAAACGATAGGTAAGGATAGGAAGGTATGTTAGTTAAGAAAGAGTGACCCGGTTACAGACACCATGACAGTCGGTACTAAACTACTATTATCACAAGACAATCACAATTCTGATCTACTAGTCTGCAATCGCCAATCAGCATTCTCCAATCCGCAACACCTATCTGCTCTGCTGTATTTTGAATAAATTAAAACTGACTTAAAATTAAATTTCTAAAATAAATTTATTAGTACGTCGCTCAGGGATCTGTAACTTAATTATTTAATTAATTGTATTATTTATTTCAACTCCAGTCCGCACACCTAAACTAATTAAAACAAACATACAAAACTCTGAAAGAAAATTTATTAACTTATGGCTTAGGAATCTAAAACGATTAATTTAAGTATTATGGTATAATAAATCAAGTACCAGCCAACCATTACGATAATTTTACCACAATTCTAGAACCTGCTTATTTCAGAATTAAAATAACCATCTGAAAACTTACTTTCCAAGAATATGCAGCAATTATGCAAATCAAACCACAACAGCAGAACCATTTTCCTATTACATAATTAGAAATATAATATAATTTGTTGGTAAAATCTATATCATTTGCGCATTTACGATCTAAGACTGTTAGACATTGATTATTATTGTAATATGGATAGGTAAGGACATTTCTAATTTCATGTATTTGTGTTACCTCAACATTTGAAACTGGAGTAGTTAGGCTAAATATTCTGGCGTCTTCTCATCATATGCTGTATATAAAGTTTCATCCCTATATTTCCAGATCCATCACCATCTAACGCGAGGGGCAGTCTTTATTTATTTTAAGACCCAACAGCATTTGATATACATACATTATGACGATCTTATAAACTGTCAATTCGTTATAGGGTAAATTTTTTATATAAATAAATAATTGAAGTAAGTTATGTTTAGCTATAACCTAAAACATAGCTATATCCTATTAAAATTAAAATAATTATACAAAATTCTAAATAAATTTATTAGTTAGTCGCTCAGTAATCTGTAACTTAATTAATATTAATTTTATTATTTATTTAAACTACAGTTTATTAACTTATGGCTCAGGCATCTGTAACAACTAATTCAATTAGTAGTATGATAGATTAAGTACCAGTCAACCTTAATGATGATGTTACTATAATTCTAGAATATGTTCATCAGAGAATCAAAATAGATATCTGAAAACTTCTTATATTCCAAAATTATGCAAATAACATCTCAATACTAAAGATCATAAGGAAAAAAATTTAGTCACAGAAAATTTCTCACTACATAATTAGTAAAATAGTATAATTTGTTAGAAAAATATATATCATTTTCCGGTAATCTTATCATATGCGGTATTTAAAGATGTGTCCCTATAATACCCAATCTATCACCATCTAACGCGTGAGAGAATATAAATTCAATCAATTAAAACATCCGACGACCCAAAAACACTCTCCATAGTGGAACTATCCATCTCCACATATCAAATACAGTTCGGCAATCAAGCTGCCATCCTCAGCACCTACTATGAACCATAGTAAATTCCACCTCCATGCCCTCTTAAACCTCGTCCAGGGCATAGTGGCCCCGTTCTAGGGTACAAAACAACATGACGCACCCCTCAAAATCAGTTCGCAGTCTACCCGTCATAGCTGCCGAGCAGAAACCCACTTCTGTGACCCTTACACATCTCAAACTCTCCCTCATCAAAAGCCTCTGAACACCTCCCGGACATGCTGGCAGGCGTTTCCACTACAATCCACAACAACGCATCCACCCCGAGTACCATCACCAAACCATAACGCAGCACTCCGTCGGCAACCGGCCCCGAACATACATCTCCGATCCATCTCGCCAACCCTAGTGGTATAACCATTCCCAGGCGCGATGCACTCAATTATCCCAAGCTCACTCCGACAATCCTTCCCCAACAATGGGATCCCAGTCAGTCGGTTCATATGACTATATACGGCTACGCCATGCTGACATGGGTGGCCCGAGCCCCCATGCATAGCCCGAGCCACCCGCATGGGCCTTCCAAATACCCCGAACGTGCGCTTGCCATCGATGCGTTAAATCGCTAGATCCAGAAAGCAAACTGAGCTACTCCGTTCGATCTCTAATGCGAATCCTACGCTCCCGTGCACACTACCTATAGAACCCCGCACCCGATCCAGCTGTCCGGGACGTACCCGCCCAAACAACACGAGCACGCCATCCCCACATCCATGACAATATTTGATATAGATATGTAGATGACATACTCATATTAAATACATCAAACACTGGCATAGACATGTAGATGACACACTCATACCATTCATGGGCACATCCAGACAACTGGACCAAATGCAGAACTATACAAACAATTCACACGAAAACACATAATTCACACTAGAAACAGAACAACCCAACCAACTTTCCTGGTCCAACGATCAAAACATCGACAACAAACACACATTCAAAACATTCAGAAACCCAGGCAAACGTATCCAACCATACATAACAACTCAAACCACCCATAGCAGCACAAAACAGCCGCAAACAACCACACGACACACCAACCAAACAAGATCCCGATGTCAAAAGAAGACTATCAAAACGAACCCAAGACCACCAAACACATCGCACACAAAAACTGTGGCACGGCCAAAGCCGACGAGACAAATCAAAAATACATATTCAAAATCAATCACCGACAGAACACTACGCCACAATCCGATGACAATACTCAAGAAAAACACGCTGTCATGGACTACAACAAAACACCAGACAGCACATACAGAAAACACCCAAAAACTTTGGATATAAAGTTGCATATAAAACGCACAACAAATTATAACAACAAACCAGACCAAACAGTAATATTACATGAATTTTAACTGAATATATGCAGATCTTCCGCACGATACAATTCAATGAAAGAAATCACCAGAAATCATCCGGATCAGATCACACCCTCCATGCAAACCAAAGACACATTTTGATCCAAAATGAAATTTGGATCAAAATGTGTCCCCGGTTCGCACGGAAAACGTGATCTAATCCGGACCACTGTGCGTCAAGAAACACGGCTATTAATACAAATGAAATATCCTGGACACAGCATTCCGCACAACACTACTTTATCGACATTAATAATAACCGGTAAGATGTCAAAGCGATCATCTACCCCACAAAATCCATCCAATCTACGAACACGGCTCAAACCTAACTGTAAGGTCAAATTATCTCTTTCACTCTGAATTTATACTTACCATTTAAGTGTTGAGCTCGGTTTCCTTTGTATTTCATCTTTATTTGACATCTATATTTGCTGTTTTATGTTTAACCTAAAATAAAAATTACCATTCCGCTGCATGCCGACTTATCTAATTGGATTCCTATTCGTGTTTCCAATTTGCGGTGTATTTTTCGCATTGTGTTGCGTATCACAATTTTATTTTGGTTAGGTGTTTTTTTTTTAACATTTTTTTCCAATTTTTCTGTTTATTTCTATGTTTATTTGATTTTTTCACCTCATCTTCTGACAACACTACACTTCAACACTGTTTCATGCAGTTTTCCCATTTTTATATGGGTTACACACATTTTTTTAAATTTAATTTCACTGCATCGAGAAAGATACGTCTTTCTACTTTTAGTTGAGAAACCAACCTCCTATATATACGAGTATTATATATGTATAAATATGAAGCAAAAGTTGCTGGTCCCTTGAATTTGTTACGATTGAAACGACGTATTTAATCTAAATATGAAACTGAGCCCATACTGCTTTCAAATAACACGATTTCATCAAGTTGCGGAACGTGAATTGTGCAGATGAAAAACTGTACAAAGATCGGATAAAAGTTTTAAGAGGCAGTAATGCCATTGGTACTGAAAAACTACCATTACTAATAATTGGAAAGAGAGCAAAAACCACGGTAATATAAATATATTAAAATATTCCCGGTAATTTATACAAGTAATCGTAAGTGAAGAATGACTTATTAAGAATGGGAAGATTATTTAATAAACTGATTCCTGAACAAACCATTTACAGTCGCAGGACGAAAAGTCTTATTTTTTGCTGATAACTGCCCTTCTTATTTAGTGATATCAAACCTACATAAAATTAGTATTCTTTTCCCTAATTCTAAATTAGTATTCTTAAAAAATAAAATTAGTATTCTTTTCCCTAAATTTAACAGCGGTGGGTCAGCCAACGGACCAGGCTGTAACAAAAATCTGAAAAGGCTACTTCCGCGTGAATTTATCGTGCGTAAATTAATCATATCGTTACATCATATATTTCGAGAACGAAGAGAATATCGAAACTACAAATAATAAAATTAATCTGATAGATCTTTTTCATTTTTTAAAACGATCGTGGGGTTAAATTTAGCCTGAAACAATTGTCCTGAAAGTTAACAATCGTTAGCCTTCTGTCGAAATAGTGTGGAACGATTAATAATTAGAACGTATTGTTGAAAGTTTCACGGTTAACGTTGGTGGTGACATTGCAAAATCTAAAGAATTATACGATAACACTCGTTGATGAAGCTAATCAATCTGAGGAGGAACTGTCGGATTCGAAAGAATATCAGCTTCCTATGATTTTGAACTTTTGTATTTCATTTTCAGTATTATTAACAAAACTTAATTTCGTTCGAATTTCGAGACTTTTTGTTACGATCAGATATTTATATATATATATATATATATATATATATATATATATATATATATATATATATATATATATATATATATTTATATATAGATGTATATATATATATATATATATATATATATATATATATATATATATATATATATATATATATATATATATATATATATTTATATATATCTATATATATATATATATATATATATATATATATATATATATATATATATATTTATATATATCTATATATATATATATATATATATATATATATATATATATATATATATATATATATATATATATATATATATATATATATATATATATATATATATATATATATATATATATATATATATATATATATATATATATATATATATATATATTTATCATTAATTATTTTTATTACTAAGGAGAATTGTTTATTTTAAAAAAACCTTACCGTCGAAGTGGTCGTTTAATTTACATCTCTAAATCTTTCTTTTTCTCTAAAACGTAAACTCAAGCTTTTGTCTAAAGTTTTATACTCTGTTATTATTATGAACGTGCAATTATCTTTTATGAGCCACGAACGAATGTAGTTACAAGGGCATCATACATATTTTATATAAACAAATACATGTGTTGTTCATATCTGTTAATACACACCAAACGTGTTAAAATCACGTGTATTAATTATCTTTCGTATTAAATGTTTATATGACAAACTATTTATCATTTCAAATGAATAAATGATTGAATTAAAAATTAGCTTTCACTTATTAATGTTAAATTTAATTTTATTATTCAATTTTTTAATATGTGTACTTGTTAAGTTTTATATTTTTTTTCTTTAATAGTTTTTTAAGAACAGAATTAAATAAATAAATTCCAATAATAAAAACAAAACGAATAAGCTACAACAAAACAGTAAATATAATGTACATGTACAATGGTATAAATATTTAATGAAAATCAATACAATAAATTATGAAAACAAATGAAAGGAAAATTTTGGAATAGTCAGTTGTTAATTTCATTTTATAATAATTAATCAAACAATATTATATTCATGTGGACAAATATCTGTTTGATAGACTAGAATGGTGGAAAAATAAATTACACTTGCACGTATATGTGATTTTATATAGTGAGGATGCGATATGATCAACATTCGTTTATATGTGTCAAACATTTTATATATTTATGTATTTTACAATAAAATTAAGTGGTTTTACCACGTTAACAATACAAACTATAAACATATTTACTCTCGGATAATTTTTTAGTCTGAATTGGATTTATATTCGACATTTTCTTTCTCGTACCTATTCTTTAACTATTCGATTCAAAATACTATAATTCTTAGTATACGAGTTGTATCAAACCGAAAAACAGTTCAACTTCCAAGAGATTTCGAAGATTCTAGACGAGGCATATTTCTGAAAAGGACGAGCTCCGAGAAGGTCGACCAAAAACTTCCACTGATGACGTTATTGTGGCTCTGGTGCAGTCTAAAGTTGACGAAGAGCCACCGATTAGAACAATTAATTATTGCTGGTGAATGCCATAGCATGTCCTGCGAATATAAAACAATTATCTGAAATTCTCGATGAAACCAGCTCGATTGGTTCCCCGAAATTGAAATGAGGCCCAAAACGATACTCGAGTTTATTTTGCTATATTTTTAGACAGTCTAGCAACTTAGGTAAAGTCGTTATTGGTGACGAATCATGGTTGTATGAGTACGATTCCGGAAACCAAACGGCAGTCCATGGGTTGGAGTACAACAGGATAAACCCACCTTTTAAAAGCTAAGCAATAAATATCAGTAATATGTTTTTTTTCTGGTCAACTAAGCGAACTTTTATTACTTTCTCGTATATTTTCGAAGTCCACAGACTAAAGATGTTTGTATTTTGGAATTAAATTCCGTTGGTGTATCGATCAAACATTAGTTCGTCTGCAATTAATTACTATATGCTTGTATACAATAGTTATCAAGCATTTTATTCAACCAAATCAATATTATACAATGGTATTACATACTTGGGTCTTCGTATATATGTGGTGACCTAATTTTGAAATAAACTATTTTCCGTTGAGGTCATATAAATTCAATTTATTACAACAAAGGTGTTATATAGATGATTAATTGGAATCTATACCGTCATTTTATGTTAAACTGTTTGTCTTGCATATTTAAATATAGAATCCTAGCTTTAATCACACCAACCACAGTTTCATGAATTAATATTTAAAAATATTACGATACGATCTATATACTCTAGATCAGTATTCAAATAATTTTGAGATAAGAGTACTTGTGGTGTGACACAAAAACCTCTTAGTTTATTTCTTAAACTAACTTTTAGTATGTTCAATAAGTATAAACATACTCGTAGAGTCGTAATCAATACCTTTAAAAGGGAAAGCCATAGTAATTATAATCAAGTGAAGTATGTAATTTTGTCCCAAAATTACCAACACAATTTTAGGGCAAATCAGGGACAAACTTCACGCGTTTGGTCAACTAAAGGAAAATTGTCCTACTCCTAAAGGCAATTTGAATGTGTTAGGTGAAATAATATAAAAAATTCATAATAACCGATAAATTAATCGAACACATTTCTATACCCAAGTTTCTATACCAGAAGCTATACTCAAGTGAAGACTCATATTTTGGGCTTGGGTATAGCTTCTGGATTAACTTTATATTAATTATTTGAATTTCAAGTTCAATATCGAATGTACTTGCGACAGTGACAAATCGATGTCCTAAGACCCGTATCACTTAAATATTCATTCGAACTGCAATAACTGACCATCTCATAAAAAATATGCATAGTTATATGCTAAGTCACTTGAAGTGGTATGTACCTTAGGTATAGTTTCGGGACCAATTTTCTAATTAGCTATAGGTCCGATTTACGAAGACGCACGTTGTTTATCTGGGTTGGTCCATGAATTCTGCACTCCAACAGTGGGTCATAGATATGTTCAATCACACCACCGATCGTAATCAGATGATGTTAAATTCCATTCCTGCCCCTATTGGGATTCGAACCCGGTACCTCTCGCTCCAATTGTCACGGCTTTAACCACTGCGCCATTTGGTTGGGAATTATTTTGTCAAATAAGAGTATGCAATATTCAATTTCGCAGTATTTTAAATTAATGTTGCACAAAGAGAGATCTTTGATTTGGTTAATAAAGAGTACAAGTATATCAACAAAGTATATTCATAATAACGAATATATTCGTTTTTGACAAACACATTCTCAAAATTAAAAGTTAGAACAGCTTTAGGAGAAACTTCACTCTCGTAAAATAATAATATAAATATCATTGTTAATTAAATTGTTTATTACTTCATACCAATAGGTTTAACGTTTTACACTTGATTTGCAATTATGAATAAAGTAAGCTAAATACATTGGAAACAATATGGCGTTGTTATTCACAACAATGGTTATTATTATAGGATCATCAAGATCATTATTCACAAACAAGACAGTCTTGTGACCTCAGTAAAAGAATATCAGTCTTTAAAATTTTCAACTAGCTGCATTTATCATTTAATCCGTACTTGAAGGATCGTAGAAAATTATGAAAGATTATATATTTATAAAGAAGCGTCTCGCAAGATTGTTTGTCTGTTTCTATCTATGCAATCATTTTTGATGCTCAAAACATTTCCACTTCTTTCCCGGTTCACCTATTTAAATCTTACGTCTGGTGCGGCTAAATAGGTCTGATTTACGTAGTACCATCTGCACATCACATTGCATAGCTCATTGTACTGACATGCAAGAAGGTCATAGATGTGTACATCGACACCACCGATCGTAAAGAGATGGTGCGAAAAAACCTTTTTGCGTACTGTTCCTATCGGGATTTGAACCACTGCGCCATTTGGTCGGTCAAGATAAACTCGTTGATTGCTTACCTTACGTAATAAAAACACACCTATGACAGCTTCATTGAAATTTCGAACATTATGTTGCTATGTTATAAGTAAGCGAACTACTGTTGTGGATTATCTCAATTTCATAATTGGAAACTTATGTATTTATTATGGACCACCAGAGATCATGAAAGAATCGCATTAGTGAATTTTTCTGGTAAATAAGTCCAATGAGCCAGATCAAAGTGACTGTTTTTAAGGACGAGACCATTAATCCAACCTATAGGACTATTAAAATGATATTTAATATAAAATGAATCGTGTATCGTCGAAAATTGCAGATTTAAGATAATTCTCAAAATTTAGCTGCTTCTTGTTGAAATAATTAAAATAACTTGATCGAAAAAAGACGTTTGGCTCGAATGATGAAAAACGATGTTGTTTTCTAATCAAGGTAATTTCCTTATTCGACTCTCGTGCATTATATTTTTATGATTATATATAATACAATTAACTATAGTCTTCCGCAATTTTTTTTCCATTTAAATGATTGATGGTTTTCATTCGTTTTGAATGATTCATCTTTTATTAAATATTTTTGTTTAAGTAATTTAATTTGCATATTATTTTTTGCTAGTTTTTTCTACCATTGGTTTATCACATGTTATTCTTTAGACGTCAAGATGAATGAACATTTTTTAATTAATTTAGTTTAAAATCTGATTTCATTTTAAATTTGCTTTTAAAAATAAAAATATAAAAGCTTTTGTAAATTAATTTGATATTAATCAAAAATCGTCCAGGTGGAATTTATAGTAGTTAAAGCTAAGTCACTTGAAGTGGTACGTACCGCTTGATGAATATATCTTAATGATCCGATGCTGGAGTGCAAAATTCATGGGGCGATCCAGTTAGTCAACTCACTACGTTAACTTTAATCTCTTATATTAAAATATAAAACTTTTTAATGTATCGTTCTCTAAATGTGATGAGCGGAGCCGAGCATATGCTATGATATATGGACGTAAGTTACTATGTAACTGTTCAAACTCGACAAAGCAATTGGTAACCATAAGTAATATAACTGTTATATTTGCGCTGGGGTATGCTTGAATTGAGGGAACTGAGGCTCGTGCGAATTTATTGAACTTGAACAGTTATGAGGGGTAACTAGAGAGCGTCGCAGAGCAGTGGTAGAGCGCTGATTGGTTTTAAAATAAACCACATATATACTTTTTTCCCAGTCACTTAGGCTCAGTTGGCCCATTGTGACATCCCTTCCCAGGCGTACACTCTCAGTCCCGGAATCCATTTGTTCTTCTAATGAAGTCCAAAATATCCGGTGTCCTCAAGGTCATTAATTGGTCCTCAAATAGGAATTGTGAGCCGAAACAGTGCAGTCTATGGGAAGAGTATGAATAATAGGAACACGAAAATTGCTCTACAGTTTCTTCCTCCCCGTCCCCACACTGTTCGCAGAAAGAGGTGTTTCGAATTTTCATTCGAAACATATGACTATACAGAGAGCAGTGCCCCTTGAGAATGCCCAGCAAGATCCTTAAAGTGCGTCTATCATAATTTAAGAAAGACTGGGATCTTTGCTGGTTTACTGATCCAAAGAACATTTTGGATAAACGACAAGAGATGAGATTATCCCATTTCTTTTGGTGCAGATCACCAAAGTGATAGTCAATTGTTCGTTTAAGAGATAATGACGTCGCTCCTATTAGTCCCAAACGGGCCAATTTATTAGCCAATATATTTCGTTTGATACCCATGTGACTCGGTATCCAGTGAATCTAACTTTATTCAGACTTAGTCGATTTAAGGCACTTATCGTTTTCAAAACAAGTTTCGATGAAACAGTATTGGAACCAATCGCCCTTAGGGTAGCCTGGCTGTCCGAAAGACTGCAGATACGACGATATCTGCAATTTATCACATATATACAGTGGTGCAAAAATTGTATGACGTTCTCGTGTTAAAACCAACTAAATTATTGGTCAATAGAACCAAGGAGCTTCAAGTATTCAGTACGACAGAGTTGAGGCTATATGCACTGCCTTATTCACGGGTCACATTGCCTTAAGAAACCATTTAACGAATCCGATATTTGTCGATTTGAATGAGGAATTTGCGAAACAGGCCATATGCCATTGCGCAGCTATTGCATATGGCTTAAAATTCTAACTATAGACTGGACGGTTTGTACATCTAGGGGAACATACACTAATAAAAATAAAAATAATAACCATACGTCCTTGAATTTGATGATCTTCAGTTTAAACTATTCTTTATTTAAAATTTACAAAATGTTCAGTTCTTGAATAACGTGGAACACTGAACAAATTTCCATTCAAAACTATAGGTAAATTCCAATAATTTTGAGTGCAGTAAAAGTGAATTTATGATCGTATGTCGCATATGCACAAATAAGCTTCCTTTTAGAACTGGGCTAAGTTGCATTTTTTTTCGATATGAAGGTCGTAGTTATTATGAAGATGATAAAATAATAGTGTCGCATAAATTCAATTTTAGATCTAACCTCAAAATAAATTTTGAAATTTAAATCGACTAATAATGTCTCCACCTACATATTGCTTTTTTCTATATAATACCTTTATTTAATTTACTCCCGCACCTTTTGAATTTTATTTTACTTTGAATTTTATTCTAGAAATCCTCCAAACGGGAGATTTTTTTACAATATTAGGTAAATAAATCTTTTTAATTAAAAATTAATCTTTTAAACATGGGACGATGTGCTAATTCCACCTGAAAATTTCAATAATATTATAAACACTTATCGCACGTTTTCCGATTAATTTTGCATGACCATTCAAATTGTCGCTGAAATACTTAATTTATCAGTCTGGAAAGTTTAGTCGGTGCTTCGGGCAAATAAATTCCATTAATTTCAAGAGTATTTATTTTAATTTGTGAAGACACACTAGTTTCAGTGCTTTGAAATTGTCTTTGATTTTGCATTATCATTTTTATTAATTGCATATTTTAGTTTTCCAAACATACGAGGGCACTTAACTGTTCCAGGCCTTTTGGAGTTTAAAAATGCTAGACAGCTGATTTAGCAAGATTAATACTGCATTGAAGTTGAAAATGTAACTCTTCTGAAAATAATCTTGTGGATTGATAATTACAATTTCAGCTGTGAGGAAAAACCCACACAAGAAAAGGCAGAATTCTTTTCATAGCAAGTTCAATGTAAAGTTTGGGTAGCTGTTTTGGTTCACATTGATACGGTTTATGTTTTTAGTCTGACCAGCGAAAAAGAAGTATCTGTGCTGGTTTTACCAGTTTTATAAGAAGATGTAGCAGAATGATGGGTGTCCGGCACATTATCAACGAACCGTACGAGAATACTTAGATCGGACTACATCCGCATTTCAATAAATTAATAAGGAAATGCTACTTCGCACAGCATTCAGGGAAATACAAAAATGATATCGTGTCGAGGAGGAACAAAATCAATAACTGATTTTGAGTTAAAAGCTATCAATAACTTAAAGAGACATGTAGCATACCATTTAAAAGAGTATAAACTACAGAAGTTTTTGAATCAAAACTGATTTCAAAATATCTATTAGTTTTTTTCAAACGAATTTTGAAATAGACAATTTAAATGTGAGATTTTGGGTCATTGAAAAAAATTATATCTCAGTAACCTTCTCCGATATCTCTTCTTCCCATAACTTCAAAGATAATGGTGAGACTATTCCAGAGAAAAATTAAGCAAATAATAGAAATTAGAGACCTAGTACCGGATCACCAATTTGGATTCAGATGCAAACATTTAAAAATTGATCAGGTTCACAGAAGTACAGAAAAGGCATTAGAAGATAAACAAACTGTTTCAACCTTATTTCTGGCACAAGGGGTTTAATACATAAACTAAAGGTTATGCTTCCTGCACCATATGATGAGTATTCTTTACTGAGAAAGGAGTAGGAGTCCCGCAAGGTAGCGTTCTGGGCCCAATCCTATACCTACTATTTACAAGCGATATACCACAGTTTTATCACGTAATCATAGCAACGTTTGCTAACGACACCGCTATACTAGCTACAGGGTAAACGAAGTGCAAGTGAAGAAATTCTCCAGTGGACCAAGCGATAGAAAATCAAACTTAATGAATTAAATTCTTCACATGTCATCTTTACGAACAATCCATTGGTTAATCCGCCGCCAATTAGCTTAATGTGATGTTGCCGTACGAGAACTCTGCTAAAAATTTGGGTATCACTGGATGTTAAGCTTAAATGGAAAGAGCATGTGAAGAAGAAAATAAGAGAGTTTGATCCTAAATATAGACAATATTGTACTGGCTAGTTGGTCGAAGGTCAAAATTGAGCCAATACAACAAAATATTGATTAACAATCAGGTCCTAAGAGAGACCCTAAGAATACAACAAAATATTGAGCTTTGGGCTGTACTAAGAATACAAAACTTCCGGAATAAGGTATTTCGAAATATAGTCAATGTACCGTGGTATATTCGAAATAGTGATTAGCATCGTGATTTGGGGATTCTGGATACAATAACAATATTCTGGCTGGATATAATAATACAAGAAATAAAAGAATTTCCGATGAAGCATGAATCAAGACTAATGGCAGATGTCAATGCAGTTGCCTCTCGGTTACTGGATAGTGAACATTTGAGTAGGTATGATGATCTGATATGATAGAAGAACATAAGCCAACCAGTTACGGTGATCCTAGTTTTGTTACTGCATAATCCTTGAGTATATTTAACAGAATTCCTAATAGATATCTGAAAATATCCTTTCTTCTGTTCTTGTTCACAATTCATTTGACACTTGTTACTTTCCAATCGAACAACCGCTAAGTAACTCGACTCCCATCTCTGCTAAATTAACCATAGTACATTATTTTTAAAAAATATCTCAGTAACCGTGACACTAAAGCTGAGTTCATACTACAATTTCTTCGTTCGGTAATTTTGTTTTGTCGATTTATACTATGGTATATAGTCAGTGCCACATACTCCTCTGCCAGATCAATCAACGTTATTGTGTAGATATTCTTACATGTCACTTGGATCGCGGTTGATCGGTCGATCTTGTTACTTCTGATGATATTGCCTTGATCTTAAAATCATATTCCTCATTGGCGATAAACGCTGGTTTTAATCAGTCGATTGAAATGAGAACTTCTCTTCCTTTTATGAGAAGTTTATAACATTTGCGTTGCCGTTGAATGAATGATATGATATGGTCCGTTATATGGTGGAGTTATCGCTGCTGTAACGCTGTCGTCGTGTACGAAGCCATGAATGCAATTTTTTAACTCTTGGCTAATAAATGCTTTATGTTTTGAATGATTTGACGTAGCAGTTGGTTTCAAATTATCAAAATTCTGATGTGGCGTCCCTTTACTGGTTGATGGATTGAAAAATTCGCCTGGTAATCTGAGTGTCGTACCGTAAACAAATTCGGCAGGTGATGCTTTAATATCTACTTTAAAAGCTGTTCGTAATCGAAGCATGATAAGTGGTAGACGATCCATCCAAATATCTTTGTCTGTACATAGAATAAATGTTCGATGAAACCGTTCAATTAATCCATTGGATTGGGGATGATATAGAAATGTTCTGATTTGCTTTGATCCGAGCATTTGACATAAAAACGCATCATGAACGACTCGAATTGATGACCCTGTTTAGTCGTTATGATGCTCGGCGTCCCATATCGAGATATCCATGTCGACAGAAGTGCTTTTAAAACCGTTTCTGCAGTCATCTCGGGTAGCAGAACGATTTCGGGCCAGCGTGTAAACCTATCGATGATTGATAAACAATAACGATTACCCTGACAAAGCGGAAGCGGACCAATTAAATCGACGTTTATATGTGAAAATTTCTGATGTTTTCCAATGGTGTACGGATGTGACGTTGAACCTTACTTCGCTGACATTCAATAAATTTTTTTATGCTCGGCCAAACGTATCGTTTAGTGATTAATTTTGTGGTAGAACGTACTCCGAGATGTGCCATTTGATGTCACAGAACATTTTTTCCACGCCACCTGGAACAGTTAAATGTTTCAGATTTAAATTGGTTTTTATAGCACCATTTGCGAATGTCAACAGCTTATGATCGTCGAGCAATATAAATATTCTTGTCTCTAGCATATATCGGAAATGTTAAACGCCGAGATATGCAGCTAACAGTTTTCTGTCATACGAGCTATAATTGCTTTGTGCACTGGTAAATTTGTAAAGTGCAAAGCAGCCTCCACCGCATAATCAGATGCGTCAACGTATGGTGAAGCTACGTTGCGTCTACCAAAACATTTCAGCAATTTTCGAATGCTTCATCGGTTTCTGTTGACCATTTAAGCGGTGTCTTATCATTCTTTTTGTTTCCAATGATCATTGACTTCAGTTGTTGCTGACTTTCACTGCGTGGGCAGAAATTTACGGTAAAATTTGATAACAGCAAGAACACTTTTAAGATCCTTGGCTAAGGTTGGTTTTGCAATTTTTCTAATTGCTTCTACCAATTCCGGTAAAGGATAAATTCCCTGTGGAGTAATCAGATGTCCAAGAAAATTAATTTCACATTTAGCAAACTCGCATTTTACCGCATTTATCGCTAACCCATATCGACGTATTCCTTCGAAGATGTTATATCGACGTAATCCTTTGAATATGTTGTTTATGTTCAGTTATATCTATTGAGGCGATGAGTAAGTCATCTAGGTGTGGGAAGACAAACTCGAAGCCTCTTAACACTTCATACATCAACCGTTGGAACATCTGTGGAGTGTTACATAGGCTGAATGTTCTGGTTAACGTGGAGACCATAGACTTATAACGGCTTCATTGTTCATAGTGTCTCCAGCCACGCGGCACATTTCATGAAATAATTAATTGGCTTTTTATATATTCGTATCGCTGTGTTTATAGACACGGTTCTACTGAAGCTAAAACGGTGTTGGTAAACACCGAGAAAAAAGTATCTTAAAATTAAAGTTTTTTCCATTTGAATTAAAGAATTTGCACCTATAGATTTTGCGCAAAACTTTTTGAGATTTATTTTAAAATATTCAAAAATTTTAAAATAAATTCTTTTAATTATTTCTCGTAAAAAATTCTGGATTTTCAATCAAAGTATTGTATTCTTTAATGAATTAAATCGAATGCATAACTTTAAAGACTCTTCATCTCTTATTTTAAATGAGAGTTAAAGTTTCAGTGAAATAATGTAGTATCTTTAATCCAAATGATCTTAAGATTTAATCTTATTGAATTTTTAGATTTACCACAAAGAATTACAATTCTTTAACTGAAATACTGGTTACTTTTGTTTTAAAGAATAGTAATTATACTGTATTTTGGAGGGATACCCTTTCATCCTTTGACTATAGGGTTGAGGAAAATTCAAACAATAAATAAATATTTTAGTTATATATTTATTAAATATTTATATTATAGTTTTATTTCATTTAATTTAATCATTTAATTTAAAAATATATTATAACTAATAAAATATCTATCAATATAATAATATAACTATTAAGAGAAAATATAAATTACAATATAATGCGTTAAAAATTATTTTTATTGTTTTATTTACATTTAAATGTTACAATAATTTGTCCAATCATTATTATACACAACTTATAATATAGTAATAAAAGATTATTACAAACTATTTTTAACTCGTACAACTTTACATCCCGATTATAAATAGTGTGAATTAATTGGGAAACTGGTTATATTTAAGAAATTAATCAATATTATGTCAGAAGCTATTCCAATTTCATAACAATGGCAGTGAGAGTTGAAAACAGGGGTACTAAATAAATCGCATACTGCAAAATAATTATTTTCGTGAGTTATGTCTCTGATTTGATAAATAGTATTTATTCTCATTTTTTGAAGAAATATCCTACTTTAATTAAACTTTTGCCTCGATAAATTACACAATTTGTATATTCTTTAGTATACCTTTTAAATTCGAATACATACGAGTATTAGCATACTTTAAATCTCTCTTTACAAAGAAATAATTTATTATTTAATTTAAATTCATTTTGTAAAAATTGATTAGATAATAGAAACTAAGAAAATTTCAAAGATGATTTTATTGCTAAAGTGAGAGGGATGTTAAGGCGAGATATAATACTCCTAACGTATTGTTTATGAACCTGATGTTCAGCTTCAAAACGAAAACACCAAAGATATCGTAGTGGCCCACATTTCCGAATTATAGAAGGGCAATGGACTAGGAAGTGTTATTTAGGTTTCAATGTTTCTTTAAATAATTCCACGTAAACAGTATTGTGTTTTTGAATCAAAAACGCTATTTTCTCTGAAATGCTGTCGTTGTAGTACTCCTGAACACATAACTCAATTAATTTAACAAATTGAAGTAGAAATTTACAAACATTATCAGTTGAAGGTATGTCATATCCAATAATCAATAATAAGAAATTGTACATTGTCCACATTTCTCTTGCTGTCACTTTAAAATTTCCATTCTTTATGTGAGCTTTTTCAATAGCTGAACTGGCGTTCCCAATTTCAATTTCACTGTAGTTAAATATTTGCTTTTTAAAGTTAAAATGTTCAAGTGATAAAGTTTAGTGAAGTTTCTTTCCACTTCTCGTTCACTAAACACCATGGTTTGTACTTCAGTCATTTTTTGGTACTCACAAACTCTTCTATAAATATAGGTTTTTAAAATAATGTTATGCTGATCATACTTAATAAAAAGACTGCATGACGTATTTATTACCGGAAGATAATGAGTCAGAAGTGATTTCTGCTGGAGCTTGTTTTATTTTAGCATTACGTTGAATTTTTAAAAATTTGGTATTGTAGCACATGTTACTGTACCGATCATACAGCTGTCCTGATGGCTCTTTTTCTGATGTCGAGGAACATAATACTCAACCTGCAGTATAAACAAAACAATAGATAATAAAAAATAACAAATTAATATATAATCAAAAATTTTTGTTTTTTATAAACATACCTAAGGTTCAGGATGAAAAATGGTTGCAATGTTGTGCGACAGTATTTAAAAATCCGTTCCGGTCAATTTTTGATTTCTACCCATAAAATAATCTACAATACTACTGTATTGCCATGTATTGTCTTTGTTTCTCATCAAGACATTTGTGATCCTCATAATACTGAACTACTATCTGGCCTTTTATGGTAGTCTCCAAAATTTGAATAATATCATGTGATTGACGAACGCCTTCAGACATACTAAGATATAATTTGTTAATATAAAGATTATTGTGAAATATTGATATTTTTGTTTAAATATAAAATGGCAAACATAAACTAATTTACCTATTTAGCGGTGTAGAACTAGACGCATGCGAAGATTGCTCATTTGTCCCTTTTTTCCACTCGGTTGTTCATTGATCTGGTAGCATCAGAGGCAGATAATAGATTATTCTTCCAAAATAATTTTCATAAATTATAGGTATCCAAAGAAACTGTTAATAAATTATATGGATACACTTTATGATTTGTTGTATGTATATTTAAAACAAACAACTATATTGGGCCATATACTGGATTATACTGCAAACAACAAAGCAAGATTTTTTAGAAAAGCTCAATGAATACACGATATCTTTCTAAGTTTTTGTAATTGAATTGCAATATATAAAATCTAAAACAAAATTGCAAATAATTTTAGGAATTGATTTCAATCAAATCCATTTTTGAATTTAAACAATAACTATTAAAAATTATAACAAAAATAACCACTGATAACCACATGTTTTCAATGAATCACAAAGTTTAAATTAGTATTAAGTATGCATCTTACTTGTAAAATAATAGTTAAACTTTTAACAAATTTAATTTCACTACTATACACGTTTTTTAAAAATATCAAATAATTTATAATATATTTATAACATTTTTTTTTCAATTTCGATGCGGTTCTGTCGGTTTTTTTACTATAATTAAAAAATGTGATCGATAACTGTACATACATCAATCAATTCGTATAGTCATTTAAAACAAAACCAGTTTCCTTTTATTTAAAGAATGAGATAAAATTATATCTTTTATTCAAATGATTTTTATCTATTAAACTAAAATATTTAAAAGATGTTTATGTTAAAAACTAAAGTAATTTCAATTAAAGTATTATATCGTTTAGTATAGTATTGCGCGTTTCATTATCTAACAAAGGATTTGTTAGTTTTGTAACAAATGAAGCTTTCCTATAATTTTTCTTTGAAATAAAGTAAATTAGTTTAAAGAATTATTTTCTTTGATATAAAATA
Organism: Tipula lateralis; assembly: GCA_963932295.1. Taxonomy (NCBI): domain Eukaryota; kingdom Metazoa; phylum Arthropoda; class Insecta; order Diptera; family Tipulidae; genus Tipula; species Tipula lateralis. Next base: position 141,771,432 of record OZ010737.1, read on the forward strand.
TCAGTTTTTTCTGGGTGAAGCAAACTAGCATTTTACCACATTTATCGCTAACCCATATCCACGTAATCTTTCGAAGATCGTTATATCTGTTGAGGCGATGGGTAAATCATCGAGGTGTGGGAAAACGAACTCAAAGCCTCTTAGCACTTCATGCATTAACCGTTGGAACGTCTGTGGAGCGTTACATAGGCCAAATGTTCTGGTAAACGTTGAGCCCATAGATTTATAACGGCTTTATTGTTCATAGCTACGCGGCACATTTCATGAAATAATTAATTCGTTTTTTATATATTCGTATCGTCGAGTTTCTGGCGCAGCGTTGATGATTCCCATTAGCTGTGTTAATAGAGACGGTTCTGCTGAAGCTAAGACGTTGTTGAACTAAAAAAAAAACAGAATTTTAACGAATTTTCAGTATCGTGTTTTTTTTTACGTGGGATTTTAGCGAAGAATTACCTTCCAGCCGTTGTTCTTGTATAGGCAATTCTTAGGTCCCTTCCATATTTCTTGACGGCGTGTGGTCAGGATCAAGATTATTTTCTTTTTTCCTCGATCTTCCGATATTGATAATTTAGAATTTAATACAGATTAACAGTAAAATAAAAAATATTTGCGTTTTAAAATCGTCGGTCGGTCACCATTTATGGATTCTATGAGGCCAAAGATAATAAATACAATCTGACTAGTTTAGAGGTTATGTAGTCGAATAATATATTTTCTTTAAAAAACAAAATTTTATGTTATAAATGATCAAAATTAACAATAGAAAGGATCAACAAAATTATTTCTAAAGCGACTACTGCGTAAAGCCAAATTTAAATATATCAGTGCCACATATATGTAAACTGTTCTAAAACTGTTATACATTTTCTCAAACTATGAACTCCGAAATTAGATTTGATATATAATATTATACAAATAGATTTGAAAAATGGTCGTCAACTGTCATAGGGAAAATCAAAAAGGGAAATTTTTTCGTTTTTCGGAATATTGTTTGAAAACAAAAAAAAATACCCTTATAAATTGTGGACATGCGCGTTACTGGTCCTCAGTTGAAAATTATTGTTATTTTAGTTTTTCACATTTATTATTTTAATTTTTCTCTCCAATAAAAATCAGAAATTTAAAGAATATTAGTATATTGTGATTAGTTTTTTGGACACGAAAAATGTAAAAAATTACCATTGAAATGAATACTAGTTAAATTACTTTATAATTTACAGTGAATAAGTCGAAAATATGGAAAGTTTATTTTGAGTCTGTGAAAAGTGCAAAAAAAAATGATTTTTGTTTTGTAGTGTTGTTAATTTTTTTTTTATAAAGGAAACCGAAAAATGTGATTTGCATAAACTAAAAAAAAAATATTTATTAAAAATTTGTGATTATTAATTAATAAATATATAGTTATTCGATATTATTTTTATTAAGATGGGAATAAAATAATCAAAGTGGTGGCATATTTTTAAAAATTATTAATTGCAAAGAAAATATTTGCCTCTCCACATGACCATGACCCAATAACCAATTCGAACGAGAAATGATCTAAGTTTTATCCAATCATAGTTTTTCTGACATGAATAATAGATTAGTAAATAACCATATTTTATATTATAATTTTTAATATTCAAATTATAATATTTTCTTATTAATTATTAATACTTTTTATTTATAACTTTCGTAAAGTTCGAAATATGAGTACATAATTATTATAAAAAAAAATCGTATTTGGATTTAGTATAATATACAACAAATAAACTAAAAATCAATAATGTGACTGTTGTGTATATACTTAGTTTCTTGTTATTATAAACTATACACATATATATTTTTTTGTTTATAAAGTAATAAGATTAACATACTTCTTACGCTTTTCCATCCATAGTATATTTTAAGGGGTGGTTTTGACTATTTGTTTTTATTTTATATTTGATGAGAAATAAAATATGTTTTTTAAAAGAATAATTATATGAAAAATTAATCAGAATGTACTAATGACTAATCTTATAATATTTGTGTAAAGTCCTAATAAAATGTACTATACACAGTACGTATACAGCGGGAGAGTAAATTTACTTGGTGTTATGTGGAGTGTAGTAGACAGACAATTGTCGGTTCGATAATCTATTTAAATAGGATACTGAAAGGAAAAACGCTTTTTGTTTTGCTTTAGAAATTTTATCTTTTTCACAATGACTTGATTTAATTTTCCCAAATATTTATATTTTTGAAGGAATGTGGATCAATGAACTTTTCTATGACTCATATCGTTGTATATCTTATTTTGAATCTTAATTTTTGGGTGTTGATATGAAAACTTGATTTTTTTTGTTGATTCATTATTTTCCTGCCTAAACTGGTTTTCCATTTTACCAGTGTATTGTGAAAGTTCTTAATTTAATATTTTCTACACATCTTTGATATTGGTTAGTAGTTTTATGGTTCGATAGTCTGATACATAACATATAATTATTTTTAGACTTAAAATATAAGTGTCCCTTATATATAAAAAAAACATTAATAGTTTTTTCCAAAATGTGTGTGTTCATTGGTTCTTTGATGGGGACTATAAGTTCGGAATCATTAGGTTAATCAATAATTATGTCGTAAATAATTCTTTTACGAAACAATACCACACTATGACAACTCAATAAAAAACTAATATTGATGTTAGTACTGATTTCGAAGGCAGTGATGGACATAATTAGTTATTTAAACGATTGACCTTGTATCGATTCTGGGAAAGGCCTAATCGACTTTTTTGTCCAGTCACTCGCTTTGCGCATTGTGACATCCCTTCCCAGAAGTACACAATTTCAGTCCCGAAATTTGTTCGTTCTGTCAATGAAGTCCAAGATATTTGATTTCCTCAAGGTCGTTAGTTGATCCTAAACTTATTGTTATAGTTTGCTATGATCCGAATCTTCATTAGAAACAAATGATTATTCAGGAAGCAATGCCCCGTGAGAATGCCCAGCAAGTTTTTTAAAGTGCGTCAGACATAGTTTAAAAAAGACTGAGATCTTTGCTGATTTATTGATCAAAAGACTTTGAATAGTTGACTAGAGATGATGTGGTCCTATCTCTTAATTTTTCGTTTAAGAGTCGTCACTGACGTCACTCCTCTTGGCCCTTATCAGCCAATATATTTCGTTTGATACCCATGTAAAGTGATGTCTAACTTTATTCGGTCTGCATAGTCGTTTTAAGGCAATTATTGTCTCCAAAAGTTTTGATTGGAACCAATCATTTTTAGAGGAGGCTGGCTGTCAAAAAGGAAGAAGATACAACGATCTCTGCAATTCATCTCTATGCAAATAGTGATGTTTTCAAAATTGCAGTCATTTCTACCTGAAAGATCTATCTAAAGCGGATAGATAATTCGTCCTCAGGATTTTATATATATATATAATCTGTCCACTATGTCACCATAGTGTCCAAGGGCATGTGCCGGTCAAAAGCTGCAACAGGTGTGGTGTGCATACCCAATACCCAGACAAACAAATCTTTGAAGGCGATTAAGAGGTCTCCATCCAAGAGGTCACCAAATAAGTGCGGCAAACGAGGCTATGGGTCTGATCACCGAAACGTACAGCCAGTCACGCGTCTAGATTTCAGGCGCCACGATTACATAAATGACTGTTTGCATTTCCAGAAAATGTTGCATGGTTTGTTGCATTTTTCTTTTATATGTAATTGCCAAGTAATCTTCCGATCCCAGATACTTGACTTCCGAAAAAAAGAAAAATGAACGAATAGTCCTTAGGTTTAACATGATCTTCAACAATTTTTGAAATAGATAATGCCATATGTTAGATATACTACATACAAATTTTTATCTGAACTTCAGTTCATATCTTAAAGTATGGTACAATCTTATAATCGAATCTGGCAAATTAAGATTACATTTTTTTCAAATTGCTTGATGATATAATCTTGACGAGTTGATCAATTCGAGCTCTCCATTTAAAATCAATACATGGTTATTTTGCCAAGGAAGGTATATCGGCTGTGTTAATGTTTCTTAAAGCATGTTCTTGTTGAGAAAGAGTGTGCTTACTATTTAAGGTTATGACTTATAGCAAAATACACTTTTTTAGTTAATTGTCGTTTTTGTTCTGTATCTGAGTACAAATGTATGTATAACTTTGGTTTCATCGACTTCTCTTTAATGCTATTTATTTTCTTGGTGAGCTTCAAATTCTAGTCAATACTGACGTGTTGAACCTGAATTTTGTTTCATACCACTAAGGATCTTCGACGTTTTTAAAGATGTTTATGAATGTAATTAGTTGCTCTACTGTACTACTTAGACGTTTTCTTCTAGCTTGCAGTATAAGCAGTTTTTATTCAATCTTTCCTCTAAGTTGTTATCTCCACTATCTGTTTCGAGACCAAACGACTTTAACTCTTTCGCAGATTCCTTTAAACGTTATAGTATGGGCCGAAACCAAATCGAGGACTATACAGAACCGTGTATAGACAATCAGCACATTGCATTGCTCCATGGTAGCCTATAGAGTTCTACACTCCTATAGGGGGTTGTAGATGTGTTCATCTACTTCACCGATCGTATAATCGAATATTAAAATATCAGTTACTGTCGCAGTTTTAACCACTGTGCCATTTATCAGTCAAATATTAATTTACTATAGCTTCGACAACATCATTCTGCCATGACCTTAAATTTTTAATCATTAGGCTCCAGGAAAATTTCCAACAAAATGAACTTTAAGAAAACATAAGAATTATTAGTCTAGCCAAGAACCAACTGTTTCACGTGGAAAAGAAAATACACAACGAGTTGATTTGTTATAAAAGATCGATGATTACGTCATAAAAAATAAAGTTTTATGAATGATACATTTTTCCAACTAAATAATTCATAAATGGTATTTGTTGATTTTTTCCAATATATGACGAACCAAGAAAAGTGTTTTCTTGTAGATACATAAAATTTTTAAAGTATGTGTATGGTCGAGTATGTGTTGTTAGTAAATCAAACACAAATTATGCTCGTGGAATAATCTTGTCACTGATTGTAATAAGGTGGTTGTAATTTGATAATCTTAGTTAATTAATAATTATAGTTTAACAAACAAACTATAATTAGACAAAGTGTATGGAAGAGATCATTTCGTTTGTAAAGAACGAATCGAGTTTTGTTTTATTAAAATTTAATTTTAAACAAATAAATATATGTACTAAGATTGTGTATATAACTCAACCTTGGAAAATTTGTAAATTTTCTTTGTCCTAAGAAACATGATATGGGATAAGTTTATTTTTTGTGTTTTTTGTCACTAAAATAAAAAACCTATTATCAGGTTGTATTTCGATATTATTACGAAAAATAAATATTTAATGTCAATTTATCTAATTTAATTGATTTGTTAAATATAATATTGGACATTCGGACAAAATAAAGCGATTAATTATCGTTGTTAATTGGGATATTGTTCGGTTGTTATGTATTTTTGGATATATTGAGTTTGGATATAAGATGGATTATTATTAAAAGTCAAATATTTATTTCCGGGTATTTAACATTAAGAATAAATAATTGTTTTTATTACACTTCTTTTGATCTAACTAAACGAATTAAGAATTGGCTATAAATAAAGCACATCCGAAATTGAATCAGCTGTGTAAAATTTCTTGCTTAATTGTTATTATAATGGAATATGGTTAGGTGTTTATTTCCTTACTAATAATTAAGTGAATTTATTAGCTGTTATTATGAACTATAAACTTATTCGTAATCCCCATGAGAATGATTGATAGGACTGTAGGACCAGACGCGAGGCAAGATTCCCGGATATATTAGTAAGGAGAGAACGACCCGGTTACAGATACCTGGCAAATCGTTACTAAATTACTGTTAGCAGACAATCATAACTCTAATCTTCTAATCTTTAATCGCCTATCAGCATATTCATTATCAGCATTTCATTAAAATTAAAATAAAATTCTAAAATAAATTTATTAGTTAGTCGCTCAGGAATCTGTAACTTAATTAATTAATTAATTTTATTATATATTTAAACTCCAGTCTACACCCCTAACCTAATTAAAACATAAGTACAAAACTCTGCAAGAAAATTTATTAACTTACGGCTTAGGAATCTGAAACAATTAATTTAATTAATATGGTATGATGGATTAAGTACAAGCAACCTAGAATATGTAATCCTAGAATATGTTCATCAGAGACTCAAAATATATATCTAAAACTTAATACATTCCAAAATTATGCAAAGTACATCGCAACACTAAAGGTCATGAGGATAATCACAGAAAAAAATCTTACTACATACTCGTAATTAGTAATTCGTAATCCCCATGAGACATAGAACAAAATAATTTCTGTATGAAATTCTTCTACAAAAATTATTCTTAAATTTAGAAGAATTAATGGTTCTTAAAAAAATAAATTCAATCAGTGAAAAGTCACGTCTTCCTGACAGCAGGATAGTCAAGACAAAAATTTACTATAAACATATTTCTTAATGTCATAGAAAATTAGTTAAGAATATTTCTAATAATAGAATCAATCATTGTTATAATAAATCGATAATTTCTAATGACATCAACTATAAAATATACTGACAAAATAGTCAAAGTGGGATAAAAATATAATTTTTCTTAAAGTGCGAGAGAAATAAAAAATATTTCCAGTACAAAAAATTTATTCAGTACTGAATAAATTTTTATGGTTACTGGAAAAATTATTATAGCAGAACTGACAAAATGTATCAAGAGTATTTTTATTCAGTACTGGAAAAATATTTTATAGGAAAAATGTGTATGGATCAGAAATCGTTTCTATGAAATGAAGCTATATTTAAAAAGTGAAGTCTTTTTTTAAATATGAAGTATTTTATAGTAGTTTTTTTATGGTCAATGCATAATTTTAACATTTGGGTTTGTGTCATTCATCTTAATTCATTGTGGAAATAATTGAAATTGAAGTAATTGTGTTAAGTTTCTCGGTTAAAAACGGTCTCTGTCACTCTAATGGGATATTGAATTTTTTTTCTCCCTTTGGTTTTTTCTGTCAAAATATTGGCAGTATTTTTTTAATAATGGAAATCAGACTTAAACCGAATAGTATTTAAAACAAATAAGACATATTTTTGTGTCCTCCACAACTCAGGCTCAGTTGGCTCATTGTGTATCCCTTCGAAATGTGGCTATAGGTCCGAATTGTCGTGAATCTATCTGCACATTGCATAGTTCCATGCTAGCCTATAGTACTGACATAGAAGATGGGTCGGCCTATGGATTCTAAATTCAACAGGGGGTACCAGATGTGTGAATTCTCACCATTGACCGTCATCAGATGGTGAAAAATCCCTTTTCTGGATGCAAAAGGCCCTATGAGGATTCGAACCCGGTACCTTCAACTCCAACTAAGACATACATTCTTCAAAGTATGTACAAAATTATACTGAATTTGGCCCAATTCGCTGGAATGAAAGATACTGTTGTACTCCTTAGTGTTAGGAAAAGTCTTCATTTGAATCATTTCGCAAGATGAGGCTTCTCTATCACCTTGTGTAAAATAACCACCAATATTTTGTAAATAGTTTTTATAATTTTGTAGTATTCAATTTTCTATATATTGACTCAGTTGATATGATCCATACCTTATGTCAGACTGTAAGCTGAAGATGCTTTATGGAAATTGGACCATACTCTATAAACTGAGTTGAGGGTTCTTCTGGTTCATTTTTTTAGGAACGTAAAATCTATAGAAGCAGCTTTTTAAAATTGGAATACGTAAATATCCTTATACATGTTATAAATCAGATTTCTCTTACTAACAATGGACCTGTACCCAATTTTTCAATACATCATTATTAAAGTGTGATTCCAGATAATCTGTGTAATATTCATAGGCAATTGCAATCTGTTTTAGGTTTGGGATAGTAGTCAGAAGCTGTATGTTGAAGCTATTCATAATTTAGTAAGGTGAGTTTTGCAAAAAACGGTTGCCATAATTGTTCCTGTTGATGGAACCGTCTTTTAATTATTCGGTGTACTTCAATGGATTTCAAACCATTGCTTGAGTGTTTCTTTACTGTCAAGTGGTTAAAAATAATTTATCACATTCATTGTATTTTGATTAAAAATTAACCAAACATGCTTGAAAAACGCATTTAATAAATTTTAGGTCTACTACATAAACGTGTATAATTATATAACTGTTACCTACGACATTAGCTATTTCACATACTCACTATATCATGTACTGCATTTATAATATATCCAAAAGGTTTAGATTTTTTTTGCCGCCATTTAGACCAATATTAATATTGAAAGTAGTACATACTTGTCAGGCGTGAAGCATAGAAATCTTGGAAAAATATTCGAGTGAACAACGCGTTTTATAATGAAATGTTTTGACTCAATTCAATCATCAATTACTTTAACATTAACAAAATTACGTAAAAGTTTTGAAATGAATAGGTGTCTTCAAAGCCTACATTTCACCGAATTATCAAAGGCATTGAAGTAATAGGGTCTGTGGCAAATAAACCAAAGTGTCCGTAACAACGTGCAGTCAGTACTCAGTATACTAAAAAACATTGCTGCTGTACGTGAAAATATACGAGATAATACTACAACATCAATCAGATAACGTGAGCACAAGAATTTGAACTTCAGTTTACATAACGACCCAGATTTATTTCCCCATATTCAATTATAAGAACTGCTAAGAAGGGGTCATTTGTGGCGCAGTACGTATGTAAATAAGATACTGTTGCGTGAAAATGACAATATTTTTTTTTGAGTGGCGAACCTCATTCTCATTTAAGTGGAGATGTGAACATAGAAAATATCCGGTTCTGGGCAGTAGAGAATTCATCAATAATTTATCAATCACAACTAAATTCCTTTGTATGGTGTGCAATTTGAGTTGGACGGATTATTAGACCATACTTTTATACAAATCCGAATAGTTCAGTTGTTACAGTGACTGGTGAATGTTATCGTGACCATGATGAGGAACTTTTTTCGAAATAAATTTCATGCCAATGATTTGTTAAACATGTGGTTCCAAAAGAATCTTGTCACATGTTACACTGCTACAGAAATCAAGGAATTGTTACAAGAAATGTTCCCACAACTGTTAGTTTTACAATTTGGTGATGTAAATTGACCTTGACGGTTACCCGATTTAATTGCTTTCGATTTCTTTTTATGTGTGTAACCAGATCCCGCATGTGTAAGGCCAATAGAGGCCAACGTCTTTTCGTGTGGACACTCTTTAGTTCTCAAAACTCAGTCATCCCATATTTTATTAGCATATTTAGTTTATGACACCGCAATATAAATGAAACTGGCTTATTCTGAGTAAATATAAAACTCTAATAAAATCTAAATTTACACTTTCATCGCTAAAATCGCCAAACAAATAGCAGCGCGTACATTTTACTATATAGATGTACCAATCCTACGCAAAAATTTCGAACATAACAAAACGCCGAATTGTAATACAATTCTTTTAATTGCAATTCGGTTAAAATACACACAAAAGCGCGAATCGTCGATATAAACTCTTTGCATAGTTGAATGGTCGTCGTATCTCGTATTTCAAGAAAATATATAAAATTAACGCAAGAAAGTTGGTTTGTTTTGTTTTTCCTTACTAAAATCTAAGAAATTCTAAACTAATTGATAACAGCCAGATGTTTTATAAGTAAAATAGAAAAAAAAACATCGCGATTAATTATTTGTTTTGATTAATTTTATTTTTATTATTAAAATACCATTCGAAAATGTGTTCGAAATGTATTTTCGCATTTTTGTATAAGAAATGTGTTTTTCTTCAATTTATCTATCATTTAGTTTGTACAAATACACATAAGGAATACAAATTTCTTACAATCCAGTTGTTTTAATTTTGAATTTTATTTTATCAGATCTTAATTTATCATTCCATATACATTTGTTAGAGATATATATCTTATTACTACTATTAGTAAAATTTAGAAAGAAATAAGCGGGTTCTAAAATATTTTTATATACATAAAACTTTTGAAACCACCTGTGTTTATACAATAAACACATGCTAATATATCATTAGCATTAGTTTACATAATGTAAATATCAGCTTATTTCCATATCAACCGCGCCACTTTTGGGTTTTACATCACGGTTTTATTGAGACAATTTCAACTGTACAGAACTCTCAAGTTTATTTGAAAATCACACAAGATCAAAAGGTCACATTTCTTCCCTTAAAGCGAATGTCTTATTAAAATAGGCGCTAAAAATAATTTCTTATTACATACATTTATTGTTTACGGCTTAGTTACGTCTAATGCACTTGGGTGCAAAAAAATCGCACATTGCTCAATTTTCCACAAAAAGTTCAAAAATATCAGAAAAATGTTCGAATTAAAACCTAAAAAAACAATTTGTTAAGAATGAGTATTCTCTCCCCTGGCCCGCCCGAATGGCATTTTTCATTCGATGCTGCATTAATTTCACCCAAGTTTTTAAAAAATCTTACGAGTTCCTCGTTGGAGCAACATCTCTGGCTCGAACCCTTCTTTTCAACTCGTCCCATAAATGTTCGATGGTATTGAAGTCTGGCTTTTGAGCTGGCCCCTCCTTAAAAGACATATCCACCTCTTGAAGGTGCTGGTATACGACGCCAGCGTGACTCATGAACCGTGACTCATCATCGCTATACGAGACACATTCTACAATGCAACATTGTGCATATCACACTCCTTCTCTTCTGTATATACTCTTCCGCGTTCAGCTTTGCCATATAAAAACAGCCTGCACTCGTCAGAGAACAGGACTCTTCTACTTTCTTGTTCTGTTCAATTCAAATGCTCTCAAACGGACTCACGATGGGCTTGTCGGTGGGCTGCGTTCAATTTAGGCTCGTTTAGTGGTCTCTGTGCAGTCAGATTAACAAATTTCTTGAAGCTGCTGTCCCAGTTGAACCGCATTAATACGAAAATTTCGCTAGGAAATTGTTACAAGAAAGCGATCATTACACGCTGTTGTAACAAGAGGACGGCCAGATTGTTGTCGCCGTCTGAAGCCACCAATTTCCTGATATCTCTGCTACACTCGACAAACTAGGCTAAGCGTCGACATGCGAATGATTACAATTCCGATTATTTTTAGAATTTAGTTCGAAAGCATGCTGTATGCATTTATCAGACCATCACTTGTTGGCATGGTACAAAAAAGAACAAAAAAAAGATACCAATGGGCCTATTTAGACATGTAATTTTGCATCAACTTTTTTCCTCGTTTCTTTCCTCTTTACCTATAAACTAAAATTTGTAGTGGGGAGATTTGTAGATTTTCCGATGCACGTTTCGACAATAAATTTTCTGTATTCTCGTGTTGTTTATATTAAAAACAAATGATTGTGTTTGTATGTGTGACTAATTTTTCCATTAAAATTTTTATTTTGAGCTGTAAACACTTCAAAAATATTATTGAACGAGTCAAAGTATCAATACGAAATAAAACGAATTTACACATACATATATAATAAACATCGGGTGTTGAACACAAATCTAAACTTCAAGTTGATTCAAGTGTTGTTGAAATGTGTTGTTAAAGATACTAGTCTAAATAGGCCCAATGGATATGTATTGAAAAAGATTTTGAATAAAATTGAGCAGTGTGCGATTTATTTGCACCCAAGTGTATATTCTCATTAGTATGATAAGAGCGCGTAACTATGCTAAAGACTTATTTTACGATATATAACCCCAGCAAGATTTTTGCGATAAATTATTTTTTGAGGCATACCTCACGAAAGCATAAAAGCGATATGCTGTTCGCAATGCGTTTTATAAATCACCTCGTTGCGATATATTTTAAGAAAATGTACTCAATGCGATTGATATTTATCGCTTTGCGAAATAAAGAAATGATGATAAAAGCAAAACTGCTGTGGAAGCCCTTTTGCGGTTTGTCTAGCGAAAGCCTAAATGGGAAATGCTTTCCACAATGAGTTTTACAATTTAACGCACCGCGGCATGATTTCATTAGTTGTACTGAATGCGATTAAAATGGATCGCTTTGCAATAATCAAGATGAATATAAACCGGAAAAGAAAATGCAATAAAAGCGGAATTTTTGATGGTTTTGATGTGAAGGATAAAAATTATTGGAACAGTAATTCAGTGCAGTTTGATATTTTGTGTTGTTTACATTAGAAGTGAATTTAAGTGATTTGGATTCTTTTAAATTTTTTTTTTTTTATTTGAAATAAATCTTATTGTTTATCATTATGATATTTCCGAAGAAAAACCTTTAAGAAAATTATGGCAAGAAATCGTTAGTGACATCCCAGTTTTTCTCAACCGTGGAAGAGTACAATGGATAAAACTAGTTTTGTTAAGTTAACAAATTTAAACAACATATTTAATCAAAAATGATTAAAAAACATTTTTAAATTATTCATCGGTCATTTTTGAAAGTTCTGATAACGTTTGCATTCGAGATGTACAAGAGCGAAGCAATCGCCGTCGAGAAAAAGACAAATCAATCGTTTATTAAGAGAACATTTATGTAACAAAAAAAATTTTATCAAACTCATGAATTGAAACTGAACTAAATCAGTTTCAATTCATGAGTTTGATAAAACGTTTTTTATTTCAAATTGCAAAAATAATAAATATATATATATATATATATATATATATATATATATATATATATATATATATATATATATATATACACATATATATACACATACATACACATATATATACACATACATACACATATACACACATACATACATATATACACACACATGTATACATACACGTACAACTACATATACATACACATATACACACATATATACACATATATATAATACACATATACACATACATATACATACATATATGCACACACGTATATGTGTAATCGTAAAAGTTCCCTAATGATGTCGCACGAATAACCCTGACTAACCGCATGGTATATCGCATATGGCTCTCAAGTGTTGTCGCCAGAACTAACACGCGATTATGTACAGATCATCGTCTATACTACGAAAGTGTAGTTTGAGTTATTCTTACGACACATTTTGAGAATCATATGCGCCATACTGATGAGTAATCCGTGTTTATTCTCACAACATTCCGGGCGATATTCAAGAGTTTATCCTAAATGCGGCGTTTAGAAAACTTTTAACATCGTTCAGGACATCCGCTAATTATTCTATCGTTTAACTTATTGCACAATAACGACTTTTCTACCGATGATTTTTCGCTTACCTCGAACTAATTTTCTAAAGTTACGCGAAAGGTGAAGTAAAGATAATTTTCATTGTTTTTCGTGCGTGGAGTCAAAGTCATTCGTGCGACAATATATGCGTATTATAGAATGTTTTGCGATTAGGCGCACGACGAGTAAGCGACCGATATTCCTGCGATAATCTACGATCTTGCTGGGAACATTACTCTTCCTGTATTTAAATACAAAAAATTTCCAATTTATGTTAGATAATAATATACTGGTCATTAATTTTGACGGTTTTTACTGGCCATTATTGGCCTATACTATGTCAACAATCTGTCTCCAACTCGATCACGATTCAGGTTCACTCCTACCTGAAAAAAGGCTTTGTATCATACAATCCGGATGTGCACGTAGAAAATTCGTGATTGTAAACACTATCAACATCAGAGCTTTCGAATGTTATAGAAGCCATTTCCGTAATCATCCATCAAGGTCAACCCTCACTTTCAGACATGACAACGGATCAACTCTCTGTACAATTTCAGCTTCTCTACATTTCCAAGATATTTTGTTTGTGTGGATTGGTCATTAATAGTACTTACCAACAACTTAGACATCATTGTACTGGCGGTGGAGATAATATCCTAAAAACTTGTCAACTTGCAAATAGTTTCGTATACATTTTTTCCTTCCCATTGGATTTTTTATGGGTGTTTTGATCTAACTATGGTTGTCCCGTTGACAGCCATGATCATCCAAATATAAGTAATATTATTTAAATAATTATTCTTTCTGGTCTTGCATACCTCAACCTAAGCACTTTTTCCAAAGCTAAAGTAATTCAATTTTATCGAGTAATCTTTACTATCATAAACAAAACTACTTGTTTAACAATTATTTCTTTCAAATGTTGGCCGTAACTGTAGCTAACATGGTGCTTTCTGCAATTCCAATCCAATTTTCGATGACAAGTTCGTACATTTTGAGTGGTATTTGGCCAATGACGCAGTAATGTTGGCTTCTAATTCCTCAATCGTAACCGGCTTATCGTTGTTTAATTTTTATTTTACGTAACCCCAAAGGAAAAAGTCTTAAGATGTTATATTCACTAGTCCGAAGCGTGTTATTAATTGTTCACCGAATTGTTCTAGCATGATTTCACAAGCTGTGTAGCAAGTAGCGCCGTCTTGTTGAAAGCAAAAGTTGTCGAGATCATAGTCTTCAATTTCAGGCAACAAATGTTTGTCTGTTATCATGGCGTAATAACGGGTGCCACAGTTACTTTCCGGTTTGCCTCATTTCTGAAATAAGAGGAACGATGATTCCACCAGCTCACAAACCACCCACACCTGTTGTTTTGTCTGGAAGTATTGGTTTCTCTTGAACCTCGTCGGGCTAATCTTCTTTTATTAACGTATACCCATTAAAGCAGTAAGAGGCCTCGTCACTGAACGATTTGTAAGTGGGCTTCAATTCTTACACTAGTTGAATTTTGTATTCTTTAAAAACCAACATTCTTAGGTAAAAAATTCAAGTTCTTGCATAAGACAAGCCAAGCTCTTGATAACGGAGCCGAACCGATTCGTCACGGCCATCGTGTACGATATGTAGTAGATGTAGTATATTTGATCGCATATTATCCTATAATAAAAATAGGGTTTTTCGATGGTATAGCGAATCATGTGTTCGACAGGCCGTACAAGGAGGCCAACTAATAGGACCACCGCCACCAATCCATCGTCCTGGAAACCTTTCGAGCGAAATGCGCAGGAGCTTTATCTTGCTGGTAGTACATATGCCTTCTGTTGTTTAAAAGAAGATCCTCTAGTAGTCCGTTTAATTCATTTTGTAAACAATTAAATAATTCTCTTCTGTGAAGCGGTTTTCAAAAATGAAAGGGCCAATTAAATATCAATCAAGCATACCACACCACAAGTTTATCAAAAAATTTATGTTGAAAATTATCTTCTACTGTTGCATGGGGATTTCCTTTTGAACATACGTGAGAGTTGTGAGTATTATATAAATGACGTTACGGGTGAATGTTGATTCATACCTATAAAAAGTATGCGGGAACACGAGGATTATTATTTATCCGCACCGAAAAAATTCCATTGTTGCCCTCTCTGTACATGGTATGGATGTAACCCTTGCTCGTGTAGTGTGTTTAGTACTCTTGTTTGTTCTTCTTCTAAAACTTGTCGAACAGCTCGTTCAGATGTTATGTTAGTACTAGGTAGTTTTCCGGTCTCGCACAGTTTATTGATATCTCTGGCAAACTAGGATGACTCAGATGTAGAAAATGTCTACGAATGAAATTTGGATAGTACAATTTGGGTATTTTGTTATTATTTTCACGTGTACAATACATTCTTGGAGTATTACAGGTTCCTCCCGACTCACATGTATACCATATATAAATCTTTGCGAGTTATAAATAATATGTATTATGCTTAATGGCCTACAGTCAATTTTTTCTAATGTTGAAACTATATGTTAAAAATATGTTTGTCGTTGCCCATTTGCAAGTATTGTGGAAAAAACTCGTTTTACTTGCGTCAAGACAATTGAAAACGACTTGATCCGCCTCTGACTAAGACCAATTTTAAATATGAAAGAGTTTCGGTAATGATGTAAAACTAATTAATTAAGTTAAAACACTATTAAGGTATTAGGCAACACTATTAGCGGTTACATTGAGCGAGTAAGATTTACAAACCACAAAATGATTGGTTCATTTAATGAAGAATGTTTGAATAAATATCATGTTAAGAACACAGTAAAAAATTTCGGTTGAATATTACGTGAATTTACTTGTGGGCAAAATTGCCAACCTTTATCACGTAAAATTACATTCACATACAAATAAAAAATAATTATTAAAATTAAATACTATAAGTCATAAATTTGCTAGCAAAATCATGTAATATTTAAATAATAAAACTTATAATTTTGCAGGATGTTTGCAGATTTATGGTTAAAAGAATGTAATTTAGCATTAACCCCTGTAATATTATAAACTTCTAAATTTTGTACATAACAAAACGTACAATTTACCTTAACTATTGCGTAATTTTTATAAATCTAACCCTAAGAAAAGAATTTGCATGAAAGTAATAATGTGAATATGGTAGGCAAAGAGCTTCCACAATACCCAGCCAAGCCTATACAAAACCGTGATTCAGACATTTCTCTCCGACCACGATTATTATTCTAGGCCCTTGAGACATCCGACAAATCGTGCGATGGTATTGATAATAATACTTTATATGTAATAACGTTGTAATAGATTAGTAAAGTATATCGCGACGAATAAAATCAAGTTTTTGTGGTTTTGGTTTGTAAACTTACGGAATTCTCAAAATTTTACATGAAATAGTTCTTGGTTACATTCATTTTCTCTCAAATTTTAAAAAAAAGGAATAATAATAGAAACGGTTTGTAATTTTACTATAATTTTCTTCCAATTTTAAAGTCCTGTTGAATAATACAAGAATAATAGATTTTACATAAGAATGTGTGTAAAAATTCTATTATCTTGCTTTATTATAGACAATTTTTAAATTTACGCTACAAAGTTACCAAAATTTCTATTGAAAATTCAATTTATTTTTTACTGTGAAGATAAATTTAGATTTCATTCACATTCAACTTATCCATATTGAGAGCCAACAAGAGATATTTCGCGGTCATTACTAAATTAGTCCCACAACTTCCATTACAAGAAAACATATTAAAACATAACCAACCCAGTTATACCTTAGTACAACGATAATATTTATACAGGTGATACATTTATTTAATGAAATATTCTTTGAGCTTACACGTAGTAGGAAATATCATACAGTTGACTAATCTAATAAGCAGAACATGAAGATGAGATAAGTATATGAACCACCTTTTGATGATCTGTGCACTACCGCCTTTTCACGAAAAAAATGCTTAGACTTTTTAAAAAAAGCAGAAGAAACACGTTACCTGACTTACTATTGTGTATTTTAAGCAAATGCTTGAAGGCGCTATGTGAGGGTATTCTTGATTGTTATTATTTCACTACGGAACTATTTAAATATTTTACCTTTGAGAATACTAAAGACTTAACATCAATTAATTCCTGATCCTTCCCGTTAAAAGCTGTGAAATTTTTTTCAGGCCAAAAATAATCTCTTTCGCCTATAATGATAAATTTGCCGAAATAAGTTTCACCATGAACTTTTGTAAGGACTCTACAACATCTAAATTACTATA
Source organism: Tipula lateralis (assembly GCA_963932295.1). NCBI lineage: Eukaryota > Metazoa > Arthropoda > Insecta > Diptera > Tipulidae > Tipula > Tipula lateralis. The sequence continues at coordinate 141,788,919 of OZ010737.1, forward strand.
TAATGTTTCAACCGAGCATGTCTGAAGTATCAAACTTTTACTTCTATACCACCAAGAGTGGAAAATGCACTTTGATATAGAGTCGCTCTTCAAAGATTTGGCCGAATTTATAATTCTGTTAGAAACCAATTGATAGTTTGGAATTTTTAAGTTCCCTACGTCGATTGATTACGATCGGTATTATTTATTATCAAATGCATTTATAAACCGCAGTTGGGTGCAGAACTCATGGCTTGACCAAACTTCTATGTTAGTCTTAATCGCTGGCATGAAACCATGCAACATATACTTTTCTATCTTAAATATTGTATATACGATGTCTATATAGATTTTGTATTAAAACTTAAATAAAGTGTTAAGTTGCTAGCGGTGCCATCTAACATCCAGAATCGATACTATCCAGTTCAATTAGTAAAAATCGGGTTCTCTTAATAAATTTACTTTCGTTTGAAGTTATGTTCTGCTACGAGATTTCTACACTTCACATTCCATTTTTGTTTCAGTGAATCAATCAAATTTTTTTTAACATTTTTCCATTTACCGAAATAACGAATATGGCCTCGATATACTTTTACGATGAATTGGTTTGCCGCTTTAATTTATTTCACAATACTCTTGTTGAAAACACTCTTGTTGATGGAAGTACTCTTGTCGAAGGATTCACTCATTTAGGCAAATCTCTCCCTATGCCGTGGAGTCATCGTCACGAACAGCTACCCCTTCGCCTACTGAAAGGCAGATCTCCTTTTAAAGATCTCTGTATCATTTGATCCAGATCAGCACGCAGAACGTCACCGAGCCAGCGAGTCCTTTGATTTCCTGCATGATATCAAGAATTCGCTTTAAATAACCTGATCTCGTGATTGAAAAGAACTCGGTATGTGCGGTATTGGATTCGTTGGTTTTGAGAGCAACTGAACCTGAACACTGTTGTCATTTAATCCAATCACACAGATATCATCTCCATATGGCAAAAGATAATTGGATAGTCGGAATAAAATGTTGTCTTGAGGTGTTAAATATCAGGGACAGCGCATCTCAAACACCGGAATTAATTCGATATCCTCAACTTTGAAACAGCATTGTGACTGCGTAAGTTTTGAAGTATAACAATGGAGAGAGGATGTTAATCAAAGTCTGAGTACAAACTACAGCGATAGTGCAATACACCTTTGACCCCATATTGAGGATGAGTACGTAACTCTTACATTATTTTATATACAGATACAATTTTCACGCGTAGTTTGTTTCTTCCGCTGGTATTCAGTTCGTGTTCCTTGTCGTAAATTTTATTTATTACCTCAATTATTTCAATTAATTGATTGATTTTCAAATTATATTCTTTGTTAAATAAGTTCGTGACAATATTTTAGTGTAATGGTAATAATTATTATATTTCACAGCAGTTAGATAAAAATTTAAGGGTTGAGTTGAATAAAATTGGTATTTTTTGTATATATACTGAGCAAGGTGGTTTACTTCGAATTTATTTCACCTTACAAAAATCGATTTACAGTTGTCTCTTAAATATATGGCTTAAAGGCCGTAAACGGTACTTTACGCGTCTCTACTGAGACCTTACGAACCATTTATACGTATTGGTGCACATTGTATAGGTGGTCAGCGCAACGATTGCCTTAACCCACAATCGCTTTTTATCTATAATTCATTTAGATCTTTAATTTATACATTGTTGGTATGTATTTGTGTTGAGTGCCATTGTCTTGAGGTTTCTGATGTTTATCGTGAGATAGTTAGATCTGATAGCTGCATGTCTGAGTATTTGTGTGTGAGCTGACATATGTCATCTTTATAGTCCGTATCATTGGGTTTACATCTTAATCCTGATTTTATACCATTCGGAGACGTGACACTCAATTTCCAGATTGCAGTATCCAATTTGATCAGGACTAGCATTGGTGAGAGTACGCATCCTTGCCTTACTCTTTGAGTGTTTAAGTATTTCTCACTTTTGTTTTTTATATAAAACTTGGTTTCCAACATCCTGATACATTTCTTGTATGAGTTCAATCAATTTCTATGGGATGCCTATTTAACAAAGTATCTGTCGTATTGAGTTCCTACTTATCGTACAGTGGTTGTGAATTCCATTCACTGATTATTTCAACTTCTTCTTGGTTGGCTTTAACAGCTAGTTTGTTTCTTAATTTTGCATTGATCGTGGATGCGATTCTGGCAAGGATGATCATTTCGAGTATCTTTATTGTTGTGTTGAGGAGAGAGATATTAGGCGAATTTTTGTTCTCTTTTATGTGACCTCTTTTAGGGATTGTAACTGTTAAGATTTTCGTTTCATTTTTGTGGTATTTTAACCATAATTTCACACTTATTATTCGTCTTGCAGCTGTAGGTGTATCTCCTTTGAATATTTCCACGGTATACTGTTTGGTCCAGTAGCTTTATTGTTCTTCAGTTCTTCAATAGCAGTTTTTACTTCCCGCTCCGTTGGTAGATCGGTATTGCTAGTTTCGTTATTGGTGTCAATTAATGAGATGGTCGGTGCTGTTGATAACGTCTTCTTTGTGATATTTTTTCCATTCCATCTCTTTAATTGTGCTTCATCCGTTGTTAATGAATACTTGACCAAAATCATCCCTTATTGTGTTTGTAATTTTGCTATGGTGACTTTTCTTACGCACTGGTGTAGCGATCACATATTTTAGATTACTATTCAACAGCTTCGAGAATACGTTCTGCATATATCTGCGTTTCAAATCTTCCGTGTTTTGTATTTCCATGTATAATCACTAATCCAAGGTTTCCGAATGAATTCTTTGTAGCCGAGTACTATCTTGGCAGTCTTGCTGTAGGCTTCGTCAGTTTTCTTCCAGTTTTGTTCTTTTTATTGATTTCTTCATTCTATGTAGATTGATTTGGAGCGTTTCTTTCAAAATGTTTGTTGTTTCCATCTTTACGTGTTTCAGCCATCTGCTGACTAGAATTGTAATTTTGCAGTTATCACACTTGGTGATCACATTGTACGTCTCTAATTTTTGTTCTGACATCTCGTAGTGTTGTGAGGAATTTATTATGCGGTCTATCTGACGTTTACTTCGGCTATTCGACGATGTCCATGTGTATTTATGGATATTTTTGTGTGGGAACCTACTGCTGCCTATGAACATTCGATTTGTGAGGCAGAAATCTACGAGTCTTTCACCATTGTTGTTCAGCGCAAAATCCAACACATTTTACCAATGACAGTTGTCAGATCGGTGTTGTTTGTTTCAGTTTTGGCATTGACATTCTTTTGTTGTTTCATTTGCATCTTCGGTTGGGGCTTATTTTTGAATGGGATGCAACTTGTATGTTGCGTTTCATCGCAGTTCTTCCTTCTGACTTTACCGAGTCCTAGAACTGCCGAGTTCACCGTGCTTCTACTTGGGCTAGCCTTGAGGTTTCTGTAAGAGTTCTGTTTTTCCAGTTTCCGTGTACGATATCCAAGGATCGTTATTTTATTTTGCCCGGTTTGTGTTGGTATTTGTTCTAGTATTCGTTTCTGTAAATTGGTGTGATTTCGGATCAATGAATGATTGGTCGAATGAAACGTAGCCAGCTCTCGGGGCTACTGGTTAAGGCTTCCTGGCATGCCAGATAGGAGGGTTAAGCTTTCGTTCCACTCCATTTTCTACGTCTACTATGATGATCTCAAGCAATCATCCAAAGTTGTGCTATTCCAAGCAATTGCTGCTTGACGTTGGTGATGAAGTTGTCGATTTTGTAAATAGATAGCGCACCAAACGAATACTTTTGCAAGGTGTGTTTTCAGATTAATGGATGATTGGTCCAATGAATCCTAGCCAGCTCTTGGGACTAGAGGGGAGTTAAGGTTTCGTTCCATTCCATTTTTTAATTTTGTTTACTATGATGATCCCAAGCAATCACCCAAAGTTGTGAGATATTGCACCAAACGAATACTTTTGCAGGGTAGAAACATGTCACTGAAAACCATGCTTGATACAATTGTTGAATTTAAAACCTTAGATCGATAAAATATGTAACGGACATTTTTTATTTAGAATATAAAATTTTGTTCTGTAACTTCTCGTATTTAAGAAATGAATGTGCTTATTAAAAATAAATATGAGAATATCCTTGCTTGAGACATAAGGTTGTTTTTGTCATTAGGATATTTAAATATATAATATAAATGTATAATAGTTGTCATACTAAATAGTTAATAGTTTCGACTCTTCGAGTCAATACAACAATAATGTCTTAGGTTTTATTCTCAAAACAGTGAAAATTACACAACATAAGCAATATCCGAACAAAGGAACTGATTATATTATGTACATGACTGGGTAATTATGTTTTGTTAAAATTTAAAGTCGTTGTTTATAATTAAGTCATGAATTATGTCATAAAGTACACATATGTTGCGATCTACGTCTACGTTACATAATAATTTTTTATCTTACGTAATTACATTTAAATAATCTAAATTTAATTAAGGCATCTTATTTAAAAATAATTTATGTATGAAATTATTTTTATTGCGTTCTACATACTTATAAGATTTATAATTTTTAGCATTATTGTGTGTTTGATTTAATGGTTTTAGTCGTAAAATATGTATGATGGGTACTCACCGCATTTTAAAGTTCTACTATTGAATGAATAAATTCATTCGGGTTGCTATAGGAGTGCGGTTGCTATTCTGTTCCATATAATGATTTTCTTTTGTACCAAATTAGATTTTCTCGATACGATAATTAACTACCGCACGTGTAAATTAAATTCGACGAAATAATTTAACGATTACATCGAAAATTCTCGCTAAAGCAACTTTACCGTCCAGGTGGCGCAGTGGTTAGAGCTGCGGCAGCTGGAGCGAGAGGTATCGGGTTCGAATCCCGATAGGGGCAGGATGCAAATGGGATTTTTCATCACTTAATTACGATCGGTGTACAACTATGCCCCCTGTTGGAGTGCAGAATCCGTGGGCCGACTCATCTGCCATGTCAGTACTATATAGGCTGGCATGAAGCTCTGCAATGTGCAGATGGTTAGGTAAATCGGGTCTATAGCCATACGTACTCGATTTAGCTGCAAAGCTAAGGTAAGGACGTAAATAAGCGAACCGCAAAAGAGTTGGGGAGTGCCTTGAGCCCCAAAACAGATTGAATAGTAATAAAATAAAAAGCCACTTTGATTATTTATGTTCACCGTCTATTTTTTGGGTAGATGAATAATTTTTTGTCGCATCTTCTATTTGTCTCGCAATCAAAATGTAGTTTGGAAAATGCCAACAACTTCATCATTACGAACGTCTGGCGATTCTGTAGAATTGGAAGTATTTAAAGTATGTGATAATGAATCATCGGACGATGACGATCATCCCAATATAAAGAATAGTAATAATAATAGAAAAAGTGATAAAAAGAAAATAGTAAATATAAAAGCGAAAAATGATCAACTGCAAAAAATAAATAAGACAGCAAAGAGTATTGGAGGCGTTGTTGTAGGTAGTGTCGCAAGTGGTGGACGTAAAATAAAAATAAAAACTAAAAGTTGTAGTAATCTATACAATTTAAATTCGTTGCGATCGGACGATGTCCATGTAAAATCGGAACCCAACATTAATTACCATACTGATCATGCTGATAGTAAAACCAATATAAATCATAAAAAAAAATATAAAATCAATAGTGAGGATGCGAAAGAGTCAAATCGAAATACAATCCAAGGTGCAACAACAAGCCAAACAATCATCGATGGTGTTAATAGTCCAAGTGATATAAATCAAAGTGATTATGGTATAAATAATACGTTAAAAACTGGTACGATAAATAGCAGTAGCATTTATAATAATAATAACAATATCCTAACAACAACAACAGCATCATGTACTGGCGAAATAAACAATAGTAATAATGGTGGTGGACCAACAAATAGTAATTTTAATAGAAGCTCGTTTATTAGCATGTTCAGCAAATTAGGATTTTGGCGACGTAACGAATGTAAATTAACCATTGTGCCTCAACAACAAAATAATATATTACCACCGGAAAAAGGACCACCTCGTTCGAAATCATCGACAGCATCATCGAAAGGAAAGAAATTTAAACGTGGTTACAGTTTTGGCGGTAAATTTTTCTTTTAATTATATTTTATTTATTTAATTTATTGCTAGTAAACTATTTAAATGTTTGTTGCAGTTTGTATTTAGTGTTATTTAAATTATTACAAATTTACAGCATTTAGTTTTTATTCTTGAATTTTTCCTACAAAGGAAACTAGCAAGATGTAATCAATTCTTAAAAGCTAATATAGAAATCAATTTAATAACAAATACCTTAACCTATGTTAGTTCTTAATATTAACGTACTGTCGGTAATCTTTGAATTACCTAGCTTTAGATTCAGAGGATCCATTTTTTTGTCGCCTATTTCTTGGCCTATCCGAGGGATGAGTAAATCTCGACGTAGGTTTGCATTACACGCGGAGCACCACAGCTGAATACCATATGTCCAAATGGGATTAAGTATCATTTTGTACAGCAAGAGCTTACAGTCTAGACTTAAGTATGAGTATTTTCAAATTAACCAATTAAGTTTGACGCATTTTATTTTGATTTGTTGACCTTATAACGTGTTTTTTCAAGAAGGCTTTTATTTAGTGTGACAGGTGAGTGTGACGACGTGTGAATGTAATGTGCGCAGATCTACACTCATTGGCCTTAATTCGCCATTTTTCGATTTTTCTAAATGTTCCTGTAGAATTCATGTTGTTATTGCGGGATTTGGATGCACAGCTATTAATCTTGGTAATTCTGCTGTTTAGATCGAGTACAACTCTGGTCGCAGTACTCTGCATTGAGGTACTCCTGCATGGATATCATATAAATCTGTGGATGCGGTTTTCACCAAAAATTTTCGACTGAGCAAATAATTAGGATTATATATGTATGACGAAGATTAAAATATTATTATGAAATTAACTATGAAAATTGACGAAGACCAGTTTGGTAATGAAATCTTGAAAAATTAAGGTTTGTATACAAAATAATCGATAAACGACGCTGATCGATTCTGGTTAGAATTGCTGTTAATTTTCTCCTAAGTTAATTATCACTTCATGATTGAATATTAAAAAATAATATTAAATCAGCATCTAATATAATATTTCATATATCACCTATAAGTTTACACGAAGATTTAAGCATTAATAATAACATTCTATTACCTGCGATGTGATTTAGAATCGAAAATGTTTTTTTTATTACTGCCCTGCAAGAAATTTAACACCTACTATAAAATGAAAAAATCTATTATATACTCGTAAATTTAATAATTTTTTTTTGATAAATCTTCGTAACGAATGAATGAAATTAAGATCATTTTGCAGGAAGGGAGTAGTAATTCTGGAAATATAACCAATTTCCGCTAGGCCAAGGTTTAACGACGAAGCGATGGTATCGAAAGAATTTAATTTTTAGATAAGCTCTTATTTATCTATCAGAATTTGGTATTTTAACAAATCCAGTTTAATCGAAATGATCTGTAATACAACTTGTAATTCTACAGTAGATGATAAATACCTTTAAATGAAAAGTAATAATATTTATTCCAATTCATTAGTCTCTAAGGAATAAAAAATTAATTTCCAGATTATTTTAATTCCATCATATAAAATTAAATTGTATAATTCTATACTAGTTTATTTTTATTTATTACTTTAATATTTGATTACCTTTATTTTTAATCATTTCCACATGCAATCTTACTAACTTTTGGCATATTGTAAAAGGGAAAGCAACCTAAGCTTTCTTTATATTTTCCGAAAGCTCATATCAATTTGTCTCGTCAATTTATCAAGGGTACGTTTTACATCACCTCATAGATTTTCTAAATGGTTTTATATCTAAAGATTTAGCTTGTCATTTCATGACATTTATATTTGCTGGACCTTCCAGTGCAGTGGCATGCTTTCTTCAGTATACGATAGCATTATACCTGAAGAATAGCCTCGCACGTACTTTTAGAACAATCAAATTAAAATAAATATATTTTAGTTTCATGAGATTGTACCAAGAAATATTGCACAATAATGTAAAGGTCCTATTATATCGCACACCATATATAGTTTAACACTAGTTGTATTTAAAGGTTCGACACCTTTTTAATTTACATCCTCTTATTAGAAAGAAAAACTAAGTCAACATTGACTCAGTTCCTTTCAAATAATATACTATACAATAGCACCTGGCGAGTGAGACAATATTGTTGGTGAAGTCTGAGTGATCCTGGCTGTCTCTTAGATAGAACCCCTGAATAATCTACTCATATATGGTAAAACTTAATTTATTTTAAAACGAGCACCTAATCGATTAATAGAAGTATATATATATATATATATATATATATATATATATATATATATATATATATATATATATATATATATATATATATATGTATATATATATATATATACATATATATATATATATATATATATATATATATATATATTTATATATATATATATATATATATATATATATATATATATATACATATATATATATATATATATATATATATATATATTATATATATATATATATATATATATATATATATATATATATATATATATATATATATATATATATATATATATTTATATATATATATATATATATATATATATATATATATATATATATATATATATATATATATATATATATATGTACCCAATTTTGTTTTTGCATGAACTTGTTTTACGCGAATTTGATTTAACGCGAATCTAAAAAAAATTTTGTTTTTCTTACACGATTTCACTTGTAATTGCGCGACCAACAAAATTTTCGGTTATTTTCATATAGTATAATGTATGTACATATTTTCAAAATATAAACAACGAGCCAGTGCTTTCTAACACGATTGAATACTACAACATCATTACATTAGCTTATGAAGTAGGCGGAGAAAGATTCGGTAATATATCATCGGCAGATATCGAATAATTGCTAGTGAATAAACCGCGTATAGCGACGATGAAATTTTAGATGTTTTGCTTGAGGATACCGACGCTGAAGAACATATTGAAACCGACGAAGAGGTTGTCGCCATAACCTCAGATCAACTTAAAACTTAGCAAATCAATTAAGCAACCATTTTTAAAAGTATGATCACATTTATGAACGAGCTGCAAAATTTCTGCGTGAGCTTAAACTATTGATGGGTAGCTACCGAGAAGCATATAAGGCTATATCCAACTAAACGAACGGAACTCAACGTTTAATGTCGGAATATGTAACTAGACGCACGAAACCACCGACACCAATTGAGCACACTGATGGAATCACAAAATGTGTCTCAGGACGAATGCGTCTCTGGTCCGATAGCGCCAGCAATTAATAATAAAATATTGTGGAGCAATTTATTTTAATGGACTGACGGTTGTGACTGAATTACATATTTTGCTCTTTTGAATTTTTTTCGTTATGTTAAAGTTTATGAATTTATTTAATGTACATAAGATTAGGTTCAATTTTTGATTCGCCTACTTTTGTTAAAATGCAATGTTTTAACCTGATTTTTTTACGCGAGTTTTTGCGGAACGTATATCTATCGCGTATATATATATATATATATATATATATATATTTTTAACTTTTGGTTTAGAGGCCGTAAACGGCCCTTACCGCGTCTCAACTGAGACCTTACGAACCAGTTTTAAACGATTGGTGCACATTGTAGGTGGTCAGCCCAACGAATGTTTTATACACAAACGCGTTTTTATGTCATCCGGTTGGGAGCGATACGTTTTCCCAAAAAAGTATAAATAAACTTTCCCAAAAAATACTTCCCCATATGATTTTTCCTCAAAACATATTTTCCCAAAAATACTTTTGCTCAAACTCACTATCTCAAAGGTCAGATACCCAAAAATACAATGCATTTATACACTAAACTGTTAGTTTTGGAACATATGATAAGTACAAAAAATAAAAAACCTAATATAACAAACATAAATTAACAAATTTATTGCGCTGTACAATACATAAAACCAAAATAAAAATTAATTAAAATATTAACAAATTTTATGCGATTGAACGTAAGTAATCAATCTTCGAATAATTTTGGTTTTTTGAAATTATTGTTCTTATTTTTTTTCTCGTTGAATCAAACTGTTCTTCGTTGGCCAAGTATGACCAGCTGCATGCTGGTCCACCTGATATGCAGCGTAGATGTACTCTTTACGCAAATGTTGAATCAAACAATACGTTCCGACGTGTGCTTTTCCGATTATTATTTGAAGCCGTCGATGCCAAGCTTCGACGTTGTTTGTAGTTCGAGGTAGGTGCATAGTGTGGAGGTTTGTTGGTTTGCTTGTTATTCAATATATAATTATTCCCAAACCATACAACTATTTTTTTCGAGCTAGGGTTGACGTGCTTCAATAATTCCTTATAAAAATTAGGTATTTCATCAGGATGGAGGAAAGCCAGTGCCCGGATCATTCGAATATCGAGAGCGACCGTTTCGTTTGTACCGCAAATAGTTGTCAGTCCTTCTTTTTGAACGCGTCTCCATATAATTTGACCCAGATAGAAATAGCAACCATGAAATTTTGTGCCCGGAAACACAGCTCTGAAAGCAGAGGTTGATGCTTTCTCAAAATCAGCCAATACAAAATTTGGCTTCAAATCAATGAAATGATTGCATGCTACTTTCATAATTTCATATATCATTTCATCATAACATTTTCGCGACTTTGACGTCATCAAACAAAAAAGTGCCGGTACGGTAACGCCGTCAATCTTTGCAAAAATTGTAAAAAGTTGATGAAATATGCATGGAACAACGTCAAACGTACCACCCATCAGCCAACAGTCTGCTTTTCCTAGCATTCTTAAAGATTTTACAGTACGCATAAGTATATTACACTCATTGTCAAACCGCTTTTCAGACAAAATAAAATATTAGTCATCTACCATTCTCATATGATCTGGTATATTGATTTCACGAACTGTAGTTGGCTCTTTAACCATTTCTTGTCAAACTCGCTTTATTTTTGCTTTCTGGGCTTCTTTATGAGGCAAATACATCCTTAATACAGGTTGACATTTGACTACACTGTCCCTTATAATCGCGGATGGGTGTTCATTGGTAGTACCAGCAACCTCTTTTAAATTATTATTTGCGCGACGCAGGGGCAAGTCGCTCGCGGTCGGACCATGCACATGTGTCGAAGGGTGCTTAACGATTACATGTTTTCCATTACCAATTTTTGTAGTTATCCGTGCCTTACATTGATAGGGCGACGATCCACACAACCCCAATAGTATCGATTTTTTTCCACGGACTTAACATCCATGTAGTAACTATAACCAATATGGCACAACAAATCTTTGCCTTTACTAGACTTTACTATATTTAAAGGCGTTTTGTTTTTTTTAGAAATTGATGTTTGGTGTATTATGACACATTCACAAATAAAAGATGGAATGAATAAAATCGAAATAAAAATCAACGCATTCTCTTATCGGTATTTTATCACATCATATATTAACGAATCTATTGAAACATTGTATCATTGGTTATCTTGCAGTGGGTTTCTTTTATTCTTTAACCATAATACACATAAATAGCTTTTTGTTTGAAATTTATATTAAATATAAGTAAAATTTTCACGCTAAAGATATTCGCGCGCGCGAATTATCCAATCCACCATTTTAGGATTTTTGAGGATCTTTTGGGCAAAGGACTTTCGAGGAAACAATTTTTGGGCAAACGATATTTGACGAAACGATGTTTGAGAAAAAAGTATTTCTAGAAATAGTTTTTGTGAAAACAATTTTGGGAAAATATGTTTGGGCAAACATACCCAACCCCATCCGGTTGCATGTTAATTTTTGGTCAACGGCGGGAATCGAACTCGAGACCGCGGCGTGATGAGAAATTTAACCATCAAGCTACATCTGGTGATATATAAATATATATATATATATATATATATATATATATATATATATATATATATATATATATATATATATATATATATATATTTATATATATATATATATATATATTTATATATATATATATATATATATATATATATATATATATATATTTGTATATATATATATATATATATATATATATATATATATATATATATATATATATATATATATATACTCAATTAAGAGTGTTAATTCTTATACTATCATGACTGCTTTGCAAAACTGAAGACTTAAGTTTAACAGTACTTTAGACTAGTCTACTATTAAACTTTGTTGGTATGGTAACAATAACTAAAAAGAATTATTGTTTTGGACCCTCTAAGACAAATCATCTATTCATATTTTGTTCAATCCTTATAATTTATATTAAGAAGGCAAAGCACATGGGAAGGAATTTTGGGCAAATCATAAATGCATACATGTGATGGTAGACTTAACTAACTTTAGGTCTAACTTCACGCCATTGTTTACACATCTGACGTTAGAACTAAAACGTTCGTAACCAGCAAAAATTCAAAGAAAAGTTTCTATGTATGCTTTGGTAAATTTAGAAAAACAATGACATTTAGAAGAATTAAAAAATTGACATTTTGAAAGGTTAAATGTTTTTAAAAGAATGATAAAATGCAAGATAAAATAGTAACTCAATAAATTCAAATCTTACTAAAATTCTTGTATAGTACTAAAGTTCTTGAATATAAGGAAATGATATATAAGACATTCTGATTTTCTGAAAGATCTAGAACAGCACGATTTATATTCCAAATCATATAAAAAGCTTATAATATTTCGTCTTCGATTCAATTTCTTAAAAATATCTTTACTTCTAAGGATAGTAAAGCTTACTAAAAATGGAATTGACGATGTAAAAATAATTTGTTTGGTCTTGATCTAGACCTTTCAGAGAATTACACAGCATGAGGTCTCGAAATATTCAATTTCTTAAGAAAATCATGAACTCTGTCAGTAAATATTTTATTTAATTTGTGAATCTCACTCAAATAAACGTTTATTATTTTTATAGATTAATAACTTATATTATTAATTTATTTATAATTAAATATAAATTATTATTTATAAATACAAAAATTGTGTTATTTCTAAAACTTATTATTTCGCTTGAATGTCATTGTTGTCGTCAGGTCTAACTTCAAAAGTGTCATAGAAACCTCTTAAATGTTTAACTAAGTAAATAAATTCTTTGCTTACACATTCTATTTTGAGGGACGTACGAGTAGGATGAAGTAGAAAAAAATTTTATAATTAAGTTTAAACTCAAGAAAATTTTATTCAAATAACTCAAACTCCTTATATTAAATGGACCAGTATTCCATTAAGAAGTACTTCTAAAACAAGTTTCTAATAGGTAAAAACAAAAATCCTAGTTTAAAACTGCTAGGTAAACTACAACGATCATCCTAAGAACGATCATAACAAAAGATGGAATAGAAATTTTCTAGTTCCGAAAATAAATCAAGTTCAAGGATTGAAGTATCTTTGGAGAGTAATCATATTTTGAAAAGAAAGTTGTGTGATATGAAGTAAAGATATGAAGAAGAAAGGACAGCAATTTTTAAAAATGTTTACACCAGCAGCCTATATATGATTGATAAGGTAATTTAATATTTTATACAGAAAATTGATGATTTTTGGAGACTACTTCATCACTCCTTCAAACGTGTGGTTACCACTACTGAAATCAATTGCGTCTTAGTCTCAAACCAGAGATCAGAAAGTCGTTTCCATTTAATCCAATAAGACATATATTACAAGACAATGATTGGATTGTCGAAATAAGAAAACTGTCTTGAGGTGCTGCAGTTTTACAAAGAATATTATCTAACATGAGATTAAAAAGTATCGTGGAGAGCGCATCTCCTTGTCGAGCACCAGAACTAATTGTAAAAGTTCTCGGTGGTCTGTTCTCAACTTTGACATAGCATTGTGACTGCATAACTATCATTTCAAACAGATAAATCGATAGTATCTTTCCAGCAAATACCAATCGAATAAAGTCGAAAAGCAAGAACCCTGCATTAATGCATTAGCTGAACAGTTTTTCTTTAATTTGTGCATGACGGTGAATTCCCCTTTAGGAATCTTCAACATGTGAGGTTTGTACAACAGCATGTCAAACATGTGTGGAACATTAACTGGTCCTGAATAGTGTAAGCCGAGTTTTTAAGGTATGGTGCACTCCTCTAAAGAAACCACAGAAATTCCGCTATTGTCATTTTCAATTAATTGTATTTATTAATATTTTTGTATTAAGTAATATTTATAGACAGATTTTCGCATCATACATTATCACCACGATACCCTAGTTCCCCAGCCCAATATCGTCAACATTTATTTCTCCATTAAGTTTTCTTTTTTAATTCTAATTTAGACTAAAAGAAAGAATGTTTTTCAGCGAATTGTTTATTCCACATAATAATTTTATAGAAATTTTAATATAAATTATAACTTTATTTTTGTATTTTAATGAATAAAAAATTACAATACTGTTTACGTCATTTTGTATAAAAACACATTATTTTTATTTTCATTTAATCAATTCGATTCGATTAATTTTAATTGAAATCAATAAAAAAATAATAATTTACTGATAAAAATATTTTTAAAAATTTATATTTTTAGTGGCTTTATATTTATTTAACCTAATTTTGATTTATATTTAAATCATAAATTTTAGCACTAAAACGGAAATTTATTAATAATTTTCTTCCCAAATTTTTCGTATGTATGTATGTTGGCTATTTTATTCGCCTAAATCACGTTATTAAAAAAAATGTACCAAAACAGTAGTCACTGTCGACTAAAGTATTTATTGTTGGATTGGCCAGTTGGCAATTATTTTAGAAACTTCATACAATAATCTGCCGGTTGATAGGTTTATTCGAGACCAATATTTAGTTATCGCTCCGCTTAGTAATAGGCAACATGAACACAGAGTTGGCAAATCCTGTGAGACTGCCTTACATGAACTTGTAACTGGATATTGCAAGAGCCTTTGATAATACTACATCATTCAATAAAAAAATAATGGAGAAAATAATGAAAAAAATACAGTGGAAACCAAACAATGGCTTGATAAACATTATTCGAACTCTGCTTCATCGAAACAAATGGCAGAGAAGTGGATTGCTGAATTTTAATGTGGTCATACCAGCACAAATGATGCAGAGCGCAGTGGAGCATCCAAATGAGGTTGTTATTCCAGAAAACATAAAAAAATCCTCAATTTGGTTTTAAACGATCGCAAATTGAAGGTGCACGAGCTAGCTGACATTGTAAAAATATCAGATGGTACTGTTTTTACCATTTTACACGAACATTTGGGTATGGGAAAGCTCTGGGCAAAGTGGAGGCTGCGTGATCTCACAATCGAACAAAAACAACAACGAATCGATACTTCAAAGGAGTGGTTGGCACTGTTAAACCACAATAAAGTGGAATTCTATCGTCGATATGTGACAATGGACGAGACATGGCTTCATAATTTAACATCAGAAAAGACAGTCCAAACGAACCGAATCCAAATCGAGCAAAGACGCAACAGTCGGCCGGTAAGGTGATCTCTATTTTGGGATGTGAATGGAATAATATTCATCGACTATCTCCAAAAAGGAGCCACCATTAACAGCGACTATTACTTTGCACTTTTGGATCGATTAAAGGCTGAAATCGCAAAGAAATGGCGACAAATATGCAACAGAATGCTTGCTTGAAAGAAAAAATTTAAGTCCAATGACTGAGGCCTATTTTGACGAGGAAGAAAAATCGTACTATATGCGTTGTATCTCCCTCGAAGGCAACTATATTGAATAATAAAATTGGGGTTTATAAACATTTTGTTTTTTTCTCACTAATCCTATACAGACTTTTTGAATGATCTGTTACATTCGTCTCGATTACGGGATATGCATGTACTAAATATAGTATCGAACCTAACATCATCAGGTGGATGTAAACTTGAATCTTGTATTGTGATATGCGAGGTTAAGAATACCTTTATTTCGGTCAAGGCTTCCAGAGGATGACCGCAGGGAGGTGTAGGCTCATCCCTATTGTGTCTTCTGGCCATTGACGAACTTGGTTCTGACAGTTTCAGGCAAGCACCTGAATGTCTTATCAGATCTAACTCAATACGCTCTTCTCATTATATAACAGTGGTGTCTGGATAAGGGTTAAGATGTAAACCCGTCTAAAACCGATTTGGGTATATTTATACGGCAAAGCAATACTGCAACTTTATCTGTACCATCACTCTTCGGATGTAAAGTTAACAGTTCAGCCTACGTTAAACACCTTGGTGTTTTCCTGAATAATAAACTTTCTTGTTAGTATCATCTGGATCTTAAACTACAAAAAGCCACTGCTCTTTTTTTGGCAATGCTTGGGGATTATCTTCCAAAATGTTATATTTTTTCTATAAATCACTGATTCTCCCAATGCTAACTTTTGCATCTGTTGTTAAGTGGCCAGTATAGTTACAGTAAAATCTTCAATAGGTAAACTTAACTGTTTTCATAATATCGCATGTCAGGCTGTAACTGGAACAATGGTTTCAACTCCGTTCTTGGTATGGAGCTCATTCTCTCTCTACCCCAGTTACAGTCCTTCATTTAAGGTACAGCTTGTTCGGCTGCCTTTGATCTAGTCATAGATCAATTCTTAATATTATGCTAGAACTCGCCATGGTTATTGATTAGATTCTGCCTGTTTATAATTTCGACAGATCATTTGAAATGTGTTATCCATTCAGAGATACGTGATGCTCGCCAGACTTGCTCAAACAGATATCAGAATCACTTGTATTATTATCAGATGGGTCTGTCTCTGGGTGCTGGTTTGGTTACTACTGTCCACCGCATGATCTGAGAATCTCAGGTAGTCAGGAGATCTACTGTACAGTTCATGTCTCGTTTCCGCCGACAGTGAAATTATTTTTTGTACAGACAGTAAAACTGCTCCACACCGGTAGGGGATTGTAAATAATTTTCTGAATCGCCTTGGTTGTAACCACAAGGTAACTGTAATGTGGGTTCGTGAACATTCCGACATTGAGGGCAACGAAATGGCAGACTATTTGGCTTAAACTGGGCTTATATTTTGTAGGTCCTGAACCAGCTTTTCGTCTACCTCACTATTGAAACCATTGCCGTATCGAATCTAAAGCTGACGTGGTAAACTGCTCTACTTGTCGTAAGGTGAAATACTTTGTCAGACGGCTTAACCTGAAGCTGACTTATTACGTCCTTTCATTGAAAAAGGAGAACTGGGGACTTATTAGTGATGCCGTATTCGACAAATGTATTAAGCTAACTTTTCATCAACAGTTGTCCAGCTTTTGATCGCACAAGATCTTTAGTGTTCAACTCCAGCAATATTCCTGTAAATATTTTTTCTTCTCTGCTCTTATTCAAACTGCTCCACTTTGAAATCCTAGGTTTGCACCATGGACTCTTTGTGGTATTGAGTGTGGAATCTTAAAGGGTTCCAGCCAACTTTAACAATAATACGCTTTCTTGAAAATCAACTCATGTTCATTGTTATTTGGTGCAATATACCGTGGCTGTGACGTCAGTTGACCCCTAGGGTTGGCCATTTCACAATTATCTTACAATAAAAATTTAGTTCCTAATTATTTATCGATATTTTTAATTTTCTTCAGTACTTGATATTTTTTGAGAATTTTCATGCAACATTTATGGCATAATACTTTGCCTAAATGAGCGCAATTTTATAATAACTCACACATGTTCAGTTTTTGTGATTTGGGAAATAATTCACTTCGGTTAATTTTTGAATTTTTTCAAAAGACTTTATGCTAATTAAGTATAAGAAATTTTTCTTAAGTATTTTTCATAATAATTAAAAAGTAATTTAATAGATGTATATCTGTCCTATAGTGATATGATATACATATATACATGTTAATTAAAATGATATATTGACAGACTTATCTAATTAATATTTTATGTACTGATATTTTATAGTTTGTTGATTTTTATTTAATAAAAGTGTAATTGTGATTTTAATCTTGGTATATATGGGACGTTGAACGTTAAACACACGGTTAATTATTATTTTATATAGACAAAACATTGAATTATTGAGCACGAATTTTAATTATGATGTGAAACCAGATATTTAGACGGGGTTTGTAATTAAATAATAAATCAACTTTATTTATTAATAATTGTTAAATACATGATAGTCGTATTCATGATAGCCAAACAATTACCAAAATTGTTGATTGATTTACAATATTATTTATTTAAATAAATGTTATGCATCGTATCATTAATTGTTTTTTAATAGATAGAGTTTACAGCCGTAACGTAGGCATTGAGTAGTCGATTATATATAATAAAATAAATTGGAACCTATTTATTTGCTGGTCGTAGTGTATTTGATAATTTGAAGCCATAACAAATATTTATTAAATGCTTAAATAATTTCCTTAATGTATCTTTTCTGTTTATCTACCAATGTATCACTTATTAGTAACTTTTGTAAAATTTAGAATATATATAAAGGGTTTTCCAATAAGGACTTGACCAGTTTTTTAATAAAACGCAAACCATTTGCGGAGCTTATTTTCCACAAGACGAGTATTAGCTTTGAAAATATCATTTCCTGAAACCATCGTTTGTGCAGTAACGATCGAGACTGCTTAAACGATGATAGCACCGGAAGTAAAAATACATAGTCGGATTGGAACTAGAAAATTATTCTAGATATTATTACAAACCAGTAAATTATTGGCTACCAATAAATTTTCGGGTTGGTAAGCATAGAATAAGACGTTGGGTATGTGATAAGCTGGTCATATTTCAAGGGATTGATGGGAAATCAAACGTAAGCGAGAAATGATATCACCATTGGAGAAAAATAGAAGATGCAAAGAGATCATAAGAAAAAGAGAGAGTCCTGTAAGATTGCAAACAGTAAACGAGAAAATCAGTAAATAAAGAAAGCTAACTTCGACGGAAGAGCCTGTGTGATAACACTAGATACAGGAGCAGTACCGACGATTTTGAGAAGCGATTTAATAAATAATGAACTTCATCCAATTGGAGGATTCAGAATGCAAACAGCAACAATTGAAGGTGCAGAAATCAAGGGAAACAAGGAAGTCACCATACGAATTGGTAACAGAGATTTCTGTCATGAAGTTTTGGTAGCAGATATTGTCGGTGAGGTGATTTTGGGTGTGAACTTTCGATATTTCCAGAGCCCAATCCAGAACGTACGTCGCTTCGTATTATCGAGTGGTTTTAGTTGTTGCATTAACTGGATCTTATAAAAGAGCGTGCCAAAATACTTTCGCAAAAAAATCGCCAAAGTGTGGTCTGAGAACGTCAATGTGAACGTCCAATTCTTGAGAACGCTATATGGAACCGATTGTATTGGTTCGTTTGCAACGGATGCTTTAATGGCAACAATATTTTTGGCATTTCGACAAGCCCGTTGTCTCACTGGTATGGCAACATCCAGTAGTGAATATTTAGAAGCAAATATTTTCACTAGACTAAATATTGTCTTAAGGGTGAAAGTTCAAAATTGTCAAGTCCCAAATGAAAAACCCGTTAGAAGTAATTGTAGTGTAAGAATATTATTAGAAAAATAAAATTTAGAGCCAGTAAGCTTTTAAGATACTTATCGTAATTTTGATTTATTTTCATTACAGTAACGGAGCGTAGGATTCGAGCAAACGATAGAGAATATAATTCACAATTTAAATATGCGGTATTTATAAAAAGATTTAATAATTAATTATAATAATTATATAATTTAATTTTTTTTATCTTCTATTTTCAGAATAATTATATAAAAACGTCCAAATATTCTTTGTTAACATTTTTACCTTTAAATTTATTGGAACAATTTCAACGTATTGCAAATTTTTACTTTTTTTGTTTACTGCTGCTACAATTAATTCCAGCCATCTCGTCATTAACACCGATTACAACAGTTATACCATTAATTGGTGTATTGGCATTAACAGCTGTCAAAGATGCCTATGATGATATTGTAAGTATTATGTACATTTAATTTAATAATTTGAAACCTCATTTACTTACTGGATTTGGATGTTATGTAAACAGCATAATACATACATAAATACGAAAGTCGTTTATTATGTAATTAAATTTTTACAACATTTGAAACCATATAACTATAACGTCATGAATTTTCAAAAACACGTGTGTAGGAGAAAACATTTTTTTTTCGTATGGAAAAAATATTACGTAATCCCAGAAAAAGCTTAACAGTTTAGAAGTGGTTTATGCTGGATTTGTTCGTAACTAATTATCAACCATATTCAAGAGATTTTCCTTCCAACGATTATTTTCCTTTTCCGAATAAGAAAAATTGAGTTGGTGGAAAAAGATGGGGTTAAAGTGTTGCCGAAAAAGTTCTATTTTGGAAGGGATCGAGATATAAGAAGTAAAGGGTGTTTTTTAGAAGTTCACATCTTTAAGTAGGTAACATTTTTTGTTTGACAAACGATTTGAGAGCTGACATTAGTTTGATTTGACATTTTATACTTGTTAAATTTTCTTAACAACTTGGAGATTTTATCTAAGGATCTTAGTTTACGTGCTTGGAAAATTCAACCTGTGCAAAAATTAAAGTCGACAATCGCACAAGCCACCAATTCGCCTAAATTATTATTCGGATTATTATTATGAAGCACACTTATTATTATGAAGCTCACTTCTGGTTGAATTTAGAACGTTAATAAATAGAATAGACAAGCATTGTCGAAGCACCATTACATTCAGAGAAAATCAGAACCATTGGCCCATATATTCAGACATGATTTCTGATATGTGGTTCCAACAGGACAGTACCACATGCCACACATCGCGAGATACAATTAATTTACTCAAAAAAACATTCCATGAAAGACTAAGTTCACATATAATGGTCTTGTTAATTGACCACTGATGTCATGTGTTCTATAACTCGATAAGATTATTTTCTTTGGATATATTTTAAGTCACTTAGAACACGTTTGGGCATTTACTAAACAAATAAATTTACAATTGCTGCTAATAGTGTGTGAAAATAGTTGCTATTATTTAAGCTAATACCATGGGCATTGTTATTTGAGGCCTCAAATGTCATATACTGAATCAATGAAATGAACGCAGGTTTAAGATAAAATAAACATATGATATGACGCTTTTACTCTGCGATAAACATTTTTAATTAATTATAGTAAAAATTATTATAACCGACGAGTGATTATTTATTTTAAGTTTCAAAGTAACCCATCTTTTTGACGGCTTTTACAGGCCATTGTTTGCCCGTACCGTGTCAACAATTTGACTTCATCGGTTTTACGAGCCAGCTCTTCATACTGTTGCAAGCAATTAGAAGATGTCATATTGCTCTCTACGACGTGGAGCCATCGTCGCCGTCTGCGACCTCTTCGCCTACCGAAAGACGCTTTCCCTCAAAAGATCGTGTATTATTTGGTTCGGATCAGCACACAGACCAAACCAGCGTACTCGCTTCCTTTGATCTCATGCACGATATCAGGAATTCCCATTAAATTTCTGATCTAGTGATTAAAAATAACTCGGTAGGTGCTATCAACGTCGTGTTTTGGGCCATATATCACACGCATGATTCTCCTCTCGAATGTTAGAAGTCATCTTTTGTACTCATGACGTCGGGTCTGATCTGTATTTGTTTGTTAACTTAAAAATTATTTGTTGGTTTTTACGGATGCGGGTCTTCAGTCCAGCGATTCAACCTCATTCACAGGGCCCGAAATTCAATTGAACTGCGAATGTTTGAAAATGTAGATTTTGTTTGTTGATTTATAACAAGTATCCAAATCTACATATAGTATCCGGGCACAGTATCCACATCCAGTTTTGATATCATCGAATTCTTACAAATGGAATTGAAAATTGAATTTTCTCAAACATTCGAAAGTTTAAAGCCGTAGGTGTGTCACATGTCCCATTTCATGTGTGTCAGCTTTTTACTATTGATGACGTATTTTGCATTATTCTACATTTATTTTGCATTATTCCAAATTATTTCATTTTATGTTAACTAGAAGTTTTTGAATTAAATTTAGAACTTTGATCTTTAATAAAAATTAATTTACAATGTTAAAGTTCAACTTTGTTCGATTATGGATTTGTACGACAGTATGTAATGTTAATTTGAAATGACATAATCAATACTTAACAAAGTGTTGTTATTACCGGATTGAGGATATGTATTTTACTCACAGTTGGGATTTTACATGAAAAATTACATACAACCTAAATTACATGTAAAAAACAAAGACAACACTATGCGCAGTGCCATCTAATTTAAAAAGCTGAAGATCTACCCAAGTTATTACTCGTACATGTAAATATTTGAGACAGCAATATTCGCAGCGCCATCTATTTTACGATTATTCTGAGAATATAATTTTTCTAAAGTCGCCGGTTTTAGTTTAAGACAGTTTCTCATCACGCCACGGTCTCGAGTTTGATTGTCACCGTTGACCAAAAATTAACATGCACCGGATGACATAAAAAGCGACTGTGTGTAAAAGAATTCGTTTGGCTTGACCATCTACAGTGTACACCAATACGTAAAAATGATTCGTAAGGTCTCGGTAAAGACGAGGTTAGGGTTGTTAATATTATTATTTTACTAAAAACATTTCGTTTAGTACAAAAATATTATAAGATTTGCATTCCAAAAATCGCCATCGTTTTTTGAACCGCATCAATTATCTCAGCGTTAGATCGTTAACACTTTTCCCCTCAAATTGGATTTTATTTTTGGAACTAATCAGAACGACGGTAGATCTGGGGGATATGGTGCTGTTCGTATTTCTTCGATGCCAGTGATCGCAATATTTCAAAAGTGTGAACTGGCGCGTTGCCATGATGTAACAAAAAGCGTTTTTGGTAAGCATTGTTCGTTATACTATTTTGCAGGTACCTTCAGACCCTCTTTCAGAGGAACAGTATAGCTACAGTTGTTGCTGTTGATTTTCGTTGTTTAGCTTTTACTGGTGGGGTAGCTCGTGTTTTGCTTAATACCATGTGCTGCGTTTGGTTTCCGGATCGATTTTATAGAACCAAGAGTCGTCACCGGTAACGAATTTACTAAAGTTACTAGACTGCCCGTTTTCAAATTTATTTAGAAAAAATTTAGCAAAATGCACTTGAACCTCTTTATAAGCCTCATTTAAAGAGCCATGGCATTCAAGACCAATTCATTAGTAATGATTTCTTGTGTAAATCGAGGATCTTTGTCAACTTTGGGCTTCACGAGAACCACAGCAACGTCATCAGTGAAAGATTTCGGTCGAACCTCTTGGGACTCGTCCTCTACAGAAATATGTCCCGTCTGGAATCATTGTAGTCATTCCATATGCAATTTGGCATTCATTGAATATTTGTTGTGGCGTTAGTTCACGCCGAAAACCGAAGAGAATCACAACGCTAATTTCTGTTTGCGTTGCTGGTCGAATTTTGTTTGGTGCATTCTCAGCTAGTTTGCGTTTTCCCCCCATTTTAGCCGATCGTTCTGAATTTTTGAAAGAAATCTCATGAAACAATTGCAAAGGAAATAGATTAAGTGTCGTCTACTAAGCGAACTTTTGTTACTCCTCTCCTATTGGAGATTTCGTATAGCTTTATAAAATACTATGGTGTGGAGAGTCAATCGTCAAAGCATTAAGAAACTTGTACCCAGCGTAATACTGCTATCATCAATGTCTTACCAAAAGTTTATAAGTATGCCTTACCAATATTAATTTTATATAATAGTTGGATCGTTCTGATATTGATGACACAAGCGAAATTAAAGCTGTTTCTGTAATGGACATAACGCAATGATCTTTCGGAATTAATTCCTCTCAACAGTGTTGCCATGGTCAAGGTTTGGACTTCTAAAAATATTTCGAAAATATAATTCTAGGAAATACGAGTGCTAGACATCCAAATTTATGTATTTATGATTTTATGCAGATAATTAGAAAATTTTTGTGTTTTTTTATTAAATAAATGTTTTATTTATAAGTTTATAAAATCTTTAAATTCTTGAAATTTCTAAATTTTTGGCTGTCACTTTTTTGTCACTGTAAATGATTTTATCTTTTAAAATTAGAACACATATGTATATATATAGTCAACATAAATCTTTAAAGGCAATAATTTAGTTGTAGACGACTACTTTGTATTTTGAACGTTACATGAATTTTATATGTTGATGAAATATTGAAAAGGTAATAAATTATAAGGGATCAACAGTTAGTGTACAGATTATTATCCAAGAACCTTGCAATCGAGTTCTGAGACATATGAGGGCAGAGTGAGAAGTTAGGTAAAATTTTGCAACAGAGATGCCACAATCGCAAATGTTAAATGTGTCATGTACCATCTGTCATTAGACCAAAGTAAATTTTCAAACAGGTCTGTCATTTAGTTCAGTTTTGACAGCCATTGAAAACAAACAGCCCATCAAGACAATGCACGAATACACACGTGTATAACTGCCATGGCCAAAATTCATTTGCTGTAATCAAGTTTTTTTTTTGTGTTATGTAAAAATTGACTTTACGGTCACCAAAAAATTATCCTGTGTCAAAAACATCACGTTTGAACGATATTACTCGCTTAAAGTCACGTTTTGACATACTGTCACAAACTATTTTGCAACAAACGTAGTATAATATTTTATACGAGTATCATTTCTGGTTTCAAGAGTCGTGGTAAAAGTTTGTCGTTGTTCTACGTACAACACATTAGACAATTTAATTAGGGTTTTTGGAAGTAGTGTACTTGAGTTGCATAACAACATTGGTCTCATTTGTTATATCAAAAATGGGTCAGAATATAATCTGAGCATCTGGTCATCCGGACGCCTATATAGAAATTGCAAAACGGATTGAGCTATATGTAGATAACTACCCTTTAAGGTACATGCCGGATGGGTAGCGTGTTATAGCGCGTCAGAAAATAACGAAAGCCGTGACAAAGGTGGACATTTAAAGAAAGACAACTTAAGCCTTCCTTGATTAGACTTAGAGTGTTTTAGAATATTAATTTCACAATACGAACCCGGAACTTGAGAACGATCGCCGTAATAAGTATTTCACTGTCTTCTTGGGAAACATACAAGAAGGTGAGTTTGAAATATAATAAAATCAGTAGAAGCTGTGGGGATGTACAAGAACAAGAGACTGCTATATAGCCACTTTCTCAGCTCCTCTTCTACACAATCACAATATCCTCCATTTAGGATCTTATTGCTAAAGCATTATGTAGAATGAAAACATAATTCCTACAATAAATGTAATATAGACCAAAATTCAGTACTAAAGAATATTGCTCAAGGTTTTCGGATTCAATCTTAGACAATTTATTTTGCTTTTTAAAAATAATTTATTAACAATTCTCTTAATCCTTTTATTATTTTGGCCCACTGTGTTTTAAGCAGTGTTACGGACATTGAGAAAAACTTCTATAGTATTTAGAGTAAGAATATTTCCAACTCGAGTGTGGAAATATAGGAGGAGTCATTTATCTTCTAATGATTTTATTTGTCAAAAGATTGAGAAAAAATACTATGCAAATTGTTCCCGATGTTCTTGAACACTTCCTTATTATTTTGAGACATCTCTACCAAACTCTGACCGAGTTTTGTGTTTTTGGATAGTTGCTGACTCGTTTATTGGCCAGGCATTTGGAATACTTACTTAGCCTCACACTCCTTTTTTAATATTTCATACAAAATCCTTGCACTCATGAGGACATCGAAGTTTACTTTAGTGTGACTACATTTGCGGCACTTTATAAACAAATTTTCAATGTCCTCTAGAACCATACAACTTTCACATACATTCACCCGCTCCATTGTTCGAATCATTGTAGTATCTCCTTAGATTTCTTTAAAGAAAGGTTTTTTTCTATCCATTGAAGAACAACTTCACGACTATAATATCGAACATCTTATTCACATACACGTTTCTCTGAGTACCCCATCCCTTACTTATTAAAATCAGCTAAAAGGTCGGATAGAAAAAAAAATCTCCTTCTTCTGTCATTCATTGCCAACTTGATTCCTTCCATAATTGGGAAGCCAAACCTCAAGACGCTTTGTAGTTGGTGGATTCCACATAAAGGTTCACTATTTCATTCATTTCAAACTCGAGGCATGAAAGAGTTTCTCAACTCTGGAAGTCAAGTAGTCTGGTTGATGTATTTAATAAATCTGGTTGATGTATATTAATCACGATGCAGCTGTACAACTCATCAAGTTCATGAAACTGACTGGAGTTTTCAGACAGTACTTTTCACTCAAAACATCTTTAAAATTATTGACAAGAGTACTGAACACTTTAGCTTTAGTACTGAACACTCTAGCTATAATGTACTGACACTTTCCGACTGCCTACAACTAGATTTGGCTTCTGAGCTTTCGATCACAGTTGGGATGTTACAGGCACATTGCATGTAAAAAAACATTCGTAGTGCCATCTGTTTTAAATGTCAGGACAATGTTTGACATGGTCATTAACATATAGCTAAATGAGTATTTGTAAAACCAATTAGTTTTTTGGCCACATTATTAGTTGGAAAGGGATTTATTTTACCATCACCTGAGCCAGTTAAAGAGATTATTAACGGAATAGCCCTCTAAACCAAATTATTAAGACAGATAGTCGAAAAAATTGTACACAGTTATTTAGTTCACAAATTCTATTTGTAAAATAGTAAGAAGATTTTTTAACAGATGGTGCTTTATTTACAATTAGATTTGATAAGAGATGGCGCGTATTTTACATGAAATCATTCGAATGAAATGTTATGATTATGAAAGTTTGTACAAATTAATCTTACTAGTTTGGTGGTTGCGTTTGGTTAAAGAATAAATTGTACTATTCATGTGCGATTTTTTGAATAAATTACCTATGTTTTCTAATCAAATCCAAAACAATAGTGAGATCAAATAAAACAATAGAATTGGTTTATGATGTAATGCAATGAGCACAACATGTATGAACATTTGAATATATTTAACTTATTTTCAAAGTAGCTAATCTAAGTGTTCATAATACTAGGGCACTAACTTGTCCAATCGTAACTGGTGTGTTTTATTCTCTTATTGACCAAAGTTTATTATTCAATGATAATTCTCATCTAAGCAAGGGCAAGCATTACGCAAACTGAGTAATTCGAATATACAAGTCGTTACCGTGACGCCTGCAAGGTTAAAAATCGAATCGCTTAAGTAAAGCTTAAGAATAATAGCTCTGTCCGCCAAACTTATTGTGCATTATGTCATTGTCATAATAGATTATCAGAGCGATTAATTCGGTTAACTATGGATCGTCTTTGCATCGCGTATACACTCTTAATGATATTACGCATTCAGTAAGACGTCAAAGAATGCGTACCGAACAAGCGATTAGCGTTGTAGCATTGAGGACGACCAAAATCTATCAACTCGACGTTATTCTCAGCAACTGAAGATGTATCTATCCACTATAGAAAATTTGATCGAAGGAACTTGATTTACGTGCTAACAAAACTTAACTTGTGCAGTAATTAAAGTCATCCGACCATCGCACATGCCGCCAATTCGGTCAATGGACTGAATCATTGTTTATGTTGGTTTTTGTTTGGAAAATCAAAACAAGTTTTCAATTTGAAAAGTCTGCTATTTAAGCAGTTAACAATTTTGAAGTTGTCATTTTTGACATTTGATAAGTAAACCTATGCCATACTAAAAATGGTTTGATACACGTTTCAGCAACGGTCAGTGGTGGAAAAATTTGATCTGTTGGAACATGTTAGTGATGTGAAAAATCGAAACCGTTTAAGTCGCTCTAAACAACTGTGAATATTGCTTCTGTAGCCTGCAAATCCTAGAATGATTGTTGAAAAGCCTCTCCATCCTCAACGTGTCACTGTTTGGTGCTTTGTTTGGATCGGCGGTGTGATTGGATCTTAATTTTTCGAAAATGACGGAGAATGGATTGCGCCACCGAGCTATGATCAATGATTTTTTATGGCCGGAGTTGGAAGATATTGATGTTAACGACTTTTATTTTCAGCAAGACGTCATTACACAGTTTTTTCATTAAGGCCACATGAAAGATAAGGCCTATGCCAATGCTCCACAATCGATGCAAGATCTTAAAGATGATTGATGAAGTCATTGAGGACATACAGGCCCAAATGCGCGATTTTTTTTGAAGATTGAAAATGAAAAGTATTTATAAAAAAGGATATAGTGCTGAAAGCGTAGCCGTTCGGCCATTTGACTGATATCGTTTTCAAATGTGATATCGTTTTCAAATGGCATACCTTTCTCTTTATAATGAAAAAGCTCGTTTTTTAATAAAGGAAAACCCTTTATTATTCAACGATGAAGCTCACTTTTGGTTGAATGGGGACATTAATCAACAGAATTGTTGAATTTGGAGTGAAGATAACATGACTTCATGGAAAGACATGGCTTCTGTTTTTTGCTTCTACAAAAAAAGGGGTAAATTCACGTAATTGGTCGAGTTTGTGTTCTCACTCGATTAGATTATGTTTTTTGGGGTAATGTTTAGTCACTAAGTGACAAGTTTTGTCTTCGCCCATAAACCATAGATGGTTGAATAGTTAGAAGAGAACATCCGGCGACCTACGGCCACAATTGCTTAGAAAATTGTGTGCAAAATGGACATCCAAATTGCGTCATGTCAGTACTATATGAGCTGGTATGGATCAGTGCAGTCTGCATATGATTTTACATAAATCGGACCTATAGCTGTACGTCCCCGATTTGACTATAATGGCACAAGAAAGCGACTTGTGATAGAGTTGGAAGTTCCTTGAGTCTCCAAAAAGATTGCAAAGAATAGACACAAATACTTTAAATAAAACCTCTTTAGACACCAAAAAGTTTATATCTAAAGTGTGTATCTGGACTTTGGATATGTCGTTTCACATTTGACATAATTTGCTATATTGAAGCGTTGTTGTAAAGAAGAGTTGGTATGACAGTACGCTGGCACATCTAACTATTTTCTTTTCAACTAATTATTTCTTAGAATTGGATCACATCATAACCTTCTAGTTTACTGAATTGATTCCTTCTCTGAGATTTATTTTTCCAATATTACTCGAATTCATGGTTAGTTCTATTATTGATCCTTATCCGTAAAACGTTTCGCATATCTGAAGATTTGGGTTAAATCGGAATCTTTTGGTCTTTCAAGTGGGCTCAAAGCACTCCCTACTTGTTCGCGGTTCTCTTATTTTATAAGGACTTTTACGCCATTACAGCCAATTTTTCCTAACCATCTGCACATTGCATTGCAGATGGGTCGGCCCATGAGTTCTGCACTCCAACAGGGGGTCATAGTTGTGCTCATGGTGAAAAATTCGTTTTGCATCCTGCTTCTATCGGGATTCGAACGTGGTACCTCCCGCTCCAACTGCCGCAGCTTTTAACCACAGCGCCACCTGGGCGGTAGATTTTTGTAATTGACTACCTTAAATAGTCCTTTAGTCATCATTACGATGAAAAATTCAGTTTTGAAGTAAACCACTATAGGTCTTCTTACATTTAATAGAATTAACATTAAAATATTTCAATTAAATCTAACATTTTATTTAATTTTTATTCCAGCAACGACATATTTCAGACTCACAAGTAAACAATAGGCGTTCGAAAGCATTACGAAATGGTAAATTGATTGATGAAAAATGGTCAGGCGTTCAAGTCGGTGATATAATTCGTATGGATAATAATCAATTTGTGGCTGCTGATATTCTTCTGCTATCGTCGAGTGAACCAAATGGTTTATGTTTTATTGAAACGGCCGAATTGGATGGAGAAACGAATTTAAAATGTAAACAATGTTTGGTCGAAACGGCTGAAATGTCACAACGTGAAGATTTATTGTGGCAATTTAATGGCGAAATTGTTTGCGAACCACCAAATAATTTACTTAATAAATTTGATGGCACATTATATTGGCATAATCAACGTTTTTCATTGGACAATGATAAAATATTATTAAGAGGATGTATACTAAGGAATACGCAATGGTGCTATGGTGTTGTTGTATTTGCCGGCAAGGATACAAAGCTAATGCAAAATTCAGGAAAAACTAAATTTAAGCGTACAACTATTGATAGGCTACTTAATTTTATTATAATTGGAGTAAGTTCGGATTGACTCAATTGTGCCAACTATATATTGGTTCTATATACCTGTAATTTATTTTTATTCCAGATTGTATTTTTTTTATTATCAATATGTGCATTTTGTACTTTTGCTTGTGCAATATGGGAAGGATTGGTGGGTCAATATTTTCAATCATATTTGCCATGGGAAGCAATAGTACCCGATGGTACAATTCAGGGTGCTACCGTTATTGGTCTTCTTGTATTTTTTTCCTATGCAATCGTATTAAATACAGTTGTGCCAATTTCACTCTATGTTTCAGTCGAAGTTATACGATTTGCCCAATCATTTTTAATTAATTGGGATGAAAAAATGTATCACGAACCATCAAAAACATCGGCCAAAGCGCGTACAACAACATTAAATGAAGAACTTGGCCAAATACAATATATATTTTCAGACAAAACAGGGACGCTTACTAAAAATATTATGACATTTAATAAGTGTAGTATAAATGGTAGGAGCTACGGGGATATTGTTGATACACGTACGGGGGAAGTGATTGAAATTTCTGATGTAAGTATGCATTCTGATTTTGTATTAAATACAAATTAATTGATCGTTCCTATTTTGTTCATATTGCAATTTGTTAATAAATTGGAAAAATAGTTTCCAATCAATTTTCTGGTTTTTTGGGAGTATTGTGTTTGATTTTATATGAAAATAAATAATAGTATTTATAAATTTAGACTGATTGTTATTTCTTGTTATATATTTAAATAATTAATTTAAACACTAAAATTACATAGATTGGTGTGATTTCAAAAAACAATTGTTTTGTTTTATATGCAGACACTAGGATATTAATTATTATTTACCTTTGTGAAGTTAAACCAGAATGTTATTCTCGAAAACGGAAAAAATTGCATGTGGTAATACAGTGAGTGAAAAAGTACTATCACGACACTACAATTTAATAGTTCGATTAAACATATTTTCAAAAATGATAGTTACAACAATCAAAAGACAATAAATTTATTTATAAAATATCAAGATTGGTGGTCTAAATATAGGTTACCATCTATGTCTGACATTACTCTCAGCCCGGAAAAATGTCCATCCCGACAGCTTTAATATTTATTATTTTGATTGTTCGTAAACAAAATCCAATGAGAGCTACCGCCACCAATCAGTGCATTTTTCAGGATGAATTGGAAGACGCTTCCATTCAGCCAACACTGAACTTCATCGCTTCAAAATATGACAGACCCAGTGCTTGAAAACGGCGACGAATTGATTGATTGCGGTTTTGACGTATACTTTCAGCTACAGCAGCAATATTTACAATAGATCGACTTTTACGTACTCTAGTTGGGTGATGAATATCCAATAATGATTCAAAATTGATTGATTGTTTCGCGAATAGTGCGTTCAATTGGACGATTATGAAAACCATAAAATGGTTGAAAAGCACGAAAAGAATTTTCCACTGAACACGGATTTTTAAAATAAACTTACAATTTGTAAACGTGGTTCTCGCGTAAACCTGCTCATGGTCAAAAATGTCAATGAATACTGAACACTTATTTCATATGAACATGACAGCATGAATCCCAATGTGAATTTCAATTGGAAAAAGTACCTTATTTTGTATCACTCTTTACATAAAAAAAATAGATTAATTTTTCTAAAAGCAAATTTATAATCCAATACAAACCATCCTGATACTATCCTGATAGTTGTCATACAGTTCACCTAGAAACATTTACTATCATGACAATTTTCATTTACTCAGCCTAGCAACATTTCTAACACGATAAGCAAACAACTTTGATCATTTGATATAGTTACTTAAACATGAAACCCATTGGTTGGAGGGACTAAGAGCTTCCATATTGGAATTTATGGAAGTTAGAACTAGCTTCATATCTTCCTTAATTCAAATCGTTTGGTCCGTCCAACGATCTGGTTTCACGTTTGAATGACTATCGCATGACCCCATCTAAGAATGTTTTTTTGAAAAACTACATAAACTAGTTCCAATCTTCCTTAATTGAAATCCAAAATCAGTTGGTCCGCTCAACGAAAGGTTTTCGTGTTTGAGTGTGTGGCGTTCAGAGTAACAGCAATAATTCGCAAATACAATTATCATCACGCCACAATCAATCAATTAATAAAATCGTAATTTCGAGTTAAGTTGTAATTCGCTTGTACTGTCACGTCACAACAGTACGTAGATATACGAATCGCACAGTACAATCATCAAGCTCGGTAGCATATGCCTGATGTGATGGAATTGATCTTTTCGATCACACTCGTTCAATGACGTCATCATCAGATCGAAAACAGGCTAGCTGAATTACTACATACAAGCAACAACTCCGAATTACAACTCACACTCAAATACTAATCAAAATATGGCATAAAGATTTGTTTAATACTTTATACAAGTGACTATATCGTAAGACCCCTCTCCCTCTCATCTCCATCCCTCCATCATACAAAATTCCCGAAAAATTACATATTAACCACAGAGTAAATTTTTCTGTCTTGAGTATATGTAAACTATCATGATAGTAAATTTTTCTAGGTCGAGAGTAAAAAGTGCCATGATAGTTGAGTAAATTAGTGTGGCCATCAATTTTGTCAAAATATTACATAAAGCTTTTTCACGCGTTTTGCAAGATAGTCAGTTGCAAGATCCCTCACCATCATACAAAATTCTCGAAAAACTACATATTAACCACTGAGGAAATTTTTCTGTCTGAGTATATGTAAACTATCATGATTGTAAATTTTTCTAGATCGAGAGTAAAATGTGTCATGATAGTTGAGATTAGTGTTGCCATCAATTTTGTCAAAATATGACATAAAGCTTTTTCACGCTTTGTGCAAGAAAGTAAATTGCAAGAGCCCTCCCCATCATACAAAATTCTCCAAAAACTACATAATAACCACAGAGTAAATTTTTCTGGGCTGAGTATATGAAAACTATCATGATAGTAAATTTTTCTATATTGAGAGTAAAAAGTGTCATGATAGTTGAGAATAGTGTTGCCATTAATTTTTTTTTCTAGGATGAATTCTGGGTTTACTTCACACACATTATTATTTATAATTTTTAATATTCAATTTTTTAAGAAAACTACATACTTTATATATTGTGGAACGTCTTGTATTATTTAATTTCAATTTTTCTTTCCGGAAAAGGAAACAATTTTATTTTTTTGGCGTTTCATCTTTAATTTTATAAAATGAACAAAAATGTGGTAAAGGACACTGATATGTTTTTTATATAGCAGCATGTTCTTGTTCATAATACAAAATAATTAGGGTAACCCTTTTACCTGTTACCTTGGACAATTGATTTATTTTGATCTTATTTATAAAGTATTAAAAACGCCAAAGGAAAAAAATGACCTATTCGTTTGTTTTTTTCTCTCTCTCTCTATGTTTTTGTAGCATCTATACAGCAGTCACACATCGCTTTTAATTAAATCAGATGATAAACCTGGACATTGTGCTACACCACAACCTACCATTATTATAACAAATGATAATAAAAATGAATTACCAAATGTTGTATTATTTAACAAACAAGAACATGAACATTGTCACAAAAATAAACAGACTAGTAATGATATTCCTCTTCTCCATCAACAACATCAACCACCTACTAAATTGCAACAACAAAATCAACAACAACAACAACAGCAACAACATAGAAAAACTAAAAACAGTAGTGTTACATTTGATACAAATCTCACATCATCCACGTCCTCCATTCCTCCTACCGGAAGCGTCCAGGAAGAAGTGCATGTATGCATGACAGTTAAACAAAATTTATTTTTAATTTAAGATTATTATTTTATTGGTATTAAGACAGAACGTGATTTATTTAATTGTCTTGAGATTAAAAAATTTACTGACTCAATCACGCTTCTGTTTTAATCCTAGTACAGAAAATTATGAATTTTGTAAAATTTGGCTACACATATACACTTTTCGTACATTGTAATTATTGATGAATAAGGCATGCACAGTTTCCTAAATTTGCTAATATTTGTTGCTTGATATTTTTATTAAATTAACAAAATCGTTAGATAAAATAATTTATTAATAAGATGCATGTATTGCTTTTAGTTTTGTTCCACAATCTTGGAATAAGAGTAAACGTTTCAGCCGAACCTTACTCAAGTTTCACCCCTGTTGTGCCTTCTAGTTGTCGAAGAACATTTTACAGATTAAACTCAACACGTTCTTCTCATCGTAGTTATCCCTTTGTCGTATTTGATACTTGAACATTTTCTTGTCTTATTTATTATTTCTTGTCTTATATTATGATGAAGAAAGTGGATTTTCATCGAAGATATACGAAAACTGAATGCGATGATGAATGGAAGTGGTTTTCTTCCCGGAAGTTAACAATTTGATGCAAAACGAATTTTCATGTAATTATCGTTCTGTAAATGAATAATAGATTCTGAACTGAACCTTGTTGCTCACTAGAGAGCTCGATAGCTCAAACCTCTGGTCTAGTTGCTTTAAAACTGAAAACTATCTATATGGGTTTAGTTACACAGATGGACGAATAAGATTACGGAGAGTGAATGTAACGTTTACCGATCGACATATTTCGGCTTAAGTCTAATTTTGTATATAGCAGGATGTTACAGTCTAGACATAAATTGGGATTTTACCTTTAACCAATTCATCTTGACGCTGATCAAGAGAACTACTCCGTGACGTAGACTATTGGTGTGATAGTACAACTGGATTTTACTGGCTAAATTCACCCTCATTGAGTGAAGGCTATTACTGGTCCATCACTGGTTTTATGAAAGTATACTGTCCATAATCCAGCAGATACAAGGTCACTAGGCTGGCGACATCAAAAACTCTCCTAAAGTCTACACGAATTGTCAAGTAGAATTGACTCTGCTTTTTGTGTAGCTTTGATCAACTTTTGCTAATATTCCTTAAATAGAATTGCAGCATAACTGAAGAAAACTCCAGGTTTTCTGTAGCATCTCCTTTCAGATGTAAGATTAATAGCTCAGCCTATGTCAAACACCTTGGTGTTTTCCTAAAAAATAAACTTCCTTGCAAGCATCATTTCGGATTTTAAATTACAAAAACCCACGGCCATTTAAAAATCACTGGTTCTACCAATGTTAACATTATGTGTCAGTTGTTTGGAGACCACTAGTTAACCTTAAAATCATCAGTTCCAAAACTTGATTATTTGCAAAATATGACATGTCTTTGTGTGCCGGGGCGTAAAATGTTTTGGGGCACTATTTCGAGTCAAAATTAATTTAAACATGCTGTGCCGGAAATTGACATGGTTAATGATGGACTTCTGTCTGTTTTTTATTTTCAGAAATTATTTTAGGTATGTGTGGTTTCCTGTATCTAGATATAAGTAGTTCCAGCGCGACTTTTTGGATATCCGAAAAGCTAGTATTCTTTTCAATTGACTCTCTCTCTTTCTCTCTCTCTCTCCTTCTCTCTCTCTCCCCTTCTCTCTCTATCCCTCTCTCTCTATCTATCTCTCTCCTCTCTCTCTCTCTCCTCTCTCTCCTCTCTCTCTCTCTCTCTCTCTCTCTTGTGACGATTGTAGTAGATAGCCTACACTTGTCAGTAGCTGTTCGGCTTCCGACTGTATGATATACTCTATATTAAATTCCAGGAATACTCCTGTACATCTTTTCTGCCATTTTTAAACTACTCCAGTTTGCGTATGATGCCGAACGTAATGTGTTGATGGGGACAACCCGGGAACTGAGTTTTCTTTCAGAATTTTCCTAGATCCTTCTCGTCATTATTTATACTATACAAAAATAATACTTAAGAATAGTAAAGTAGTCAAACATATCTTTGACGCTCTGTTGAGGTACAAGTTCTCTTGAATCGATTCAATTGCCACTGAGTACTATATAAGGACTAAGCAATGTGTAAATTGGCGTATTATATCGTAAGTACAGAGACATATACCTTCGATTTGGCTAGCAATGGTGTTAAGCTAGTATAACAAAATTATTTTCTGTGCTGCAAGCTATTAATAAACTTAAAAGCAACATGTATAATGTTAAATAGTGTTTCAGCTACGAAATAGTTGTAGGCTTTCGTT
The DNA here is from genome assembly GCA_963932295.1 of Tipula lateralis. Taxonomy (NCBI): domain Eukaryota; kingdom Metazoa; phylum Arthropoda; class Insecta; order Diptera; family Tipulidae; genus Tipula; species Tipula lateralis. The sequence goes on from OZ010737.1 coordinate 141,825,233, forward strand.
ATTGATAAAAAGTACAATCTTGGAGTATATAGCTAAGAATTCTTTAGTAACCGAAGTGAAATATTTCCCAAATAACAAAAAATGAACAAGTGTGAGTGTTTATTAAATTGCATTCATTTAGGCAAAAAATTGTACCATAAAAGTTGCATAGAATTAAAAAATTAATCAAGAAAATTAAAAAAAAAAAATTTCAATTTGAAACTGGGTGAATTTTTGAAAAAAATTGTTGAAAGTTTATAAAATAATTGCCAAAAGGCCAATCCCAGGTGTCCACAATATAGAAAACTGACGTCATATCTGTGGCATGTTACACCAAACTATAATGAATATGTTGGTTCAACGAAAATCAAAAAGTAATTATGCGAGTAGGTTTTCTAGACTGCTTGTTGTATGAACTTTGTAAAATAATTGCCAAAAGGTCAATCCCAGGTGTCCATAGTATAGAAAACTGACGTCATATCTGTGACATGTTGTACCAAACTATAATGAACAAATCTGTTTAACGTAAATCAAAAAGTAATTATGCGAGTAGGTTTTCTAGATTACTTATTGTATGAACTTTGTAAAACTATTGCCAAAAGGTTAATCCCAGGTGTCCACAGTATAGAAAACTGACGTCATATCTGTGACATGTTGCACCAAATTATAATGAACATGTTCGTTCAACGAAAATCAAAAAATAATTATGCGAGTAGGTATTCTAGATTGCTTATTGTATGAACTTTGTAAAACAATTGCCAAAAGGCCAATCCCAGGTGTCCACAGTATAGAAAAGTGACGTCATATCTGTGGCACGTTGCACCAAACTATAATGAACAAATCTGTTTAACGTAAATCAAAAAGTAATTATGCGAGTAGGTTTTCTAGATTGCTTATTGTATGAACTTTGTAAAACAATTGCCAAAAGGTTAATCCCAGGTGTCCACAGTATAGAAAACTGACGTCATATCTGTGGCATGTTGCACCAAATTATAATGAACAAGTTGGTTCAATGAAAATCAAAAAGTAATTATGTAAGTAGGTTTTCTAGATTGCTTATTGTATGAACTTTGTAAAACAATTGCCAAAAGGCCAATCCCAGGTGTCCACAGTATAAAAAACTGACGTCATATCTGTGGCATGTTGCACCAAATTATAATGAACAAGATGGTTCAACGAATACCAAAGAGTAATTATGCGAGTAGGTTTTCTAGATTACTTATTGTATGAACTTTGTAAAATAATTGCCAAAAGGTCAATCCCAGGTGTCCACAGTATAGAAAGCTGACGTCATATCTGTGGCATGTTGCACCAAATTATAATGAACAAGTTGGTTCAACGAAAATCAAAAAGTAATTATGCGAGTAGGTATTCTAGACTGCTTATTGTATGAACTTTGTAAACTAATTGCCAAAAGGTCAATCCCAGGTGTCCACAATATAGAAAACTGACGTCATATCTGTGGCACGTTGCACCAAACTATAATGAACAAATCTGTTTAACGTAAATCAAAAAAAAATTATGCGAGTAGGTTTTCTAGATTGCTTATTGTATGAACTTTGTAAAACAATTGCCAAAAGGTTAATCCCAGGTGTCCACAGTATAGAAAACTGACGTCATATCTGTGGCATGTTGCACCAAATTATAATGAACAAGTTGGTTCAATGAAAATCAAAAAGTAATTATGTAAGTAGGTTTTCTAGATTGCTTATTGTATTAACTTTGTAAAACAATTGCCAAAAGGCCAATCCCAGGTGTCCACAGTATAAAAAACTGACGTCATATCTGTGGCATGTTGCACCAAATTATAATGAACAAGTTGGTTCAACGAAAATCAAAAAGTAATTATGTAAGTAGGTTTTCTAGATTGCTTATTGTATGAACTTTGTAAAACAATTGCCAAAAGGCCAATCCCAGGTGTCCACAGTATAAAAAACTGACGTCATATCTGTGGCATGTTGCACCAAATTATAATGAACAAGTTGGTTCAATGAAAATCAAAAAGTAATTATGTAAGTAGGTTTTCTAGATTGCTTATTGTATGAACTTTGTAAAACAATTGCCAAAAGGTCGATCCCAGGTGTCCACAGTATAAAAAACTGACGTCATATCTGTGGCATGTTGCACCAAATTATAATGAACAAGTTGGTTCAACGAAAATCAAAAAGTAATTATGCGAGTAGGTTTTCTAGATTGCTTATTGTATAAACTTTGTAAAATAATTGCCAAAAGGCCAATCCCAGGTGTCCACAGTATAGAAAACTGACGTCATATCTGTGGCACGTTGCACCAAACTATAATGAACAAGTTGGTTCAATGAAAATCAAAAAGTAATTATGTGAGTAGGTTTTCTAGATTGCTTATTGTATGAACTTTGTAAAATAATTGCCAAAAGGTCAATCCCAGGTGTCCACAGTATAGAAAACTGACGTCATATCTGTGGCATGTTGCACCAAATTATAATGAACAAGTTGGTTCAACGAAAATCAAAAAGTAATTATGCGAGTAGGTATTCTAGACTGCTTATTGTATGAACTTTGTAAAACAATTGCCAAAAGGCCAATCCCAGGTGTCCACAGTATAAAAAACTGACGTCATATCTGTGGCATGTTGCACCAAATTATAATGAACAAGTTGGTTCAATGAAAATCAAAAAGTAATTATGTAAGTAGGTTTTCTAGATTGCTTATTGTATTAACTTTGTAAAACAATTGCCAAAAGGCCAATCCCAGGTGTCCACAGTATAAAAAACTGACGTCATATCTGTGGCATGTTGCACCAAATTATAATGAACAAGTTGGTTCAACGAAAATCAAAAAGTAATTATGTAAGTAGGTTTTCTAGATTGCTTATTGTATGAACTTTGTAAAACAATTGCCAAAAGGCCAATCCCAGGTGTCCACAGTATAAAAAACTGACGTCATATCTGTGGCATGTTGCACCAAATTATAATGAACAAGTTGGTTCAATGAAAATCAAAAAGTAATTATGTAAGTAGGTTTTCTAGATTGCTTATTGTATGAACTTTGTAAAACAATTGCCAAAAGGTCGATCCCAGGTGTCCACAGTATAAAAAACTGACGTCATATCTGTGGCATGTTGCACCAAATTATAATGAACAAGTTGGTTCAACGAAAATCAAAAAGTAATTATGCGAGTAGGTATTCTAGACTGCTTATTGTATGAACTTTGTAAAACAATTGCCAAAAGGCCAATCCCAGGTGTCCACAGTATAAAAAACTGACGTCATATCTGTGGCACGTTGCACCAAACTATAATGAACAAATCTGTGTAACGTAAATCAAAAAAAAATTATGCGAGTAGGTTTTCTAGATTGCTTATTGTATGAACTTTGTAAAATAATTGCCAAAAGGTCAATCCCAGATGTCCACAGTATAGAAAACTGACGTCATATCTGTGACATGTTGCACCAAATTATAATGAACATGTTCGTTCAACGAAAATCAAAAAGTAATTATGCGAGTAGGTTTCGTTGAACCAACATATTCATTATAATGCAGTGCAACATGCCACAGATATGACGTCACTTTTCTATACTGTGGACACGTGGGATTGATGTTTTGGCAATTATTTTACAAAGTTCATACAATAAGCAATCTAGAATACCTACTCGCATAATTACTTTTTGGTTTTCGTTGAACCATCTTGTTCATTATAATTTGGTGCAACGTGCCACAGATATGACGTCAGTTTTCTATACTGTGGACACCTGGGATTGACGTTTTGGCAATTATTTTACAAAGTTCATACAATAAGTAATCTAGAAAACCTACTCGCATAATTACTCTTTGGTTTTCGTTGAACCATCTTGTTCATTATAATTTGGTGCAACATGCCACAGATATGACGTCAGCTTCCCATATTTTCGACCCTGCGGATTGAAAATTTATTATATTAATATATATACTATGAATTTGTTTTGTGAGACATTATATGCATTTTAATAAATTTTTAGTTTGCCAAAATGAATATTTTATTGGTACATTTTGTTAAATATCGTGATTTAGGCGAATAAAATACCAATACATGCATAACATGTGTACGTATACGAAAATTTTGTGATTTTTTTTTGGGAAGTATTTCACGGTCATCTTTAGTAGTATTATTCTTAAAAGCAGCATTTAACATTTTATATGTCTGTCTCTTAAAAAATGGTTTTAAAATATATTTCAAATTTTCACTTTGCTTTTGAGTGTGCTTTAAATGAGCTTGAGTTTATTTATTTTTATGCTTTGCTGATTATACGATTGAGTTCAATTGTTACGGCCATTAACTATTATGATCTCTCAGAATTGTTTAAAATTGTTACACAAAAATTGGTTGAGCACTGAAAATTCTCATGAGTTACAACCACAAAAATATTAGAGACAGAACCAAGTAAAAACTTTAAATTTTATTGCAACGGGTGATACAATCACCGTACAATTTGAGTCTCTCAATGCTCATCTTCCATATCAATACTTTATAGTTGGATAAAAGCACTAAAAAACAATTTGATCAAAGGATCTTATTATTGAAATAATGTAAGTCTGTTGGAACTGTATAAACTCATTTAAGCAACTGGCAATCTGGAATAAGATAAATGTGGATGCCGGTGTGAATTAAGGCCAATGAGGTGGCTGATAGTCTGGCTTGTCTGGTAGCATTAGATACAAACTTCTGTGGAGCTCTGAATGATTTCAAAATTTTACTCCAGGTTTAAAACAATTTAATCTCACCCTTGGTTGATAGACCCAGAGAGCTTTTAGCACTCTAATTCGAGTTTAGGCTATTCACAAGCTTTTTCTGGAGGCTGACATAGTGTTAAGATATCATTATTTTGGGGGCAGACTTAATTGATGAATTGATGTCAAATCGTTGAGGAATATTTTCGGTTTCATTAAAAATCTGAAAATAAAGTAGAAGGGAGAATGAAGGTGTTCATGCAAATCTATCAACGATAAAATTCAGGGGTCTCGGGTTCAATTCTCGGTGATGATCAAAAATCACGATATTAGGTGCTTTAAATATGTAAGTGTATGTGGGTTGAACCGAGTGCCACTAGTGGCATTGAGTTCTGGAATAATTTCCGCGTTCTTTAATTTTTTTTAAGGTAGATGGGATACCAACATTTTTAAATGCTTGCACTTAAATATCACAATTATTCACCTTTGATTTTTACCTGCCCGATCATCAAAATGTTGTTTTTCGAGAAGGTTCTGATAAAGAAGCAATTCATGCAAATCCATCAACGATAAAACTCGGAGATCTCGAGTTCGTTTCCCAGTGATGATTAAAAATCGCGATTGGGTTCTTTTAATGTGTAAATGCATGTAGGTTGAACCGTAGATCTCTAGTAGTGGCATTGCCATATCGTCAAAAAGTTGTTTTCAGGAAGGAGAATGAAGGTGTTCAAGCAAATACATGAACGATATAATTCGTTGGTTTAAGATTCGATTCCCGGTGATGGTCAAAAATCACGATTGTGTGCTTTTATGTGTAAGTGTTTGTCGGTAGTGCCGTGGGCCCCTAGTTGAGTTCTGGAATAATTTCCGTCTTCTTGAATTTTTTAAGGTAGATGACATACCTAATTTTTTAAATGGGTGCACTGATCAAAATTCACGATTGGGTTCTCGTTATGAGTTTTGGAACAATTTTTTTTTAATGTAGATGAGATACAAAATTTTAATGTCTCATCTACCTTTGATTTTTACTGTCCCAATCGTCAAAATGTTGTTTTTTGAGAACGTTCTGAAAATGTAGCTGTTCATGCAAATCCATTAACGACAAAATTCAGGGGCCTCGGGTTTGATTCCCGGTGATTGATTTTGATTGATTGATAGGACTGTAGGACCAAGCGATAAGCAAGATTCCTGGATAACGCCAGGCCTATTCGTACTATAGAATAAGGTGGTTTCTATAGAATAAGGTTGTGAATACATTTTATTGTAAAATAACCCGAGTGTTTTGTCCCATTTAAACGGGTGACTTTTAATGGAAATTACTGTTGATCATCGTGAGACTATGTTAGTTAGCATTATGAAGATACATTTACGTGACGAACTGTTTTCAGGCCCTATAGTTACTAATAGATTATCCACGGAACCCCAAATAGCTCATCAGTTCCTCCTTATCAATATATTTAGTTACATCCAATTGTACAGTGGTTGCGGTTTTAAGGTGCTTAATAATTTGTATTTTCTTAAATCCACAAGTGACTGGTAATAAATGGTTACACTTCAGTAAAACGCTATTTAAGAACTATATTTTTTATTTATTATGCTTAAATGTTTCGGTAAATAAATAAATTAAATAAATATCTGTACTACAAGCTTAATTATTATAGTTTAATTGTTATTTTATAAATTAAAATTTTTAAATATAAAATTAATGTCAAATTTATTTTTCACTTTCAATAAATCGTAAAAAAATGTAGGAGCTCGAAGCCGTTGACTTCTCATTCAATAAAGACTATGAACCGGAATTTAAATGGTTTGATAAAACGCTTTTGGATGCTGTACTCTCGGACGAAGAACATGTGCATAATTTTTTTCGTTTACTTGCATTATGTCATACTGTAATGCCTGAAAATAAAAATGGCAGGTAAATTGGAATAATTTCAACTGTACAGGTATTTTGTATATAACTATGTTTAAACTATTTGCAGGCTTGAATATCAAGCACAAAGTCCCGATGAATCGGCACTAGTGTCGGCAGCGCGAAATTTTGGTTTCGTATTCAAATCCCGTACACCGAACAGTATTACAATTGATGTAATGGGACGAACTGAAGAATATGAATTACTTAGTATTCTCGATTTTAATAATATTCGGAAACGAATGTCGGTGATATTACGGCGAAATGATAAGCTGATATTGTATTGCAAGGGTGCTGATAATGTGATATATGAGCGACTAAGCTCGAATCAATTTGATATTAAGGCAAAAACTCAAGAACATCTTAATGTATGTCGAAACAACGTACTTGGTGTGTAATGTAATTATATAATTTTATAATTTTTTAGAAATTCGCTGGCGAAGGTCTTAGAACGTTAGCGTGTGCTGAACGAATCCTCGACGAGGATTTTTTTTACGAATGGCGTACCCGACAACAAGAAGCTGCATTATCGCTCGATAGTCGTGAAGACAAATTAGGTGCTATATATGAGGAAATTGAATGCGAAATGCAACTTGTTGGCGTAACAGCAATTGAAGATAAATTGCAGGATGGTGTACCGCAAGCAATAAATAATTTACAAATGGCTGGTATAAAATTATGGGTACTTACGGGTGATAAACAAGAAACTGCGATAAATATTGGATACTCGTGTCAATTATTGACTGATGATTTAGTGGATATTTTTATTGTTGATGGAATGTCTGCGGTCGAAGTGGAGCAACAACTTAGAAAATTTAAGGAATCGATTAAAATAGTTAACACTTACCATCCAACGAGTATGAACATAATAAAATAATATATATTTAATTTTTAGTATTAAAATAATTAAAATGAATTTTTTAACAACTAACTAAATTTAGGTTTAAAGAATGGAGTGGCAACATCGAACGAACCGTCGACAAGTGATCCAGTCGGTCCACCATCAATATCTGTTGTAACTTTTAGGTGGGATTCAATTCATTACTCTAAAAAAGGAAAACCGGACAGGTAGAGAGGAAGCAATCGAAATTTTTTTTTGTGGATTAAAAAACCGATCAAAATTATAAGATTATACCATACATACATACATACATATATTATACTATTCTTACTGCTTGAATGAATACTTATTAATGCTTTTTTTACATATTATATTGTTTATAATTTATTTTATTTTCTTTTGTACATAGAAAAACATAAAGAAATGATATATTATCAATGTTTGATTTTTCAATTTGGCATTTGGGTCCTCTCTAGTTGAATCCGCTTTAGATGTAGTATTAAATAATGTTATAATCAAATTTGGAACATTAGACAAAAAAGTATAATTTTATATAAAGGCTTTTGGTATACACATAAACTGTTAATTGCTTTCTGAAAATAATTTCTAGAGTAGAATGGAAAGTATATGATACCATTTCCTTGGTGTAGCACATTGGCACGTTGAATTGTACTAAAACCAAACCAAAGAGAATAAATATAAAGAGGAACATATTATATGAACCGAGGTTGCATATAAACTAAAAATTTTAAAATATTTCTGAGTTATTTGGTGATGGCAAACGGAATAGGATATATATATATTTTTTATTTCGTTTTCTCTTTCGAACGACAACAAAAAAAAAATATTTGACTATTTCAAAACATCGCTTACTATTTCATATTATAATTCAATTGTAAAACAAAACATCCATTTTACTATCGAAATATTTTTCGTTTATATGCAACCGCGCTTCATATAAGATGTTCCTCTTTATATTTATTCTCTTTGACCAAACATTATGTTTTCCCAATTTACAACTAACCAATTTTAAAATACAATTCTCGAAAACTTTTCTTTCATTTGTATTACACTTTTTTGTCTACTGTACTTATATACTAAACCCCTTTTAGGAACTATTTATAATTAATTTCTGTTACATCATCTCATTACGATTTTTTTTTTTTTTATTCAATCTATGTAATTCTTGATCTATGTAGCGCTGAGTGTAACGAAATGTACGATGGTGGAGAGAAGGGCGAAACAACGATAAATCCAAATGAAATTGATGAAAATACGGGCTTTGCAATGATAGTCAATGGACATTCGTTAGTTCATTGTTTGTCGCCGGCGTTGGAAGATCGATTTTTGGATATAGCATCGAATTGTAAATCGGTTATATGCTGTCGCGTTACACCGTTGCAAAAAGCAATGGTTGTTGAGCTAATTAAACGGGCGAAAAATGCGGTCACACTTGCCATTGGCGATGGGGCTAACGATGTATCGATGATTAAGGGTAAAAACCGATAACGATTATTTATTTTATATTATTGTTTAAATGTATTATTTTTATATTTAGCTGCCCATATCGGTGTCGGAATTTCGGGACAAGAAGGAATGCAAGCGGTTCTAGCAAGTGATTATTCTATAGCGCAATTTAAATATTTAGAGAGATTACTGTTAGTGCATGGCCGATGGTCATATTTTAGAATGTGCAAATTCTTGCGTTATTTCTTTTATAAAAATTTTGCCTTCACATTGTGCCATTTTTGGTTTGCATTCTTTTGTGGTTTTAGCGCGCAAACAGTATTTGATCCAATGTTTATATCTGTTTATAATTTATTTTATACATCGTTGCCAGTACTTGCATTAGGAATATTTGAACAAGATGTTTCAGATAAATTAAGTATAGAATATCCTAAATTGTATACACCCGGGCTAACAAATGCCCTATTCAATACAACCGAATTTGTGCGAAGTGTGTTGCACGGGATATTTAGTTCGATGGTTTTATTTTTAATACCATACGGTACATATAAAGATGGTGTAGCACCAGATGGTTATGTTTTAAGTGATCATATGCTACTTGGTTCGGTTGTTGCAACCATTCTAATATTGGATAATACTGCCCAAGTAAGATAAAATGTACGCATACATACGAAATCGAACTAACGATATTTTTTTTGGGGGGGTTCATTTTCAGATTGCTTTAGATACTTCATATTGGACGGTATTCAATCATATAATGATTTGGGGAAGTCTAATATGGTATTTTTTTTTAGATTATTTTTATAATTATATTTTTGGTGGTCCGTACGTTGGATCGCTAACACAAGCCATGCAAGGTGCAACATTTTGGTTTACAACTGTTTTAACTGTAATAGTATTAATGGTTCCTGTACTAGCATCGAGATTTTATTTTGTTGATGTATTTCCTAGTTTATCTGATAAGGTTAGCTAATTAAATAATTCTAAAAGGTAAATTTATTTCTTATCGATTTGTTAAAATATTTAGATTCGGCTTAAACAGAAAATGGCACAAATACGATCACGACAAAGTGAGGTGGTATTGCGTACACCTTCTGCGCGACGAGCACGACGTTCTCTACGTTCTGGATATGCTTTTGCCCACCAAGTAATTTTTATTGATAGATTTATTAATGCGTTGCGATACTAATTATAATCAAATATATTTCAGGAAGGATTTGGCCGTCTTATTACTTCTGGTAAAATTATGCGAAAGTTACCCCAGGAGTTTGCATTTCCACTAGGTTTGGGTAGTAAGAAGAGTACAGAATCAACAAATAAACCACAGACCAATACAAATAATAATAATAACAATAATAATAATAATAATAATAGTAATTATAATACTACAACTAATAGTAATATAAATAGCACATTACCAGGTAGCTCAAATAGTGATACTAGTCCACGAGCACCATGTCAGGATTTAGATACTATTAATTTATAAGTTTTTTTTATTATTTAATTTAATTTAATTTTAATTTTAATTTTTTTTTTTTTTTTTACTTTTACACAAAACAAAAAGAAATAGTAATATTGTAATATTATATTAATGTGATCATTAAAAATAAAATCTTTTTATTTATATATATTGTTATTAAAAAAAAAATACAAAATTAAACAAAAACAAAACATTACGCTTTATTTGCAAAATACAAAACTTAAATAAACTGAAGAAAAAATCGAAAAATGTATAAATATTTAATATGTAAATATTTTATGAAATTTAAAACAAAACTATATTTAAATGTTATTATTTTTAATTATAATATAATATATGGTATTATTATGAAGAACGAATACTTACATTTAAAATTGAATTTAATTGTTTTTGAATATCAAAAAGAACAAACGAAATGAAATAAAACTAAATAAATATAATGCTTTAATTTTTATTTATAGTCATATATTATTATATTTTTTTTATGTATTATACAAAATTGTAATTGATAAGGGAAGATTTATTTTAACACATTTTGTCTAATTTAGCATGGACACACAATTCAGGCTGATTTTTATAAATAAGTTGGGCACACACAGGCACATTAACATTTTTTTTTACCCACATTGCTGCTAATTTATTAAGTGTTCAACCATATTCGAACGTTTGCTAGATCAACACAGCAACACAATTTTTACTATAAATTTACATTCTGTCATATAATTTAAATAAAATCAAAATTAAATCAAAAATATTTTAATTCATTTTCCTAGTGCCTTTTGTTGACTGTTGATATAAATATATTATATATTCAAAGATTGGTTAACACTGAGATGTAGTTTTTTAATTTGGTTATGATTTCGACAAAAATGGACATATTTCGATTAAAAGTATAAATCTTGTGTCCTTGCTAACCAAAATCATTTACCTTTGACCATTATCTTGCGCGATTTATTTTTTTTAAGTACAAACACTATTTATTACGGGTTCTCGAACTTCAGTCTCGTTATTTTATTTAAATTAATAAAACAAAAAAATGTGTTAAATTTAATCAGGGAAATCTTTAATTAGGCAATAAATGTTTTGAAAGATGCTTTTAGATAAAGTCGTTGTAAAACTATAATATTTAAATTTTTTTTCCGCCCAAAAAACAAAATCTATTATTTTATTTTCAACAATAATATTGAAAATACATTTTACAAAAACTAATAAGTGCTTTAAAAACAAAAAATGTAATAATATTTTAATAAAAGTTATAATATACTTAAAAAAAAAATTAATTATGTAGTTATACAACTTAAAACTAATGTTTATAATTTATGAATTTGCTTAATTTTATTTTTAAATTTATTTGTATTTGTTATTTTATTTTTCTAAAAAAAAAAATAAAACTAAGCTATATATTTATTAATTATAAAGTTAAAAATAAATTATTATGATTTGAAATAATTTTATGTGTACTGCCAAATAAATAAATATAATAATACATTTTTTGTTTACTTTTTAAATAAAATCAAAAATCTAAAACCAACAAAATCTAAGTATATTTTGTTTTTAATTATTCAATCACTATAATTAACTAAAAATTATTTACTAACGAAAATATTTATTTTTGTATAAAAATCTAACAAAACCTAAAAAAAAAAATAAGTAAACTACTTATTAATTATTAAATCGTGATAAAATCTTAATTTTTAATTTTTTTAATGTTTTAATTAAATTATATATATATATATATATATATATATATATATATATATATATATATGTATGTCTATATATATATATATATATATATATATATATATATATATATATATATATATATATATATATATATATATATATATATATATATATATATATATATATATATATATATATATATATATATATATATAAATATATATATATATATATATATATATATATATATATATATATATATATATATATATATATATATATATATGTATATATATATATATATATATATATATATATATGTATATATATATATATATATATATATATATATATATATATATATATATATATATACATGAATGGTACGGTTGGATTCCTTCGCACTGAAGCCGCCCTATCAAGTTATAAGCGTTTGAAAAGGCGTCTTCCAACGTAACACCTAAGAGAATAAATATAAAGAGGAACATCTTATATAAACCGAAAACTTAAAATTTTAAAATATTTCTGAGTTATTTGGTGATGGCAAACAAAATAGGATAAAAATATATTTATTATTTCGTTTTCTCTTTCGAACGACAGCAAAAAAAATATTTGACTATTTCAAAATTTCGCTTCCTATTTTATATTATAATTCAATTATAAAATGGAATAGATTATAATATGAAAATATATCTATTCCATTTTATAATCTAATTGTAATATGAAATAGTAGGCGATGTTTTGAAATACATAGTTAAATATTTTTTTGTTGTCGTTCGAAACAGAAAACGAAATAAAAAATATGTGTTTATCCTATTCCGTTTGCCATCACCAAATAAATAACTCAGAAATATTTTTAGTTTTTATGCAACCGCGGTTCATATAAGATGTTCCTCTTTATATTTATTCTCTTTGGTAACACCTTGTATTAAAATTAAATCAATATTTTGAGAAGTAACCATTTATTTTAAATAAAGTATAAAGGCTTTATTTCATGGGAAAAAATTGACTGACAGTCAAAAATGGCGAAAAGAGTAAATAATTATAAAACTCCAACTAAAAGACAAAGACAACGTTCAATTCAATCCTAATTTTACCAAAATAATACATGGACTATTTGACTCTTAAATATAAAATTGGTTTCTTTCACAAATTTTATGTAGAAGGCTGAGTGTGACTGCAATAAAAAATATTCATTTTTATACTTTTTATGGAAGACACACTACCACAAACACGAATAATTTTCCAGTCAAGTTTCACTGAGATAGGTTTCTGTTTCACTTACACTACTATAAAATCTATATTACTGTCCCATTTTAATATTTACTGGCAGTCAATTTTTTTCATGGAATAGGACCTTAACAGTCATGAATATTTACTTAAAAAGTATTTCAATTTGAAACAAAACTTTTAGAAATGAAATTTTCTTAAGAATTTTTTTTGTTTCTGTATCATTTATCTTTTAACAGTTAGTCTACGATGGTAAATAGTTCAGACTCTAAGCTTTCAGAAATCTAACAATGGGTGTATCCAGCACGTTGAAATCTACTTATTACATATTCTACAATGTAGAATAGTCTCAATTGTAGACTATCATTTAGTGTGCTGAATGTACAATCTATATTTTATTTTGGGTTTAGGGCTTAACTAAGCTGTCATTCAGTGTTGTCATATAAAACACATATTATTTTGTTATACATATTATTTTCGCATTTATTTGTGTCCATTGCAAATTTACGATTGCTTTTCGTTCTTTATATTTAAATTGATGAATTGATTCTTCTGTACTTCACCAATATAGCTGTCAAAAAATACCAGTACAAATAACCATAAAATATCTACAAAATGTAGATATAAATTTCTTAACTCACTAATACCCCTATTATGAATGTCACTTACGCGTCACCGAGTGACGCGACGTCACTGAAATGAAATTTTGGTATTATGAATATCACGGTGAGCGAGGATTTTGTCACTTAGTCTCACTTAGAAACCCCTATTATGAATGTCACCTCACCTCACTCGTCATCGTGACGTGTATCGTCACTCGAGTCATATTTTGGTATTATGATTGTCGCTTTATTTTGAGTGAGTGACGAACGCATCATGGTGCGTTATTTTCTATATTTTGTTGTTTTTAAGTTGGTAACTATTATTTTTTGTTTTGATTTCGGTATGTTTGACGTTTGATGGTGTGTAAAAATAATAAATTTCAAGTTTTTAAAAGTAAATTAATTTTAATGTTTTGTAGTTCAGTTTATTTTAATAATTAAATTTTTTCAAAAATTCGAATTCTGAGCGATGTCTGGATTTTATTTCCATTTTTTCAACAAATTTGGATTCTGACTGCCGTTTGTAATTCTGAAAACTGACTGCTGTTTTAGAAAATTATATTAAAAACGAAAATTATTATTTATAAATCGAAAATTATTATTTTAATAAATCACCAAAAAAAAAATTATTATTTTAATTTAAATAAAATCCAAAAAAAATGTAAAAACGTATTTTAAATTGGTCAAAAAAATTCTCACTTGCTGTCACCGACAAATTGTAAGTGAGGCTAAGTGACAAAATTCTCGCTCACCGTAACATTCATAATTCCAAAATGTCATTTTAGTGACGTCGCGTCACTCGGTCACCCGTAAGTGACATTCATAATAGGGGAAACAATTTGTCGGTGACAGCAAGTGAGAATTTTTTTTTGACTAATTTAAAATACGTTTTTAAATTTTTTTTGTTTTTATTTAAATTAAAAATATAATTTTCTTTTTTGTCATTTATTAAAACAATAATTTTCGAATCATAAATAATAATTTTCTTTTTTAATAATAATTTTCTAAAACAGCAGTCAGTATCCAAAATTTTTTGAAGAAAAGAAAATAAAATTCAGACTGCTCAGTATTCGAATTTTTGAAAAATTATTAAATTAAATTGAACTACAAAACTTTAAAATTAATTTACTTTTTAAAACTTGAAATTTATTACTTTAACACACCACCAAACGTCAAACATACCGAAATCAAAACAAAAAATAATAGTTACCAACTTAAAAACAACAAAATATAGAAAATAACGCATCATGATGTATTCGTCATTCACTCAAAATAAAGCGACAATCATAATACCAAAATATGACTCGAGTGACAATACACGTCACGGTGACTAGTGAGGTGAGGTGACATTCATAATAGGGATATAAATAGTGAGATTTACATTTTTGTAGCAAAATATTATGCATCCAGTACATTGAGATGTTAGATATCTACTTTTTTTAGTGAGATCTCAACGTGCTGGATACGCCCATTGTGTGATAATTGCAAAATTATTTTATCTAAAAAAATTAAAAGTTTCCAATAAAAATTTTAAATTTTCTTTATTAGACACAAGTATGTTATGTAGGCAGTACAGAAAAGCTGGCATTACGTAATAATACTTCGAAAAATTAAATAACAAAAGCTTTGAATGATCACCATTATCTGTTACACATTTCAAACATCTCTTCATGAACAAATTGCAAACTCTTACAAAAATGTTTCTGTCTCGTTTGATTTCGTTACAAGCTTCAAATATCAAGGTTTCTTTATTTGGGATAGCAGAAGAATAAAAAAATCGAATTGTTTTAGATCCGGTGATCGTGCTGACCAATGTCTTGGTTCTCCGCGTCCAATCAACTGACTTGGAAACAAATGATTTAAATGTAATATAAAAACCAGATAGATCGCAGATTAATCAACGGAACTTCTTCCAAGAGTTCTTCAAATTGTTTTTGTAAGAAATTCAAATATTTCGGACTATCTAATCTGTCTGGAAGTATTGTCGTTCCTAGTAATTAATCTCGAAATATACCACGCCAAACATTAACGGTGAATTTATTTTAATATCTCTTTATAATTTTCAAATGCAGATTACTGGAAGACCAAAAATGTGTATTATGTAAATTTATACATCCGTCTCAGGTAAATGCAGCTTAATCAGTTAAAGTCTTGGGTTTGTTTCTCGATTGCAATTCACAAAATTTTTTGTTCTTGTTATCTTATCAGATTACGTAATTATCCCAATACTAGTTGTTGGATTAATATGAATTTCACGCAAGATCTTTCGATATTATGGTGTGATGTTGCTGTACGTCCTGACACATCCCTCCGATTTGTTTAAAATAGCCGTTCTGGGAGCAAATTCCGATCTACATTAACAAACGTGTTAACGGATTGGAATCTGCGATTAAGGTATCGATCTCGATACGTCCGCTGAGCAAGTGTTCGAGCTCCATTAGCTTTATATAAAACACATTCACTGGAGCTGTAAGAATTCATATTTAATCACTTTTAGATGACCGACGTTTACAGATTAATTTATATTCGATTATTTTATGAAGCAAGCCCATTTTGTTAACAGGTCCTTTAATTAAACATATACTGTAAAAAGTCGTAATAATTTGATTAATTCAAGTTTATTTTATAGGAAACTAATTTTTAGATAAAATAATTTTGCAAATAACACACATAAGCTTTTCTTCAAAAGTTCAAACGCCTATAACGTTAGGTACTTCACAGTGCGAAGTGGTAAAAGTAAATTCTTCTCGCTTTGGTGAAAGAATCTAACCTTACCATTCGTGTCAGTCACTTTCAGGTTATATACATATATATATATATATATATATATATATATATATATATATATATATATATATATATATATATATATATATATATATATATATATATTTATATATATTTATATATATATATATATATATATATATATATATATATATATATATATATATATATATATATATAAACATATATATATATATATATATATATATATATATATATATATATATATATATATATATATATCTCTTAGGCTGGTACATATGTCTTACATATTTTAAGGTAAGTCTCTTCATCAAAATTAATCTGGATTACTGGATGGTACTGTTCATTAGGTTAAAAGTTAAAAATCTTTCTCATACACATTCAGTCAGCAAAATTATTGATGAAATAATTAAAAAAAAATTATATTTGTAACAATCACGTTTCACCCACCTCATACATAAGTTAACGTTGTAGAGAACATATATAGTCCACCCTAACTCTTTTTGTTAACTTCGTATGTTATGGTTTTTTTACTACTTCGTATTTATTATTACACTAAGGCCTTTCTACAATTATTTAAAACAAAATTACTTTAATTATAATTAAATTAATATATAATATTAATGAACAAAAAGAAACAAAATAATAACAAAAATTTCTAGAATACAAAATATAAAAAATCTAAAGTAATTATTAAATTTTTATTATTAAAATTAAAATTATTATATAATTATTAATTTATTATAAAAGGAAAATATGTTGATGGTTAGTTGGAGGATTACATAAACAGTTATATTTAAACCAACTGAAAATTTTTAATCATTATATAATATATTTACCGATTTATATTTAAATATAAATAATTAATAAATAGTTTATGTTTGTTATTTGCTGGAAAACCTAATTGAAAAGCTAAAGATATTTGATAAATATAGAAATGGATAGAATAATTGTTTTAAGCTTAATTATTTTGATTGAGATGTTTGCACCAAAGGTAAGCAACCGAGTTTTAACATTTTGGTTAACAATTTCAGTAATTGTTTACTTAATTTTTTAAAAGATTTTAATTAAATACTAAACAAAATTTTTACCTCTCGAGACCTCCGACAATATTATATATTGCAAGTATTCCTTGCCAAATTGCCGTAAATACAAATTTTGTTCATTTCGACTAGTCCGAACTTTACCAGACGAAAAAACTTTGACTGTAGCGCTCTCAAGACAGATGGTAATGATTGGGATCTCACAATCAGGTTTTCAGCATCAATCTGAGTACATACTTCAATTTACAAAAATGATTGTTAATTTAGCTTAGAGACCCACTTTTCCCTCTAGCTTCCAAGAACCTTTACTTAGTTGTGTAACTCATATCTCTGCAATTTGCCCTCCAATCAATCAGAATTCATCCTAACAAATACGATCGAGCACCACTGAAAACCAAGAGCTATTTGGATACGAAAATAGCATCTTTCAAGAAGTTGTGCAATGAGTATGTGGATGTCGACGGTAAAATCAGAGAATTCCATCCACCACTCAAATCAACAAACCAGGATAGACAAAATGTCATTGCCATCTTCACCATTTCCATTATCAGATGTATTATTAACCAACACAAAATTTAGCTTTAACAACGGCACAGATAGTCGAGAGTCATCAAAAGGCGAATTTCGGCCCAGCCAATTACCGGAGGTATCAAAGGTTGGATCAAACTATGAATGAAGCCAATCACTAAAATCTAAACAACGATTCAAACAGCAGGACATCCGCATGAGATCGTTATATAGAAGAATGCGATTGGCTGAGGAGATACTGGCAAGTAATAACAGATCCAGACAAGGTTTAAAAATTAATTTAAAAAACATGGAGACGATGATGACGAAGATCATGGACCTTCATGAATAAATTTGCATAGGAATTTCAGAAGAACAGGAAGCTAACAAGTAATATACAACTAACAAAATTATTGGAAGAAGAACTGGGTAAAGCAAAATCACTGGAAATTCGTCTACCACCAGTAGAAACCTCACATTTTTACGGGGACTGCGTGATATGTGTGGGTTTCTCAGATACGTTCAAACAGTTATAGTTCATGCACTTACCAATATGCACAAATTGCACTAAGTACGTAGAAGGTACAGCTGGAAAATTATTAAACCATTTGCAATCCACTGGAGACAACTACGATGCAGCTTGGGAGATACTGAAAAACCGCTTCAACAACAGACGGTTGCTTGTATCTAATCTATTAAGCACTTTATTGAATCAACACACTATGGCAACCGCTGTTGCAATTAATTGTTTACATGATATTACATTCAACTACACGAGATTAGGAATAGGTTAGGTTAGGTTGAGCGGCTGCTACATCACACTTAGACCGGCGACGGTTCGTTGTTATACCACAAGATCTTACTCCCGTTTTACCCTTATGAAAACCAGTTTGCTAAGTCTCGCACTTTACAGTTTTCGAGATCACAGAGGCACTTCATTAAGAACTTACCCAAATATTCATATCTTTTGTGTGCCGGGGGCCCAGATATAGATATTGAAATGCTTACTCATTTCATTTAGGGACGAGCGGCAACCCAATGTCACCTTAGACGTCAGGGAAACAGAGTCCAGCTACTTGGTTGCCACCTGACTGACAAATAAACTACGATATCAGTCGAGGATACCACATTATGTCTCAACCAGTTCAGAACCTCTTTAATCGCTATCACCTCTGCCTGTTACACACTGCAGTAATCAGGGAGACGAACAGCTATATCTTCTTCTAATTTATCACTTCCTACTTTACCGTGTAGCTTGGAGTCATCCGTGAAGAATTGCAATGCTTCCGTTTCAACAACCGACCCGTTCTTCCCAGATTCACTTGAGGGAACGAAGGTCGGAATCTTTTATCGACACAAAAAGTCTGTGTAATGTAGTCTAGATTCGCCAGTTCCTTCCCTAGCGATCTAACGATGTCGAGTGTCCTGTCTGAAGACATTTCCACTGAGATATGGCTGATAGTCGGGTGGATGTAGACGCCGCCATCTGCTTACCATTAATATCGACGGGGAGAAGGTGAAACATGACCTCCAAGGCACGTGTAGGTGTTGCCCACACAACGCCCCGCATATAAGCATGCAGGAATAAGAACCAAAACATAGAATCTTTTTATAATCTTCACGTTATTGTTAAAATTAGACAACGAGACACGGCGGCTATACGAAAGCTCTTAGAAAACCCAAGGGAATTTCAAAAATCAAGCAAATTTTTAAAATTCCTAGAAAAGCGTTTCCAATCTTTGGAAGCAATGGGTAACAACAAGTCAATCCCAAAACAACAAGTGAAAATTCAACCCAACCACTTAAACTTGCGTTCATAACCCCCACGCAACCAAATTATATTTACGTATGTTGTCAGAAAAACCACCAAATCAACTCATGCCCACGTTTAAAAGATCTAAGCATCTCCGAAAGGAATCAGATGGTTATGCTGCATAATCTGTGTATAAATTGTCTCAGTCAAAACCATACGACAACAAGTTGTAGCAATAAAAACATTATTTTACTTGCAAAGGAAAACACCATACATTTCTTCACGTCAAGAATCAGGATCAAGAGATGCATATTGCGAAGCTAAACGTATCTACATTCGACAAAGGTACTGTCAGCAACAGCCTTGGTAAACGTACGGAATATTTACGGCAATTTCAACATGTTATGGCCATTAATCGATCCAGGCTCAGAGGCTACTTTCGTCACAGAACAAGCAGCACAACAACTAGGCCTCCCGAGAACAAGGCTTCTAGCTGAATTATCCGGAATTTCTGCAACAAAAGGTCGCTCACACCAACAAATAACTTTAAGGATAAGTTCAAGATTTCTATCAATCTGTAAGATACAAGCTAATGCTTTGGTTCTGTGAACCATTACTTAACCGCTTCCAGATAAAAACTTATTGAGATCAGACAGCGATCTACAGAAGGATATATATAAGATATAAATAGTTCAATAGCTCCTTGTGGTTGGATTCTTAACTAATATTTTCTTATGCATGAAGACTGCTTTCATATTATCACAGAAATGCCTGCGTGGCGCCTTGCTTAATCCCCTTGTTTGCGTCACAAACTTACATAATTTATATAACGTAAAATCGACACTGTTCATAAAATCTGCTGAACAGTTTTGAAAACAAGGGTTACCTGTTTTTTATGCCATAAACATTTTTGATCTCCGATTTGAATGAAATCCGGTACTGCTATGCGGTAGCACTTAAAAATATGCGCTTTGCAATCATTTTCAAGGTGTGTGATCTTAGTGTCAAATACTTAAAGGTAGCTATAGTGTTACTAATACTCGAGTTCAAGAGTGGAATTTACATCAATCATTAAGACTACAAGACGTTTTCCTGATGAGAGGGTCGTATGTAGTATGATAGTATTTTTTATCATTTACTCGACGTAAGGATTGTAAATGTTTAAAGAAGTAAACCTAGTAAACTTGAATCGACACTCAACCAATCGTTGAGCAATTATCATCGAACTGTTCGGACGTCATCATTGCGATATTATTATAGAATAATATCAATCTGAGTAGATTCGAAATAACTGAAATGAATCTTTCATAAATGTAAGTGTAAAAATATACAACCTTTATCTTCCAGCTTAATGTATAGTGCCTGTTAGTCCACAAGGACTACGGGGTGTTTTGCCTGATAAACATTTCTTAAAATTTTCACTTTCTTGGTCATTAGTAGCAGTTTACACAAAGCACTGCCTTATTCATACCTTGAAATGTTTTTTTTTGTCAGTATGTGACAGCTTTTCACTAAAGACAGTTCTATAGTCCTTATATTAAAGTCAAAATATACGATAAACCATTTAATTGGGAAATTATGATTTTCATTTAGTACAGGGGGTTATTAGGAAAAATTCGATATCGGATCCTAAACAAATAACATAATAACTATAAAGGAAATCGCGGCAATGTTATATGCCAACATGAAATAATTCTGGAGAAGATTAAAAGATGGCACTAGTAGTAGTTGAACGAAATGTTTACATTTCTTAACTTTAGATTTTTATATTCAACGAATTATTAATCAAACCAAAATTGAAAATCTGAAAAAAAATTTCGTTTTATAATCGAAATTGGAAATTTTTAAAGTAAATAGGCTTATATTTATAAATAATAATAAATAAATGAAATAAAATTTCTGTTTTTAAAACTATGTCATTTCATTAAAAAATTATTTTGCGTGCCATCTATTGTTCTCGTTAAAACTTATTGGTATGCCATCTAGAAATCTTCTCCTAAACTTATTTTTAACGAAATCATGCTTTCGTTGGTATTTACTATGAATATTGACACGATTTCCCTTATAGTATTATAAGTTATTTGATCACAACTCGGATTTTCCTCCGATATCGATTATGACACTAAAAAAAAACCGAAATCGGATTTTCCAAAACTCGAATGTCAAAATCGGACTGCTAGTTAGTAGACGAATTTTACTTTGTGTTATCAAATTTGTATGTTTTGAATGCTCAACAGTTTGAGCAGGAATTGCTAAAATTTAGCAACTTCAACAGTTACAATACAAATTATTGCTTACATTTGACAAATTCGACCAAACTATTTCGATATCGGATTATTTCATAATAGCCCTCCAATTTTCGTATTATGTGGGTTCGGTTTGAAACTTAATACAGGAATTGTCTACATATTATAGGTTTGGTAGGCTCATAACATGACCGAGAGTCGTTTCATACCTTGAATGCCAGTTAAGAGCTTCTAATTCTGAGAAAAACTTGGCTTACTAAACTTTCCTACTTACCTTGATTTAGAAGCTAAACTCTCACCATTCGTTCAGGAAGACAAAAGTCGTTTTCGTAAATAATTTATATTTTCTCCTTTTAAGTAAACAAATACAATAAATCTTAATTTAAATATAGATAAATTCAATATATTTTGAAAATATAAATTTTATTTTATCATCTTTCATTTACACTAATTTTTAAATTATTATTTTATCGATATTGATTTAATAAACGAATTAATATCATAAATACATATACACAAAATATTTGATTTGTACAAGTCTTGCTGATTAGCAATCGTCTTCATTGCAAAATGCCTTAACTGATAAACCATATACTTTCTTATTTACTATTGGGGGACAGACTATATCGATACATGACTAAAGCAATAGAGAAATAATATTCTTGCTACTCTTAACTGTTTGCTCTGCCATCTAATATTAATTATTATAACTAGTATTTATATAATTAAATCGCCTAAATGATTACACTAATGTTGATAATTCATGCAATGAATTCGTTGTTACATTACTAACATCTAACGTTGTCGCCGGCATACCAGGACTTACTGAACCGCTAGCATCGCGACCCGTCAATATTGTATTACCACCAATTTTTGGTGTTGGTGGCGTTGCCGTTGCCGCTCGTACACCGTACGAAGGTACATATGAATGATTAAAACTTATATGCGAATGATTTGGTGATAGGGGCGTAACTGGTGTTAACGGTGACAATGGTGTTGTTTGATGCGGCTGATTATTATGTTGCATGCCCGAATGATTATTATGATTGTGATTCATGTGTATGTGATTGCTATTTAAAAATTGCGCTGGCGGTGTTATTGTACTAATAGGTGTTAAATTTAAATTAAGTGGCGCTTGACGAACACAAATTGTTTTCTCCTTTTGCCATACGAATACGTTGTGAACCATTGCACCACCGCAAAATACAATACCGACACCGATTAGTGCACTTGTTACAATTGCGGGTGTTGATTGGAATTGTGTGAACGTATATAATATTACACCTGAAATATAAATAAGAATAAGTTGTTTTTATTATGAGATGAGGATAATTTAAGCGTCTTACCAGTTAAAAATATAGGTATGGATATAAAAAAGCCCCCAACGGCACAAACACGGCTGACACTTGATTTTTGTAGATATTTGTTCCCTCTGTAATGGAAAAAAAATATAATTAAAATTCTGAAATGGTTAAGGAGGGACAGTTTGAAATTACTTGACAATATACAATTACTAAGGCTTCAAAAAAATGTATTAATGTAAGAATCTAGCTTTGATTAATCAATACAGAACTAACGTGTTATGATTTTAAAACCATTCGACTATATATCATATATTATGTACTCGTACAGCATAATATGTATAGAGGGCAAGAAGCCATAATCGAACATTTCAAAGTCATAATACCACAAATACATTACAAAATTTTCAGTATTTTCGGTTTACCTATATTTTATGTAATTAATCTGAAAATAAATTATGTTGATGTTTTATTGGAGTATAGTTGGGCAAATCTTATTAAAATTTGACTTTATTGAAACTTAATCCGATTTAATTTGATTTCATATGGAATCTATTTCCTTAATAAGATTACAAATGTTTTATATTTGGATTATTGGCAAAGTCTTTTACCCTAACGCAAGTTCAATGACGTTAAATCGCAAGTCGACCATACTTGTCCAGGAAATTGAAAATATGACAAACCTTACATTGACACGTTTTTGTTATCAATTTATTTTAATTTCTGGAATTTCTCCAGTTTGCACTACAATGGTTCAAAGAAATTCTTACTGTGCCTGAGTTCAATACTCTCTTTAATTTATAAACTTTCCACTCTTTGGCAGATGTGGCAATAGTTCATACTATACTATCCCCATATCGTTCATATACATGCCGCAGTAGTAATATATTTACAGTATGTGTTGACCGGCTACATAAGCCGACATTTGATCATATTTGATGTCCATTAGAAAATGTTACTCATTTTACCAACTAAACCCTAACCCCCGTTAATTCGTTCCCATGAGAATACCACTAGGTATTACTTCACAAGGCAGGCTCAGGTTTAAGCTGCCTCCTATTCAGCTATAACTGGATTCTCATCGTGTTTCTGTTTTTTTGGAACATCTCAAATTTTTCCCAATCCATGATATACAACGCTGCTCACGGCATTAAATAAAATCATTGTCTAGCGTCAGATGATGATCAGGTGCACCGATCGCCTTGTTAAAACGTGGACACTCGAAGAACAAATGCTGTGCGGTTGCTATCTCCTGTCCAAATGAACCAAGTCGAACGGCTCGTCATGCTTGGACTTAAATAGGTCGACTCGAAAGCATCGATGGCCAGTAAGGAACTATCTCGATGGAATATGTATCGATCAATGCGATCAGGCTATTCTGCGGATTTTCTATTTTGTCCAGTGATCAAGTCTCGAATATATAAGCTGACCTTCCTTAGTCAGTATATATTTATGGAATGCATTCCCGCGTCATCTGATACCGTTCCAAATGCACATACAACTCCTAATACACTTAATCTTTGAATGGATTCCAATTTTTTCCTATAAAAATAATCTATGGCTTAGAGGCCGTAAACGGCCCTTACCGCGTCTCAACTGAGACTTTACGAACCAATTTTAACGATTGGTGCACATTGTAGGTGGTCAACCCAACGAATGTTTTTACACACAAACGCATTTTATGTCATCCGGTGGCATGTTAATTTTTGTGTCAGCGGTGAGAATCGAACTCGAGACCGCGGCGTGATGAGAAACTCTCTTAACCATTAAGCTCTACGACCGGTGAATTTTTTCCTATACGTTTTTTAATGTACTGTATTGGCCCAAAATGACATACATGATTCTTCTACTTTATCGATCTACCCAATGGCTGGTTGGGTGACTATGTTTTTGGCATAAGTCTCTAACGTTATGCTCTCCAAAGTGTTCCTGCTACTGATTAGAACTGGTTCTGCCTTATGTTCTGCTAACTCCAGGCGAGCAAAATTTAACAATTTTTGAATGGGTCGTATCGTTCTGTTTCAAATTTCCAGGATCTCATCCGTCAGTTTTCGGGTACCACTACGGTGATGTCATCGGCAAAGCCAACCACATGAGCTTCACATGGTAAGGGGCTTCGAATCACACTATCATTACATCATGTTTCGGAGCGTAGGACCTAGAACGTACACTTGGGGAATTCAACCAGTTATCTCACAAATGTTCGTCCCATTACATGGTTTTATATTTCAGAGCACTTCGGCTGAAGTATCACGCTGCTACTCTTAATAGGTATTACTGTTTCTGAATATGTGTATGTATATATGTACATGTGCTGTTTTTTGTGTAGTCGTTTTGCCTCACCCAGCTAGCAGCTTTCTAGGTTAAGAAAAGCACTTTATACAACTATTTCAACCCCATTCCCATACAATGGGTTTGAATCTTCTGTTGATGACTTGATATACCTTTCAAAGAAAACTTCCTTGACTATCGTCAAGATAAGTATCCTACGTCTGATGATCAGCCTTGATATATCCCCTACGACTACCATACCATGAGGCATCAGCCCGAGGTGAATATTTAGCCTTAAAATTATGTTGGGTACACTAATTCATCATGAGGTCTTTAAATAGCATTGAACCAAATTGGGCACCATTACTTGCTAGAATCAGTTCTGAAACTCCAAAAAGAACAGCTTATTTTCTAACAGCTCTCTAATCGATGCTACAAAAAATTGGTAATAAAAATGGGAATCTGCTGTAATGATTCAAAATTATGGAAATACGCGTAAATAGGATATAAAGACCAGAAAGTCCATAAATAAACGTTGGTAGAGCAATGAAACCTCGAATACTTGACCCATCTCTGACGTTGTGGTACGAGTATAATTAATATTTTTCTAATTTCATGTGATGGCATTGCTGGTAATAATAGTATGTTGGTAGTATTTCAACAGTTTTTTCTAACACTTTGATGCACTGCTGTTATCTGGAAAGATTTCGATACAGTATACCCCTTAATTCGATTTGTTATGACTGTGAAAATGGTGCAAATACCAAGACATAAACAGAAGGTTCAAACCCATCGTATGGAAATGGGAAACTGCGACCGAAAATGGAGAAAAAATGATCGACAAGTACACTCGTTCCTCATAAAAGCATCCATTTGGAAACATTTACACATTCATGTAAAACATCAGGAAGCCAAATAGACCATGTGTTGATTTCAAAAGAGCAGGCTCGGGTTGTTCAAAACGGTAGATCGTATCGGCCTTCAACAAGATTCGTGAGCAGTGGCCATTATAATGGTCATTGCAATACTATAATGAAAATTTTTTTTCCAATCAGGAAGGTCAGGGAAGAAGAAACGCAACGAAAATATGAAGATCTTGCCAGCAATAGCATTTTGCGATCTAATTAACATTCTGATGAAAATGATCAGAATGTTAATTAGATCGCAAAAATGATTGGTTGGATGAGGAGTGTCGTCTTGCTGTTCAACAACAAGATAGCTCTCCTTTGTACAGCATATAAGTTACTATACATTATCTTAGGAGGAATTACTCCTCTGGTGGAGGAAATTATCGGTGACCAAGGAAGATTCCGTCCAAAAATCGATCACTTTTTATAACTACGGATGATTCTTTCCAAGTACTATGAAACTTCTCGCAATGTACACCAGGTATTCCTAGATTTCAAGCAACCGTATGACTCGATCTATCGAGGGAGGCTATGGTATGCGCTTGAATATTTAGGAATACTAAACAAATACATATATCTGTGTAAAATGACAGTAACGCAGTCACAATGCTTTGTGAAAGTTGAGAACGTTCTACGTCTACTGTGAACGTTTTACGGTTACGTTCTACGGTTACGTTCAACGTCTGATCCGAACCAAATGACACAGCGATCTTTGAAGGGAGCGCCGCTTTTCTGTAGGCGAAGAAGTCGCTGTCGGCGACGAAGGCTCCACATCGTAGAGAGCGCTCTGCCATCTTCTAATTGCTTCCAACAGTGTGAAGAGCTGGTTCGTAATCGAAACCGATGGAGTCAGATTGTTGACGATTTAACAACTTGAAAGAAGAGATCTGCCGGTTCGTTAGGTAAGTTATTGATTTGATCCGTTAGGTAAGTTATTGATTGGCACAAAGTAAAGTATCAATGAAAGCCAATTCCGTTGAATTTCCTCCTGGCCAACTTTCCAGTAGACATTTGTTAGATTGAAGTCGCTATAACCTTTAAAAACAATATCCAATAAATTTATTTATTTATAAATGCACTAATGGCATCACAACATCTAAATATAAGCCTAAACATTGCTTCTTCAGTTGGCCGTTGTGTACTTAGATTGTATAGAAGTGCAGTCTTCATTATTCCTCTACTAACGGGGCTAGGTTTACATGAGAACTACAAAGTGTAGGCTACAAAGCGACAGTTAGTTCCCCTTCTCACAGTTGGACCTTCATCACAAGAGAGTGGTTTGTTTTTCGATACAGCAACTGTAACGTGCGACAGACTATCAAATGGATCATAATATTCAAAATTAGTTACAACCGGCTCTTAATACAACCGGATACAGGTCAATGAATAAGTCAGTGAAAACAATTTAAGATGGCGGCTGACTAATGAAAGATGGCGGCAAATAAGTTTCAACTAAGTATCGGGTTTGAAAACAGCCCTAATGGTTTAAATGCCATCAATTCTTTATATATGCTATAAAGAAGTTGGCTGTTAATGTGTTTTTAGTGTAATACGCAGGATATCATAAATAATATGATTTGGTTTTTGTTTTTGTTTTTCTTCAACCAAAAACTTTACTATCTTAACCTAAATATTTGTGAGATTATAACCCAATAAACCCCATCTTATAAAATATATCGTTTAAGAATTTGATGAATATTTAATATAATATATTTTGTTTATGAAATCTACAAAAAAATTTAATCCGACCGGAAGTTATTAAAACTCTCTGTCATCTGTATCATAAAGTTATAATACATAATTATGTATTATGTTATGGCAACTAAAAGCATTTAACCATTACACAATTTATGTGAAATGACAATTTATTTTACGCATTAAGATAATCACATTAAAAACTGTCTTAAGACTTAAGATTTACGATTCGGTTGCTATTTTTAGTATAGATTATTGAAATCGCATTTATAATGTTGCATCAATTACACATACTCGCACTCGTACTTGTAAAGAGTGATCCAATAGGAGGTACTTTTTTCAATTGTGATTCTCATTGAGATTCATGCGTGACAACTGTCATGTGAATAGAAAGATCTGATACTATACACACATATCTGGTTTCGTAACTACAGTTTCGAGTTAACCATGATTTTTTTGTAATGTGTCACTGCTAACCATGGTTTGCAACTTGGTTTAAACATGGTTTCGGAATGAGCTATTTTTTTTCATCCCATGGCATTTTAGTGACGACAGTGCCAAGTTATACAGTTAATGAATAGCGAAAACTATAAATATTGTTGTTTTCATGCATTTGTTTATTTTTTTTTATAAAAATTGACGTTTTCAAAAAAAATAAATTATTATAGAATTCGATAAATAAACATAAAATAAAACTAAAAAAAGAAATAGGAAAATTTTGTCGGAGGGCGAAACAAAAGTAATTTTAAACCACAAGAATTTTAATGAATTACGAGTATGATAAACTGTCAAATGAACTGAGAAGTGATGTATTCTCATTTCGAAAATCATTGGTTCATAATCAAGGTAACGAAACTAGATATGTCTCTATGGTACAATATTAAATATTGTTGCTGTAGGTAAAAGTGTAAGTGTAGACCGCAGTCAATCAATTCGTCCTCGTTCTCAAATTCCGGATCTCTCATATGGCATAATGTGGCGTATTTTAAAGAGAGATGTTGGTTTGAACGCATAAAAAGTATAGTTTGTTGAAGAATTGCAGCCGGTTGACCTTCTTTTGTGTGATCGATATGGTTTTTGGGCGTTGGAACAGCTCCGAAATGATCCGGCCTCCAAGATCCTATGATGTAACGCCGTTAGATTACTTTTTATGAAGGAATCTGAGATCACTTCTTTATATCGATAAACCACAATCAATTTCTGCATTAGAAGAGGCCGTGCCGTGTCAACAAGCTGACTTCATCGATTTCGATCACAAGCCAGCTCTTCATACTGTTGCGATAGCCTGTTTTCAACTTTGACAAAGCATCGTGACTAGAAGCGGCCATAGCACGCGTAATTAACGGACTGGAAAATTGGACCCATAGAATGGATCATCTAAGACAACACCAGTCGCGGACAATATTTACAAGAAATTATTTTCAAACATTAAATGTCATAAACCGAGCTAACGTCACGAATACAATTTAAACTTCCGGAAGCTCTTATTGGATCACCCTTTACAAGACAAAATAGTCTATGAATAAATGAATGGACTGTATACTCGTACATAAGAAGATAAAAAGTAATTAAAGCACAAGAATAATGCGATGATAAACCTTGAGTATAGCCATCTCGAGCTTTGTTTTTGGCGAATAATTAAGATTAGATAAGAAAATATTCTTGGTTCATGAGAAAATTATTTAATTAAACCATTTTAAATTACTGCTATGAGAAAAATTTCAGAGGTGAGACGCGGATTCATTTGTTTGTTAATGTAAATACCACAAGCATATAATTTGATTAGTTATTTGGAATATGTACACATATATGTAATATGTGCTTCACGCCCCAATAATTTAGTTGTAATTTCAACTTGTTGTGTAAGCATTGAGGTACATTCATTAATTTTTATTATATGCATGATCATTACATTAATTATATGTTAAAGATTTCTGGTTACTTTCAATACAACACACCTGGTATACGGTGCTATTCAATTTGTATATGATCGAATCGTTGCTGAAATCCATTCTGAAGAGATTTATAATTTAAGGAAGATGAGTGAAGCTGCACAATCAGTGGGAAACCTTGGACTAACAACATGTAAAATAATTTGAGATCGGATTGAAAGGGAATGGTACATCATCAGATGTTTCAACCTGGCCGGACGATCTGTTATCTTACGTCGGTGTACAAGGGTATATGGTACGACATGGCAATCAACGAGCTGTATGCTCTCATTGACATGATTTGGTATGCCGGAATGAGGAAAAATTGGGATGAGCGACTAGTAGAGTTATGACACAAGAGATTGAATTTTTTATATAGCACATCTGTGTCGTTGAAAAGAAAGCAGTATATTCTGTGCTTCATGAGTTTCAATAATCATCGAACTAAAACCGAAGGATTGCATATTATTAAATTGGCAGCTTCCAGATCACTACTTTCGATAGTAGGTGCTTAAAACTCCTATATATCCATAGAATGGAGAAATTTATTTTGGTTGTCTATCTGGAGAGAAGAACACAAAAAACTATGCCTGCAAACAGAGTAGCACGTCCCTACATCAAAAAAGAAAGTAGTAGGTTAGGTTAGGTAAGGTTGTTGTGGCTGCTATCGCACATTTAGACCGGCGATTGGTCCGTTGTGATACCACTCTTTGTACGGCTATAAGTACGAGTTTTCGAAGAACCATCAGCCTATAGTACTGACATGGAAGATGACATGGTCGACCCATGGATTCTAAACACGACAGGGGATCCAGATATGTTCATCGATCGCACCGGCCCAAACGATCCAAGGTGAAAAACTCATTTTGCATCTTGTCCCGAATCGGGATTCGAACTCGGTACCTCCCGCTCCAACTGCCGCAACTTTAACCATTGCGCCACCTGGGCGGTTAAGGAAGTAGTAGAACTGCAGATAATTTTTACTAATGATTAGTCAATACAGGATGGGCCATATGTTGGTTCTTTTTTGCATCACTGAAGTTTAGTACATTTGGTCGACATGGAGGTCCTATCTTAGCGTGCATTGGCATAATTATTGATCGTTTTGAAGAAACTGGTTCAGTGGAAGGTCATACACTGTTAAACATATTATTTCTGTTCGTACTCCTGTTGCAGTGGCAGCTTTGCTTTACTGATGCAGTGGTGTTCGTTATAAACCAACCAGGCATCACTCACAAGAACTTTTAAGAGTCACGGTTTGGTGTTGTTTACGAGCTGGAGATACATTGGGCTGGTTGATTTGAAAACAAACAGGAAAATGTCAGAAATCGATCCTCTAACACTGTTAACCCATTAGTTAAGTCCAGGGGTAAGCAAAAACCGGTATGGTGGTCCAAGGAACTGGGGACCTACCGAAAGGCATGTAGGACAGCCTTTAATATAGCCAAAAGTACGAGAAAGGCTCAAGACTGGGACTCCTATAAGAAGGACCTCAAAGTACACTGAATAATAACAAAGTATACAAATAATTGAGGAAGGCACAAAGGAGGTCATCTGCGATAAGATGGAAGAAGTCTCCGAGACCTCTCTTCTTAGGAAGATACTGTCTACTAACCCTTCCAGTCCCAGTTATTTAATTAAACCGGATGGATCCTGGACTGCTTATAGTTTCCAGGAATCTTCACCGACTCGCCAGAGACTAGTACGCATCAGAGACTAGTAGTCATCGAGAAGCTTCCTCACTGCGCAAGACGATATCGTAACCAAAAAACGGATCCTATGGGCACTGGAAGGGTTCAAACCCTATAAATCGGCTGGTCCTGTCCAAATTATTCCCTCTGAGATCCAGAAAAACTCGAAAATTCTTCTTCTTTGGCTGCAAGTAATCTTCAAAGGGTGTTTAAAACTGATCTGTATTCCACGGAGGTGGCCGAGATCAGTGTGATCTTTATACCGAAAGTGGGTAAATGCTTACATGGCAACTAAAAGGAGTTTAGCCCCATAACTCTATCATCCTTTCTACTGAAGACCTTGGAAAGGCTGATGGATATCTATATACGCTCAAAAGTAAAGCCATGTGACTGGGCCCAACCTCAGCAAGCTTACTGTAAAGGGAAATCTGTGAAATCAATATTTTCGCAAGAGTTTTTTATGGTGGCGTTCCTTGATATTGAGAGCGCCTTTAACAATGTAAGGACGGAGGCAATTCTGAAGAGATTGTCGTTCCTAGGAGAGAATTACCCTGTAAGTGTGTTAATAAATCACATGTTTAGATGCAGAATGTTTAATACGAAGCTGAGGGAATCCACAATCAGGAGGCGGGTGGCTAAGGGAACCAAGCAGGGAGGTGTCTGGTCTCCTCTTCTCTGGAACATAGCAATCAATAGGTTGCTGTTAGAGCTGGAGAAAGAGGGGATCGCAGTGATTGCTTATGCAGATGACGTAGCGATAGCTGTCTCTGGGAAATATTTAATCACGGTGAAGGAGGTAATCCAAAATGCCCTTCTGATCATTATGAGGTGCGCCTTCAGATAATAACTGGCAATTAGCTCGTCCAAAACTGAAATAGTACTATTTACTAGGAAATATAAAATCCCGGTAGTAGATCCACCTCTCTTAAATAGTAGGAAACTAGCTTTTACTGACAAAGCAAGATTTCTAGGCTATCTTGGACAGGAAGCTAAGTTGGAAGCCCAACATTTTGGAAAGAATAAAGAAGGCTAATATAGCCATGTACTCGTGCAGGAACGCCATTGAAAAGAGATGGGGCTTGAAACCAGAGCTTGAACACTGGCTATTCACTTCCGTAGTAAGATCTGTACTTATGTATGGGGTGAGCGTGTGTTGGCCAGCTCTTGAAAAATTAACGTACAAAAAGAGGATCGATAAGGTGCAAAGTACGTCCTGCATGTTTATTAGCGGGGCACTGAGGACAACACCTACACGTGCCTTGGAGGTAATGCTTCACCTTCTGCCCGTCGATATTAATGGTAAGCAGATCTTTGATAAATTGAAAGTAAACACACCAGTTCGTCTCCCTGATCACTGCAGCGTGTACCAAGATGAGGTGATAGCGATGTAGGTCCTGAATTGGTTGTAACATAATGTGGTATCCTCGACTGATATCGCAATCTATGTGAAGAGTCAGGCGGCAATCAGTCACTAGATTCTGTTTCTCTGACGTCTAGAATGGCGTTGGGTATAGCCACTTGTCTCTGAATAAGATGAGTGAGTATTTCAACATTCAGATAGTCTAGGTCCCCGGCCACTCGGACGTCATGGGGAACTGCAGGGCAGGCGAACTGGAAAAAGCAGGGTACAACTCTCCAAATGCTACCGGAAAGGGCAAAGTTAGGAGGCCCATTAAGGCACTTAAGACTGTGCTTAAAATGAGGTAATAGCCTCAGCGAATGCAAGGCAAGCCTGGCCTAAGCTGGACTTGAAACGCTCAAAGACGCTGATCTCCCTACGAAGACGTGAACTAAAAACGACCGTGGGGGTACACACAGGACATTAAATACTTCCACCCCCTATGCTCATGCCCGCCTTTATCACACAAAGACATGAATATTGGGGTAAGTTCTTAATGAACTATCTCTCTGATCTCGAAAACTCTAAGGTGCGAGATTTATCACGCTACATAATTAGCTCAAACTGGTTCTCATAAAGGTAATAGGACGGTCAGATCCTGTGGTAATCCAACGGACTGTCGCCTAGAACGGAAAGTGATCTACAA
The DNA here is from genome assembly GCA_963932295.1 of Tipula lateralis. Taxonomy (NCBI): domain Eukaryota; kingdom Metazoa; phylum Arthropoda; class Insecta; order Diptera; family Tipulidae; genus Tipula; species Tipula lateralis. The sequence goes on from OZ010737.1 coordinate 141,859,275, forward strand.
AGAAAGCGTTATAAGGGCGCTAATTGAAATCTGGAACTGGGAGGATATTTCACTAGATTATATAAAGTTTCTGCAAGTTTTGTCGCCGGTCGTAGTTTAATGGTTAAGAGAGTTTCTCATCACGCCGCGGTCTCGACTTCGATTCTCGCCGCTGACCAAAAATTAACATGCCACCGGATGACATAAAATGCGGTTGTGTGTAAAAACATTCGTTAGTCTGACCACCTACAATGTTCACCAATCGTTTAAATGGTTCGTAAGGTCTCAGTTGAGACACGGTAATGGCCGTTTTCGGCCTCTAAGCCATAGATTATTAGATTATTTAATTTAAAGTTTCTATCTCCAGATTGTATGAAGTTGTTTAAAATCCCATATCGATGAAATCGTATGGAAATATTAAAAGTTGAGTATACTTCTGAAATAAGCATCACCTAAGCTGAAAATAGGACCACAAGGATCATTACGTTTTGTAAACCATTAGGATTAACTTCATCTAACATATAAACATTTCGTTACGTAGTTTCGGTTGGTAGATTAACATAATAGAAAATTATGTGACCTCAAGATCCTAGTTCCGGTCACCGAAGTAGTTTTATAAACAACAGCGTCGGTACCTCCCGCTCCAATTGCCGCAGCTTTAACCACTGCGCCATTTGGTTGGTAACCATAAACATTATTTTCAAAAGTAATTGTAAAAGTAAATGTACTCACCGTCCCGTGGTTGTTGGAGCTCTAACTAATTTAACAGCAAATAAAAATTGTATCGCGCATACTAATAAACAGCATAAATTTAGTGATAACGATAAAGCACACAGTGCTAATGTAACATCATAAACGATTGCATAATCTTCGGGCGATGTCGGTCCAGGGGGTAGTGGTGGTGGTTCCCGACCACCCGGAGATATTTTCAATAAGAAAATTAACGATAATAAAGCAAGTAATAAAGAAACTGGAATAAAAATAAATAAATTATTATAAGACTGCATCTCATACTTCATGACGTATGCATATACCTAAACATAATAATCCTAAACTTGTTAAAGCTTCTCGTGCCCCCAGCCTATCCCTATTGCTATTGTTTTTATTTAACGATGATATCGATGTGAGCGGCGTTGTATTCAATACCGATGACATACGTGGGCCACCGTTTGCATGTAGCTTAGGTGGCCCAGGTCCTGGTGTCGACAGTGTTGAAATATTTAATGGTTGTGCGGATCGATTAAGACCCCGCGATGGACGATTTGTACCAGAGGCGGGGCCTGGTGGCATATGTTTTAGCATTGACAGAATAATCTGTCAATAATAAAATTTCGTTTCACTTTTTTCATGGTTTATCGACCACCGTCCCCTTGATCAAAACCGCGTCGTTGGCGTTGCTTTATATAGTTAAGTCGCCGAGCGTCTACGCGTTTTCTTATTTTTACTGTTTCTTTCGATATATTCACTACACGTCTCGTTATTGTTTATGTTGTAAATCATTTAATTTTTTTTTTGATTCCCATTTAACATCGTAATTACGATTTCTTATCTTATGGTTTTATGGTTCAAAAAACTTATAATTTCATCTGATGTCTCATGCATATATGTGTACCGGTGCGTATTGTAGGGTAACCTGGAAAATATAAAATAAAACAATTAACTTTTGAGAGAAACTCTTTATCGTGCATAATTTTTGATGAACCAAAAAAATTTTAATTATAAATTTAAATTTTCGTTTTCAGTCATCTTCTCCGCATTCACAATGATTTCAGATACCTCTTCGTTTATTACATAAATCACCGACACGCTGTGTTTTTTACTATAAACTGTTAGATCATTGGAAACTTGGAACCATAGCACAGTTTGAAAATCATTATTTAGATCAAAAATGCCATGAGAATAATCGGTAATTTGATAGAAATTGAAGTTACCTTTCGTAAGATGATCCCAAATTTTCATTCACTGATATTGGTGTTAAAAAATTGTTATCAGTGTTAAAGTCAGTATTATTATACATACAATTTTTTAGATGATTCACCAAGAGTGGTAAGAACCTATACAATATCCAGACACTATTCGAATCATTTGACAGGCAATATTCAGGGGAACCACCTCAATGAACCGTAAAATATACAGCCGTAGTGGACGATGGAAAAAACTGCAACTCTTGGTGAAGATTAATACCAACACAGTTCGATCAACGCTCACATGGGATTAAATGAATCTCGAAGAATTTAACCATTAACTGACCATCATCGGCCATGGGCTAAACGGTGCAATTATAAATTGAGGCAAAAGAAACACAAGAAGGAAGTAAAACTTATATTTGGACAAATTTATCTTTAGCGACAACCCTCTTTATTAACTTATGGTCAATATCTCAACAAAAGTTATGCGTCCGAAAAATGTCAACTAGCTACATATTGTGCTGTTGCGTTCAGTAATTAGCAAATAATAATTCGACATTGTTTCCTGACACTCAGGCTCTATTTGCCCATTATGACATCCCTTCCCAGATGTACACTTTCAGTCCCGAAATCTGTTTGTTCTTCTAAAGAACTTCAAGATATCTGGTATCCTCAACGTCGTCAGTTTACCCTCAAATAGTAATTGTGATCCAAAACGAATGGAAGATATATGAGAACAGGAGCACAAGAAGTGCTCAACAGTTTCTTCTTCTCCTCCCACACTGTTCGCAGTTTGCGATGTTCCGAATTTTCATTCGAAACACATGATTATTCGTCATTTTCAGTATAGATACAATCATCACGTCACTAGCACTGTCGCGATACGATTATACACTAACATATATATAAAACGCCACGGTACATATATCAAGTCCAGTAGAATTTGCCTGATGAGATGAATTTGATCTTTTCGATCAAGCGGCCATTAAATGGCGGTTATTTAATTCGTGGCCTACGGAATTATAACATACTAGCAAAAACAACTAATATGCAATTAAAAATCATAAAGCCTCACCATTTGAATTGGAGTGATCCTTACGGTCCTATATATGGCATAACATTACACGTCAATTTCTTTTGACACAACCTCCCAAAAACTGTCATACTACCTCCTATCAACCTTATACGGGAAAAATAACTTTTTATAATGAAATTGTCTGCCTTCCTCCAATGCTAGTGGTTCCGGTTGATTGAATCAATCGGACACGATTGAACACTACATATAGAAATCGAAACAGTACACATATCAAGTCAGACCACATGGATTTGATATTTTCCATCAGTGATCATCTGATCGAAACTGGCCTAGCGAACTACAATATGCTAGCAAAACCATTTAAATTCAATTATAAATCACAAAGCTTCACGCGTTACTTGGTGATCCTTACGGCTATGTTTAGGGCATTTCATTTTAAGTGTCAATATACCTTCTGAACAACATACACCTAAATATTTCATACTACCTTCCCTACCTAGCCTATCACGACAAGCATAACTTCTCACAATAAACTTTTCTGACTTTTCTCAATAGTATAGTAGTTTCGGTTTGCGCTTCTCAATGCACGGATATTTCCGATAACTTCATCTCATACTGCAACAAAGCCAAACTTCATTAAGATGGAGGAATACGGGCAACTCACAAATATAACATTTAGTCAAGTCCGTCTCATGCTTAAGTCTAATTACTTAACGGGCGAAACCAGGCACCCCAACATTTATTACATTTATAATCAACAGGGAGTTCACTTTTGGGAAGTAATGGTTCAGTAAGTACCAGATCATAATTACGTTACAGTCATAGATACAATCATCACGCAAAAATTAAATAATTAATGAGTCGAAATTTTGCCACAATACACATATCAAATCAAGTTGCATATGCCTGATGGAATGGATTTGATCATTCAAGTACGTCATCATCTGAACAAAACTGGCCTAGTGAACTACAATATACTAGCAAAAACTACTAAAATTCATTCGTCATCCTGGTGAAACTTACAGCCCTGATTAGGGCAATACATTTTATGTGTCAATACCTTCTAGACAGCCTCCCTAAAAATTCCATACTAACTTCCCTGCCTAACCTATGACGGCAAACATAACATCTCACAATAAACTTTTCTGACTTCTCTCAATGGTGGTAGTTTTGGTTCGCACTTCTCATGGCACTGATATTTCGTCACCAGGAAATTCGTCTCATATGTTGCAACAAAACCCAAACTCAACTAAGGTAGTGGAATGCGGACACTCGTACACATGAAGTCCGATATAGCATAGACTGACGAGATGGATTTTTAAGGTTTTAAATCAAACAATGACGTCATCATCAGATCAAAATCAGCCTAGCAAATTACAACATACAGTAATTTATGATTTGATTATGCAACTTGTTTTTTTTTACGTTTAGTTTTAATTGGGTACAGGGCGGACTTTTAGACTGACCTAGCTCCTTGTAACTGTCAGAGTTCCTGCACCCAACGCGCGATCCTTCAAGTAAAGGTTGATAGCTGCCTTGAACTTGTGCATTTTATACTTCAACGGAAACTGAAAACCAGCCAACGAATTCTACTTCTTAGATGTTCGATAAATAAATTCGCGCTTTGTGTCTTCAGTTCGAGGTTTCGGCAGCTTCACCGTAAACCTATGCGCATTTACCGTTCCTCGTGTTACCCGCCCTGGCGTAACAAATGGTGGTATTTTCTCCTTTAATTCTGCAGAACATTTACCATTTATTAATCTATAGAACACGCAGAGTTCTGCAACATCTCTGCGGTGCTGTAGGCTGTCTAAATCTTTCGTAAGTCTGGGGTTTCGTATTATTCGGAGGGCACGCCGCTGAACTCTATCCAGCAACTGGAGAGCAGTGCCATATGCTCCACCCCAAACTTGACAGCAATATTCTATGCACGGTCTAGTAAAGGTTTTCTATATTTGGAGAGCCTGATGTGATTTAAAAAACCGTCTGCATCTATTGAGGAACCCGAGTTTACGTGAAGCCGATTTGGCTTATGCGATTATGTGTTCATTCCATTTTAGATTGTTGGTAATCTGAACACGAAGCAGACGAATTGAGTCACAACCCACGAGAACGTGGCCTTTTACCACAAAAGGGTATTCGTTTCGACTTCTTTTACGCGAGAACGTGCATATTTGTGTTTTTTTCTCGTTAAATTTGACCTGATTTTTAACTCCCCACTCAAATATTGTACTCAAATCGGAATTAAGCGAAATGACAACTTCCAGCCGTTGACCGTTTAACTGTGAAAGAGTAGGCTCGACCTCGACTGAAATAGAAGAGTGCAATGTTGCATCATCGGCAAAACTGTGGATAGGATTTACAGTGCTATCCAACAAGTCATTAATGTATAACAAAAACAAAGTTGGTGACAAAACTGATCCCTGAGGGACTCCGGCATTTGGGGAGTGTGTCGTTGATGATCTCCCATTTAGCACAACGTTGATCTTTCGGTCTTTGTGAAAGCTTTTTATCCACTTGATGGTCATCGAATCTAAGCCGTATGCCACAAGTTTTCAAATGAGATTCTCATGTCAAACCTTGTCAAAAGCCTTGGATATATCCAAGGCGATTGCAAAAGCTTCTCCGTGTTGCTCAAGGGCGAGATTCCATTTGTTTGTAACATACGTCAAAAGATCGGTTGTGGAGCGGCTTTCACGGAAGCCATATTGTTTATCTGAAATTATTTTATTAATCTCAAGATAATTCACCATTTGTTGGTTAATGCATTTCTCAAAAACTTTAGCCACGGCTGACACAATTGATATTGGCCGGTAGTTTGAAGGGTCAGTTTTATCACAACCACGTTTAAGAACCGGTTGCACCATCGCACTCTTCCAGGCGTTCGGGTATTTACCTTGTTTAAAAGAAAGGAGAAAAATTTTAGTTAATATTGGAGCCAAGTCACTGGCAAACTTCTTCAATATTCGAACAGGAATTCCGTGAGGTCCAGTGGCCCTATTAATGTCCATTGCCTTCAGGTTCCTGAAGACAATTTCCTCCGAGATGTTAACAGGATCCATTTTGGAACCACAATACGGAATTGACGGAGGCGATACTCCATCTGGGACAACTAAGGTCGAGTTCGAAGTTTAGACGTTTGCCAGTAAGTCGGTCTGCAAATATGGATCCACCACCAAAGCACCATCTGCACATTTCAATGCTGAAATAGATGTTTTACAAATATTGGCAACCGATGCGACCATCTGGTAAAAGTCGCGATCGGAGATTTTCAACTCGGAAGCCTTAGCGGCTTTCTTGTTTTCAGCTCTTTTCGCTTCCTTAGCACAGATTTTTTTACAGATGTTACGTGTGGCCTTCAAACGAAATTTCGTTGCGCTTATACTTCTTGTGAGCAGATTTATTTTGTCTGGCTGCTTTGGCGGCTTCTTTTGAAAAGATTTTAAAATTAGGATTGGGGTTGGAAAAGGATGATGGGATATATTTATTCATTCCATGTAGAACGGTTTCGGTGAAATTGGAAACGGCGTCGTCTATTTGATTGTTATAAAAACAATGGCTCTCCCACGGGAAATGTTGAAAAAATGACCGTAACCCATCATTGTCAGCCTCGTTAAAATGCCATAGACGCCTTGGCTGCTGTCTAAATTCTGGTGGTGTTGCGACAGATATTTTTACTGTTATCAGGTTGTGGTCAGAATTTCCAATTCCAGCCTCGACACGCGCTTCCATGGAATGTGGATTGTGAATTGTTGAGGTGTTTTGTGTAAACTTAAGATACCGATTCTTGAAAAAAGCAACATAGTGACATGCGTTAATCGAACATACCATCACTGAATGAATATCAGCCTCAATCAATTAAAAATTCCGGCATTAACAAAATATTGCAGAGCTGTACCAGGGGTAGTCATTAGTAATAACTTTAAAATTTCCTTAATTGCATGGATTTTGGAGGTAGATTGAATGACAAGAGAAAATTTCGAAATTTGACTTCTTATACATGTTTCGTTCATGCCCCACCGCCTTCAATTTGTTCTACGCGATTGAATACTGGACTCTTCTAATAACAGTATCAACGCTTTATCAGATAAGTCTACCCTGTGTGATTTTAATAAGATATAGCAATGTCAGACCTCAGACGTTTTATTCACATTTCCAACCGCCACTGTAAGCGAATTTTGAATTCATGTCAAACCCTAAACCAAACATTGTTAATGGTGACTCCTAGATCAGAAAATTCCTTAGGGCGGATAGGATAGTCTGGTGCATTATCTAGAAGCAGTAGCTTAATCCTCGTAACAGTTTTAATCGATTGCCACAAAGTAGTTATTAGAGCAGCCTTACTGCTGCCATAACCTTCATTTTTATGTTATGAGGTGCCTAACGATACAGTTTCAGCCGGATGTATGTTTAGTTAGCCCAGAATTCATCCCAGAAAAAAACTATGGCAACACCAATCTTAACTGTCATGACACTTTTTGCTCTCAGCCCAAAACAATTAGCTGTCATGATAGTTTTCATATACTCAACCCAAAAAAATTTACTCTCATGATAGCTTTCATAAACTCAGCCTAGAAAATGGACTGTCACTATAAGTAAACTACTTTAAATAATGACTATAGTGACTAATATAAACATAAAACAGTTAGTTTTCTGCATGCAATGTTCAGTCACTTAAGGAACACGTACGATTTTATTAAGAATTTCCAATGAGGATATCAAGGTTCACCTTGTCGCTGGCAATCGGGCTTTATATCCTCTACCTCCACTTTTGAAATCAAAATATCTTGCAAATATGGATAAGGTGGGATTGTGCACAGTGTTGATCAGATCCGTTGTCATGTATGGATGTGAGAGTTGGGCCTTGACGGATGAGTACGAAAGATGCCTTCTAATATTTGAGAGAAGATTTATGCGTGTGATATAAGGCCAAAAACGCGACGTTGATTGTTCATACCGAGTTCTTAACAATCACGAGATCTGGAATTTAATGCGAATTCTTGATATCATGCATGAAATCAAAGGACAGCGAGTACGCTGGCTCAAAACTTCGATGGTGTTCAAAATGTAACAAAACCTAAACTACCTTGTAGTTGAAGTTCGTCGAAGAGATGAACATGTAAATTGTTTTGAAAAATTATCTCAGGAATGTTAGCATTTTCTATTCAGTTAACTGGCCGATAGTCACCAAAAATATTTAGGATTTAACCTGATCTTGTATTTCTTATGTTTAAGGTCTGCATCGAATTGTTTCGGTATTACTTACAAAATGACAAAAATATTGTATTAAGACATTAGAGATAATATCATGTAATTTTTCATCCGGTCATTTAATACTGCCAAGGTGAACCTTGAATTCGTTGTCAACTATTTGCCAATTAGAACAGAATCCAACGCATTATTCACTTGTCATTTCCACATCTCAGTGCGAAGCATACCAAAACCACCTACCCCAAAGTAGTACACTAGTGGAAAACTGTGGTCATATTTTATAGGTGGCCACTCTGTCAGTTACCACTGTATTATTTGATTTTATTACGTCATTATACGAGTATACGAGTAATTGCACGTCACATTGCCGGTTTGTACTTGATTTCCGCATTTACCAAATCAATCTATCACTAAGTCTGATATAAGAATAAAAGTGACAGTTGTTCTTTTTAATTAAATATGAAATCTATTGAGATTATTTGATTGTTCCACGTCGATTAGCATGTTTGCGTTTATTATGCAATTTTATGTATGTTAAGGTTTATGCTTTTATAAATGATTGATGCAGTTTGTTGATATTACATAAGTTATAATACTAACGTGAATCGACGGTCGTATTTCAAAAGTTAATTTCGTTAATCAAAATCAGTTGCTTGTCTCATCGATCCTTATAACAGCGACTTTAATAGGCTTTAATGGCCGATTTCGTATTAATAATCAAGCTTCATCGATTTCGATCACTCCAAACTGTCAAAACCATATACGATCACTCTATTGAATGACCTTGGATCATGATAAATGAATGGAAATAACGCGTCTACTTCTCGTACACCTAATATTTCAAATGATAAAAAATTCATTTGAAACATTAAGTTATCAAAAATATTTTTATTCCATATGTCCAGAACCACATCGATTATATGACACTATCCTAGTCCCGAATGGTGGTTCACCGATGCGTTAAGGTGCAATGCAATCCAATACCAATTCATTTGAAGAAGAGAACAAGGTTATCCGTCAAACGAAATGAGATGTAGTGCACTCACTTCCCTGATTGTTGCGGTTCTTATGCTATTACCAAAGAGAATAATTATAAAGAGGAACATCTTATATGAACCGTGGTTGCATATATAAACTAAAAATATTTCTGAATTATTTGATGATGGCAAACGGAATAGGATAAACATATATTTTTTATTTCGTTTTCTCTTTCGAACGACAGCAAAAAAATATTTGACTACTATTTCATATTATAATTCGATTGTAAAATGGAATAGCTATATGTTCATAGAATAATCTATTACATTTTACAATAGAATTATAATATGAAATATGTAGTAAGCGAAGTTTTGAAAAAGTCAAATATTTTTTTTGTTGTCGTTCGAAAGAGAAAACAAAATAAAAATTTTGTTTATCCTCTTTCATTTGTCATCAATAACCAATAAATAGAAAATTTTTAAAATTTTTAGTTTATATGCAACCGCGATTCATATAAGATGTTCCTCTTTATATTTATTCTCTGTGCTATTACCATAAATACTCGTCCCAGACCCCAAGTGCGACGTGTTGGTACATTATCAATTTGAGTTGTCAACATTCTTCATGTATTCCACTGATCTAGATTGAATGCCATGTATTACCACTGATCCAGAGTAAGCCTTCTGGTAGCTGTTTCGATATATGTTCTATATACTCACTGAAGGTCTCTTCTTCCAAGCCCTTGGCAGAATGTGTTTCTTATATGTTTTGATCTGTCGTGATTTAATTTATGCCGATATGTCTTGATGTGTTTCAAAACAGCAGGCTTAATTTGAAACCGTGATTTTGGTGGTCACTGTGAATGTCTGCAACTTTCATTACCTTGATTTTTTATAATGACGTGAGGAATATTTTTCTTGATCATTACTCGTTGTTTTAAATTTTTGTATATCTACGGTCTACTAAGAATCGCGCATAGCGTAACACTTGTTAATCCATGGTGATGGTCAGATGCGGGTTTATCAATTCCAATTTCTACTTTTTCTTGCATTATTTGTATAGATAATGTCTGTGGGTTCATGCTATTGTGAATTAAAGTTGTTCGTGGAACCGACGATTGGCTCATTTGCAACCTCATATGACCATGGGTGTCTCATCTGTGCTTTCTCTGCGATTTTTGTAGTTCGTAATTTTAAATTATAACTGCCCACACCTCGTTCATGTATCATCTCGTCCAGCAAATATAAAGTAGTTTTCTTCACTTCATTAACTAACCTCAATGCTTCTGATAGATTTCTGATCCAATTTCCTATCCGCGTCGAATTCGAGGGTCGAAATTGTATACATTTTTATCATCTATCGAATTCGTTTCTGTTATCAGTTTGATTTGCTCCCAAGGTTAAAATAATTAGGGTAATGGCCACCACGGCTGGCGTGTACAAGGCGCAATCTCGAACACCAATATTCTCAAACTTTTCGCAGTATTTCGCCAATAACTCTTCAAATGATTTCCAGGTGTTCAATTGTCTCAGGTTTATCGACGTAGATAAGTGACTTTACTAAACCCCTTAGAAACAAATTCAATGGGGTTAAATCACGTGATCTTGGTGGCCAGTTAATTGGACCATTAAGCAAAATTATTCTTTGATGAAAATTTTCTTTAAGTAATTAATTGTAGTTGCGCGCTGTGTGACATGTGGCTCCATCCTGTTGGAACCACATGTCAGCAAGATTAAAGCCAGCTAATCGAGGTACGAAGAAATTTCTAATCATGTCCCTATACCGCTTACTATTTACAGTAACATTCTGACCAATACCATCATCGTTTTTGAAGACATAGGGACCAATGGCTCCGCCAGCCCATAAAGCGCGCACCAAACAGTCATGTTCTAGGGATGTTCTGTGATGTTTCAACAAAAGCTTGTGGATTATCCTTACTCTAAATGTTCTGACAATTCTGCTTATTTACGTACCCATTTAACCAAAAATGAGATCCTTGAAGAACAAATTTTGATTGAAAAGTCAGCATTAATATCAGTTTGGGCTCCAGCCCATTCTCTTATTCCTGCAAAAGATGAATCTTGAAAGCTTTTAGGTCGAGATCCTTTCATTCTTCAGTTCGGCGTCTAACGGGATGCACATTATCATTAAGAGTAATGTGGTCCGAAAACGATCTATTGTTATTCGAACTAGTCGCTCTGAATGCCGATTATGTACTACACCATAAAATGGACGAAGTACATGATAAGTTCGACGAACAGAACGATTATTTTGATAAAAAAAATTTCAACAATTTGCAAACGTTGCTCTCATGAACGTCTATCCATTATGAAATGTCAAACCAAACTAAACAAAAAGCAACTATCAGCTGTTAAATATGTTGGCATATAAAGCAGTGTTGCCAACTCAAAGTTCTAAAAAAAACATCCAGACCATTCAGTCTCTCTAATTGGTACACGTTGGTGATTTAGTTGTTGCCTTCTTATCTATCTCTGCAACACGCTCTCCCGAGTATAATTTTAGTATATCGACAACACTGTATTATTTTATTGAATATGTACATTTAATTAATGTTTAGCTTTATAGTTTAATATCCAATATTTGTTTTACCCACTTATTTGTTTGACCATCAATATATAATAACCATCCTTCGTTTTTAACTTCCGTTGAACAGTAAGAGGATATGTATAAGAATATAAAGTAAACTAAGTACATATAGTTACTGATTAAATTACAGAATATAATAAGATTATTGACATTATGCTTGCATATTCTGTACGAGTATAAATCAATTGGAAATAATATCTTTTCACAATAGTCATTCAACTATAACGATTCATTGATTGTTTGCTTGGCATATAGAATCGTTGTACAGGGTGTGTATTTTGAAAAATGCCAAGCGTTTATCTTGGGAACGTTTTTTGACATGGTGATGATCCACAGTCAATGAACCGATCCCCATGACGACATCCAGATAAGCTTTGGTCTAATAATTTATGGCCTATAAGCCGTAAACGGCCCTAATACAAATTGTTGCACACTGTATGTTGTCATTTCAACGAATTCTCTTACACACAATCGCTTTTTATGTCATCTGGATCATGTTAATTTTCGGTCAACAACGAAAATCGAACTCGAGACTACGGCGTTATGGAAAACTCTCTTAACCATTAAGCTGCGACCGGCAGCTTCACACAACCGGAAGCATAAAAAGAAGATGCCGTCATGAGAAAAATGTTGCAGATCTGGAAATGCATGATCCACAAACATCTGGACAGATCTGGAAATGCATGATCCACAAACTCTGCAAGAGTTATCTGCAAATAATTTCAGAGCAAGATTAAAAATTATGCCATCGGGCGAGGCAAACACTTGATGAAAATCTAAATTTCTTTCATCTTGTCTTTTGATCAGACGAACAATATTTACCTATACCATCGTCTACAATAGTTACCTATACTATCGTGATCAGATGGTTTGTGTTTTATTCTCTGAAGGCATTTCAAATTCTGATCTTCAATTTCACTCAGTTTTTTTATTGCGTTGGTCACACGTGAACGGATCGTAGTGTGTTACTCAGGTTGAGCCGCCGATTAAAGACGAAATGGCAGTTGACTAGATGATTGTGTTGTATTTGAGGGTATTGTCGGGGGAGGTGTATTTTCTCTCGAGAAACATGGTAATGGGTTGTGTTTGTGCATCATCTCGTGGATGGGGTATATTTAGAGTGCTCAGGTTTCTTTTAACGTGTTGTTTAACTAACCGGTCTGGTTTGTTTATCTGGTTGGTTTGATGGCGGTAAGTTTAGGCGGTGGCTGTGGATGGTTGTTTCAGTGACATTTTTATTTGAACGTTCTGTATGAACTTTTTTTCTTGGGGAATGAGTGATGGATCCTCGGACGTCTGTTTGATGCTCTATTTGTACTCCAGGAGTTTGGTACCATATCACTTGGGATCGCCGTTATGAACATCATTGGATAATTGTAATCACAATATTAAAATATTACTGGTGGATTATTATTTCAAGGTCAATTATTAAAATTTGCGTTTGAAAATGTTCACTAGCTATAAATGTAAAGTGTTTCATACTTAATGTTTGTGTGGAGGCCAAGTGGTTGGATGTGTGTTTTGTTATGGTTGGAGTAGGTGTAGTGCGAATATTGCCGCCTTTATCTGGTAGGAAACATGTCTGAGTGGTGGAGAGGTACAATTTATTGTAAAGATCTATTGGGAGATTTTCGGTTTAGACTTGCTATTCTTAACCAGTTTAATTGATTTGAGTGTGTGGGTCCTTCGGTGTATATGTTATGATTGGTTTTTGTTGTCTGAATTTGGACTTAGGAGTTGTTGTTTTCTCCACCACTTGGATGTCTCTTTTCTTCATGACTTTCCTTACTTATGTGAAATGCATGGTGGTTCAGATTTATCTCGAGATTGTCCATAGTTGGTTAATAATGATGATAGGTCACCACCAGATATGATATTAAAAATTAAGGTTTCCAGTTTAGTAGATTAGTCATGTGGTGACTGTCCTCTTTTCTCCCAATATTGGTGGACTGTCTCCCAATATTGGTGGATACATAAACGAATAGTGATTAATATAGTTGTAGCCTAGTAATCAGGGTCTATCAGTCAATCTAGAAAAACTGAGATGGTTCTTTGCATTAGATACAGGACTTGAGGAAACTTTAGTCTTCCAAAAATTGAGGCTGAAACGATCCCGCTCTATTCGGAAGGTATAGTTCTGGGTATCTAGTTAGATCGCTAGATTACCTGGCAAAAACAGAACACAGAAAAGAGATCAATAAAGCATGTAACATATTTACTGGAAATGCAAACATTTCCATTAAATGGTAAATGTTGAAAGAAGACCTCTAAATCACTTTCAAAGACTTATTTGCTGTGAGTCTGCTGCCCCTGCCACCCGATCTTAAAATCAGAAGGTGTGCAGTGCAAACAGTCGCTCGCCTACAAGGCAGAGGTAATCTACTTGGCCCTTCCAGGCACTGTCAAGTATGGAACGAGGTGGTCCGGTACACAAGTGCCCACATGCTCTCGGACACTTTAGTGACGCAGAACGTCTACGGAAAATTATTTTGTGTAATTATTACCGAAAATCACATATGGGGCTACAACAAACCATCGTACCTCTTCGGTGACGATATGATGATCTTTAATGAACTATATATCCCGCTGGGTACGCTACTGTCTTTCAGGCGGAAATTGCTGTAATTTTAAAGTAGATGAATTGCAGAGATCGTCGTATCTGAATCCTTTCTGGCTGCTCTAAAAGTGATTGTCTCCAATACTGTTTCATCAAAACTTCTTTTGGAGACGATAATTGCCTTAAATCGACTAGACAGTCTGAATGAAGTTAGACTTCACTGGATACCTAGTCACACGGGTATCAAAGGCTGATTATATTGACCTGTTGTGGTGCCACTTTTGTTTAATCCGAGCCCACTTTAGAAGTGACGTTATTATCTATTTAAAGTGATATCGACTGTCACTTTGGTGATCTGCATCACAATAGATGTGATAACATTATCTGTTGTCACATATCCAAATAATTTCTAGAATTATGATAGATGCACTTTAAAGATCTTGTTGACCACTCCCACGGGACATTATTCCCTGAATAACCATATGTTCTGTATGAAAATTCGGAACAACGCAAACTGTGAACAGTATGCGGGAGGAGAAGAAAAAACATTTACTATAGATTGCACTGATTTGGATCAGAATTCCAATTTGAGGATCAACTGACGACCTTGATGATGCCAGATATCTTGTACTTCATTAGAAGAACAAAGAGATTTCTGGACTGAGAGTGGATATCCATGTGCAAATTGAGCCTGAATGACTATTTATTTGGTACCGAGAATAAAATTAATATTTAAAGATTCCTGAGCCACAAGTTAATAATGGAAATTGTGGATTGGCGATTGCAGATTAGGATGTGTATTCGGGACTCACCCTGTATATTGCATACGTAAAATGTAAATTATTAAATATATCGACGTTGAATCATTCAATATATGTCCGCACATAGCAATTATGTAATGGCAAGAACAAAACTAAATAATTGTCCAAGCCAAACCATTACTCAATATACAGCAAAGTGAAAATAACAAATGTTATTTCAAATATAATCAAGGTTATATGAGTCTTACACACTCTATAACAAATCAATTAACCTGCCACATGGTCACAGCTATGCTTTTAAATACATAACAATTTCTCAGAGTCATGATCTGATCGCCGATCATTTAATTACTCGTATACAGAGTTAAGATAAAAATCTAGATTTAAGATATAACAAATATATGTTTAACATATTTAATTTTTAATTAATGTTATAGAAATAATTAAGATAAATATGTATCTTGGCCGCAGTATCGTACAACGATCGAAAACTTAACTACAATGCGGAAAGTAGTAACGAACAATTAATGGCCAAGAGATTAGCCTGATTTACATTTAACAGGTATAACTGGAATTGTTTTTAAGCCAAATCATTATCTAAATTTATTAATAAATAAGATTTGGAGTTATAATAAGTTAACACATCATGATTTTAATAAATCAAATTTGTACCATATTGTTGAACTACATGCTCAAATTATAATTTAATTAATTAACGGTTAATGTTATTAATCTATATAATTTTTTTTTACTTTTACTAATTATTTAGTTATTTATAATTTAATGCAATTTATTTTAACGAAAACAAACGATATTTTGGAAAATTCGTTAATTAAAATTTTTAACCACTGTACACAGCACACATGTCGTACAATCTACCTTATATAATAAAAAAATGAAAAATGTGAGAATAATTAAAGATGGATGATTTTCTTTTGTTTGCTAACATTAACGCTTAATTAAATATAATTTGAATTGTTTTATTAAATACTTTATAATACAGTTGTTGAATGGGGGTTCATTCAATGACAGGTAGTTTAACAGGAAGCAGTACTATTGGATAAAGTACCTTTAAGGACTGTTTACAAGCAAATGGCACTGCAAGTCTAGCTGTTAGTGACACAATCGGTGAAGATTCAAACTACAAACAGCCAGTCATAAATAATGTACATGATTAGTTAGCTAAGTGGAGTAAGTGTATCGAAGTGTACTAACATTAATTTCACTAATAGATCAATAGAACCACTAACTGTGACTCTCAATAATATTCCAGTAGCACACGCAAATCAAGCCAAATACCTTGGTATGAATCTTGATGTAAAGTTAAAGTGTGGAAAGTACACATGAAAAAAATCACAGAAGAGCTCCAATTAAAATATAGAAAAATGTACTGGCGACTAATTGGAAAAAGCTCTCCGTTATTCATTCTTAAGTTAATAGATTTCAAAATAAAGTTCTCAGAGAGATAGTTAACGCCCCTTGGTACAATCGTAATAGTGACCTTCATAGAAATCTCGGAATCGACACCGTTGCAATAAAGAAGCGTGCTCAAAAACATCAGGAGAGGCTCTGTCATCACCCTTAACATTGAAGCTGTAAAATTAGTTCATCAGGAGGGTAATAAAGAAAACTAAAACTTTTCGAGTTACAAGTCCGCATAAAGTCCTCATAATGTACAATAAATCAAAACAACGCTATGGAAAGAGTACATAGGAATGGATTTAAGGACTTATAGTAAGAATCAAACGCTGTTAGTCAAAAATGACTTGTGTATAAAAATGACAGCCATACGTAAGTGAGGTGATAGTATAGATGACCTTTCGGAGGGAGTACTCTAATTTAAGCACATAAATACGCTTTTGGGAGAAAGAGTGTACAATGCCAAAGCGATCCTAAATAAAGAAGCCGCAATGATTGACCCTTTAAATTTATCGAGCTTATTTATGGGGTCTAGATTTTCATACACTCCATAAGAACTAATGTAAAATTGAAGATTTTTGGCTCAACTTTAATGAATGAAAAATACTGAAAACAAAAATTATTTTTATATCAAAATTTAAATCAAACATTTTCATATAACATATATGGAAATCAAATGAAAATACGAATTATTTTAATAGTTATGATAAAAATAAAAACGTTTTGATTTATTAAATTTTTATACATGTATATGTTATAATTGGTTCTAAACGCCGTTTAAAAATATATAAAACGAGATCAATGACGTATGAACTACGAAAAAAAACATATACTTCAAATATTGGATAAGAGATGGCACTTTATAACTTTAATAATGTCACGAATCACAGATGTCACCTGTGATAGTCAAGAAGAAAATTATAGCAGTAGGGATTACCCTGTAACCAAATGTTTACACATACAAAAAGAATAAAAACAAAGAATGAAATAGGCGGAGCGAACAAAATACGAGAAGAACATTCGCGAAGTGTAGAGAAAAAAATAATGGAATATTCTACAAGTATTTGTGTCGTATAAATACGTGTAGACATTTGAGTTACGAAACAGTTCAATTTTGAATTTCGAAGTGTTAATATCGGGAAGTGATAAAAAGTGAAGTGTTAAAATAATAGTAGTGATAAATAATTGTGGAAAATAATAGTGAAAATAAATATTAGTGAATTATTTGTGAAATATTTGTGTAATTTTTGTGAGAAATAAATTTAATTGAAATTTAATCTTTGCGAGTTTAATATTCACAATCCAGTGATCGAACCGGAAAAATTATTAGAATAACCACTCGGCGAAATCGTAACAATTGGTGTCAGCGGTGGGATTGTGAATATCCAAGATGAAATTATTGGACTTAAAAGTGGCAGATTTGAAGAAGGAGTTGGGTCTACGGAATCTACCAACAGCGGGCAACCGAAATGAGTTGCAGTTGAGACTCCGTACAGCTTTGTTGGATGATAATGTTGACCCAGATCAACATGAATTTAATTTTGGGGCACCGGATTCAACCGAGGTGCAAGCGATTGAAGTGACTACAGAGTCAACGACCAGAGCGGAAGACGAGAATGTCACCGTACGAGAAACCACTCCAACAACACCAGGAGCGTTCGACATGGGGCAATTAATGGCCGCAATGCAGCAAATGATAGGCGGCTTCGAAGTAAAAATGATTACCGAGCAAAGAGCATTGCGTGCTGAACAGGAGCTAATGATCGGTGGCCTCGAGGGAAAAATATCTAGCGGACAAGAAATGTTAATAGAACGGATGGATCGCACGGAAAAATTTCAGCAAGATTTAATGGCTGACGTGAAGGAGAAATTTCGAGATATGTCCATGACATTTAACGCAAAAGTTGATACGGTCAAAATTGATATGGAAAATAAATTGGAAGAGTATGAATCCAGAAATTCTCGAAAGATAGATCATCAAATCGAGGTGACCGATCAACGATTCCAGAAACTTGAAAAGGAGCTAATGGATCTAAAAACCAACGGCAGCGCTCAAGTTACTCGACCAATCAGCACAATGAAATTGAAACCACCAACGTTCGACGGAACGACACCATTCAACATCTTCAAACTCCAGTTTGAAATGGCGGCTACCACGAATGGTTGGCGTGGAAAGGATCAAGTGGCAGCATTAATTGTAGCGCTAAAAGACAGTGCTGCGGAGCTCCTACAAATCGTGCCGGAATACGAACGAGAGGATTACGGCAAAATCATGTTGGCTTTGGAGCGGAAATATGGTGGTGACCATCGACGGGAGCTACATCGTATGGAGTTGAAGGGACGATGTCAGCGGGTTGGAGAGACGCTCCAGGAGTATGCGGCTGATATAGAGCGGTTAGTACACCTCGCCCACTACAACATGGCGGGTGAATACACGGAGCGGATCAAGATCGACGCTTTCACCGATGGTATACGGGATCCGGATACGAGACGTGCAGTTGTGTTGTCTCCAAAAGCAACGTTTGCGGAAACCATCGCGTGTGCCCTAACCAACGAGACTGCAAACAACATCATCAAACCAGCAGTCAAGGTACGTCGTGTGGAAGTGGAACCAGCAATCAGTCACAAACAGGGCAATAACATCAAACCAGCGAATAACTGGCGGACAACGAGATTCCGGGATGGAACTAGTAAAATCAGATGTTGGGTTTGTGACAAAATAGGACACATCTCAAGGGAATGCTGGGAGATAAAGCGCAAACGGGCGAGAACACCATCGCCGATGTACCGAAGGCCACCGGAGGAACGAAGAATACCAGCCGAGGAGGAACGCCAAACAACAAAAAAGGCGTTAAACGAGTAAGAGTCAGTTTTGAGGAGCAAAAGCTGACTCTCACAACCAAATGCTCCATAACCTTCATCCCCATTTCCAGATTGGCAAAAGGTGGTGATAGCTTGATGGTGCGAGGAGAAGTAGAGGGACGATCCAGTATGATAACGTTGGACACTGGAGCAACGAGAACGATTGTGCGGCCGGATTTTATCACGGATGGAGTTCGACCAATGGATGGATTCAAGTTACAAACGGCGACAGGCGACAGTGCGGCTATCAAAGGAAAGAAGGAGGTGACAATACGAATCGGGAACAACAGTTTTCGACATGAAGTTCTGGTTGCGGATATTGTGGATGAGGTCATCCTGGGAATGGACTTCATGAAACGAAATGGATTCGTATTGGATGTCGGACGAGGAACATTGAGCTACGGTAATGTCGAACTGCCTTTGCAACTGAACAACGGAAATGAGCCAGTCGTAAGGAGGATAACATTGGATCATCGGACGAAGCTACCACCACACTCGGAAACGGTTATTTGGGGGAAATTGGATGGAGGTCCTGGAACACAGGGGTTGTGGGTTGTGGAAGCCAACAGTGACGAGCTACAAACCAAAGAAATTATCATCGGAAAAGCTTTGGTTAAACCGGATTGTGACTTTAGAGTTCCGATAAGGGCTCTTAATTTATTGGATGTGACAAAAACAATCAAAAAGGGAACTATCATCGGCCGAGGTGAGGAAGTATCCACGATTATAAAATGTGAGGAGGCGAATCCGTGTGTAAAGGCCAAGGACCAACGACAACGGAAAATAACGGAGGAACTAACACAGAAATGGACGGAACAATTAACTCCAAAAGAAAAACAAGCAGCAAAGGAGTTGCTTCAAAAATATATGTCCATTTTCTGTGGTGCACCGGAAGATAATGGCAGAACAAATATGGTTAAACACCGGATCGACACAGGAACATCAACACCTATTCGACAAGCGCCAAGAAGATTACCATTGGCTAAACAAGCAGAAGTGGATAAGATGGTAACTGATATGCAAACATCGGGAGTAATTGAGCAGTCAACGAGTCCATGGAGTTCACCAGTAGTATTGGTGGAGAAAAAGGATGGAAGCATGCGATTCTGCGTTGATTATCGGAAGCTCAACACAGTTACCAAGAAGGATAGTTACCCATTACCAAGGATCGACGACACACTGGATACATTGGCAGGAGCACGGATGTTTTCAACATTGGATTTGCAGAGCGGTTATTGGCAAGTAGAGGTCGCAGACGAAGATAAGGAAAAGACAGCGTTCAGTGTGGGCAATGGATTATGGCAATTCAATGTCATGCCATTTGGACTTTGTAACGCCCCTGCGACTTTCGAACGGCTAATGGAACGCGTACTAAAAGGACTCCACTGGAAAACATGCCTGGTTTATTTGGACGACATCATCGTTATGGGGAAGGACTTTAACGAGCACCTACGTAATCTAGAGGAAGTATTCGAAAGAATCCAAGCAGCTGGATTGAAGTTAAGTCCGAAGAAATGTGTATTGTTCCGGGATGAAGTCAAATATTTGGGACACAAAATAACAACAAGCGGCATTCATACAGATGAAGACAAGATCTCCGCCGTAAAGGATTGGCCAAGACCGCAGAATTTACATGAACTAAGGAGTTTCATCGGACTATGCACATATTATCGACGATTTGTGCCAGGATTTGCCAACATCGCAAGGAATTTACACGAGCTGACACAGAAGAACAAGCCGTTCCAATGGAGTGATGAACACGAGGAAGCGTTCAATGAACTGAAGCAGCGATTATGTACAGCACCATTGCTTTCGTATCCGGTTCCGAATAAACGTTTTATTTTGGATACGGATGCAAGCAATTATGGCTTGGGAGGAGTGTTGTCACAGGAAATCGATGGGCAGGAACGTGTCATCGCATATTATTCAAAGATCTTATCGAAGCCAGAACGGAACTACTGTGTAACAAGAAGAGAATTGTTGGCCATAGTGAAATGTGTGGAACATTTCAGGAAATACCTTTATGGCCAATCATTTCTGCTAAGAACGGATCATGGCGCCTTGACATGGCTACTTCAGTTTAAAAATCCCGAAGGACAAGTAGCACGGTGGATTGAGCGATTGGGGAGTTTTGTTTACGAAATCCAACATCGGAAAGGGAGCGCTCATGGAAATGCGGATGCATTGTCAAGACGACCATGTAGAGTGGATTGTAAACATTGCGGACGGGTAGAAAACAAGGAAAACATCGTCGATATCAGACTAATGAAAGTGTTGCCAGCTGATGAATGGACCAACGATGTTATCTCCAAAGAGCAACGGGAAGATCCAGATTTGGCATTGATTATCAAATTCATGGAGGAGGAACGTCGTCCCACATGGAGCGATATTGCAGATAAAGGCCCAGCTATCAAGGCTTACTGGGCCCAATGGGATAGTTTAGCCATGGAAGACGGATGCTTAAAACGAACATGGGAAAGCTCCGATGGCAAAACAAAGCAATCGCTAGTGGTGGTACCGAAGATCAGGATGGCAGAAATATTGGAGGAATACCACGGAGGAACAAGCGGAGGTCACCTAGGAATCAACAAAACGTTAGCCAAGGTACGTGAAAGATTCTACTGGGCAGGATGTAGACAGGCAGTGGCTGAATGGTGTCAAAAGTGTGACCAATGTATGGCCGTGAAAGGACCGGCAAAGAAGAGCCGTGGAGCGATGCAACAATATAATGTGGGAGCACCATTTGAGAGGATTGCCATAGATGTTGCAGGACCATTTCCAACCAGCGATAGTGGCAACAAATATGTTTTGGTAGTAATGGACTACTTCAGTAAGTGGCCAGAGGTATACCCGATTCCAAATCAGGAAACAACCACAATCGCCAATGCAGTGGTATACAATTGGATAAGCCGTTATGGGGTACCAATGGAACTGCATTCCGACCAAGGGCGGAATTTCGAATCGGTTGTCTTCCAGGAGATGTGCCAGTTACTGGGAATTAATAAAACGCGGACAACACCTTTCCACCCACAGTCTGATGGCATGGTGGAGCGTTTCAATGCCACATTGGAGGAGTTTATTGCCAAAACAGTGGATAAAAACCAGCGGAATTGGGATCAAGGTATTCCATTGTTCTTAATGGCTTATCGATCGGCGGTGCATAATACAACAGGAGTAACACCAGCGACAATACTTTTTGGCAACAATTTAAGACTGCCAGGCGATCTCAAGTTCGGAGCGGTCCCATCATCAGCAAAATGTGGACAAGCATATGTGGACAACTTGAAAGAGGAGATCAACAACATACACGGATTTGTCAGAGAGAGGATCAGATTGTCAAGTGATAAAACAAAGGCTCGGTATGATGTACGAGCGAACAATAAAGGATTTGACGAGGGACAATTGGTATGGCTTCACAACCCACAACGTAAGAAAGGGTTATCGCAGAAATTACAACCTGGATGGGAGGGACCGTACAAGGTCATAACAAGAATAAATGATGTGATCTATAGGATCCAAAGAGGAGTACGAGAAAAACCCAAGGTTGTACACCTGGATAGACTGGCGTTCTATAGAGGAAGAGATCTGGATCCTGTTCGGGACGAACAGGTTTGGGCGGAGGGTAGTGTCACGAATCACAGATGTCACCTGTGATAGTCAAGAAGAAAATTATAGCAGTAGGGATTACCCTGTAACCAAATGTTTACACATACAAAAAGAATAAAAACAAAGAATGAAATAGGCGGAGCGAACAAAATACGAGAAGAACATTCGCGAAGTGTAGAGAAAAAAATAATGGAATATTCTACAAGTATTTGTGTCGTATAAATACGTGTAGACATTTGAGTTACGAAACAGTTCAATTTTGAATTTCGAAGTGTTAATATCGGGAAGTGATAAAAAGTGAAGTGTTAAAATAATAGTAGTGATAAATAATTGTGGAAAATAATAGTGAAAATAAATATTAGTGAATTATTTGTGAAATATTTGTGTAATTTTTGTGAGAAATAAATTTAATTGAAATTTAATCTTTGCGAGTTTAATATTCACAATCCAGTGATCGAACCGGAAAAATTATTAGAATAACCACTCGGCGAAATCGTAACAATAATATAAATCGTATTTATTGATATTTTAAAGCATATTGTTAATGCGATAATACGATGTACACAATTAAAATATCCAAACATGTTAATGAAAGTGAATACTTCAAAAATTATTTAAATTTTTTTGATTTCCATTCAATTGTTATACTCGATACAAGATGGCATTAAAAAAGACAGCAGTTGTTAAACTCGATACAAGATGGCACCATAAAAGTCGTTACGATTTTTAACAGTGAGAATTTTTAAAACAATTTAAAGTATTTGAATTGTGTTTTTTATTAAAATACATTTATTTAGACACAAACAGCATTTAACAACAAAACGGTAACTCTTTAGCTTCGTCCACAGATTAATTAATAATTTATTATTGTCTACGGACGGGTATAACCTATAAACATTTTGTAAGCAATTTTTGACAGCAAAGAAAACAAAAATAAAAAATATTTTTTTATTTTTTTTCTCTGTACGCTGTTCAATTTTTTAGTAATAAATATGAACTGTAGGGCGATTTTTTAATTTTTTTTAATGACGTCACAACTTATTGATGTGTTAGTAAATATGGGGTATACACTTTTTAAGTTCAATTTCGATGATTGCGGCTTCTTTATTTATAGGATCGCTTTGACAATGCCATCAAATTTCATTTAAATAACTTCCACGGCTGGTTTTATTGCAGTACTCCATTATCAACCCCATTTTTGATTGTATGGCCTCTTATCTCATTAACGGAAACTTCGGATTTGCCTTTCAGGTCTTGAACAATATCTGGATGGTTAATACTTATCCTTGACGGAAACGAAACGTGATATTTGAAAACATTAAGAGGTTAGTATTAGAAGGTTTTTGACGTGTTGGTAGAGCTATGGTATGAGAGATGATTATCCCAGCACGTAACAACTATGGGACATATGCTTGAATTTCAAAAGGTGCAGGCATTGATTGACAGTTAAGGCACTAAACCAAGCTGCTGTTGAGGACGTAGCAGTCTTTTTCAAGTTGATAACATCTGTATATTCTAGAATGTTGTTCCTCTAGGCCAGTTTCGATCTGATGTCATCATTGTGTGATTGAAAAAATCAATTTTATCAGCGACTGAACTTTATATTTTTCATCCAAGCGTTTTCCACGCCAATTAGCGAACCAAAATCGTTGTGGATGGTTATTTTGCTTTAACTCTTCAGCTAATATAACTTTGTACGCCTTCACATTGAGGTCTATATGCAAAATTCTCATTACAGAACTGCGGATACTGTCAAACTCTTTAGGATGAAGACGAGTTGTTGATAGATGCCCAGATACATTCTGTGGAACAGATGTAATGTTCTCGGCCGTACGCTCTGAAATGCACGTACACGAGTCGGTTTATCTAATAACGAACGTTTAATTCGAGAATTCCGGATTGAGTTATTACAGATTTAGTGAAAAGCGTTGCAAAAAAGCGCATTCGTATGATCAAGCTGCCAAATGATCGAGAAACTATACATTGCAGTCTATACAGTTATAAACTATAAGACCTCAACAAAAGTGACATGTTTTTGGTGAAATCAGTCTTTTGGTGAACTGTGACTCTTCTCACCTTAATGACTGAACAGGTTCCGAGATAACATAAAAAGCGTTAGGATAAGAAATAAAGCATTTTTATTCGTTGGCCTGATTACCACCTATACCATTTACGTCACTAATTGAATCATAAAGTCTAGTTGAGGTGCAGTTAAAGTAGACACAACCAATTTAACTTATACTGATATTAACTGAATTTTAGTATGCCTTGTGAAGACCAAATCACGCGAGACGACTAGTCTATCCACACATATGTGACAGCGTCTCACCACAAATTTAACAGTACTTATAACCGGACACAATTAAGTGATAAAAATTGTACATATCTAGACATAACCAGCCCTGGTCTGACCATTTTCTGTGATTTATTAAGATCCTCTTAACGATAATTTTACAAGAACGTTTGTTTGCTTTGCCACCTGACTGTGTGTAAAAATGCGAATATCCTTAGTGGATATTACAATATATCCTGTAACTCAGGGTTCGCAAGTGTTTCACTCAACCATATGGCAGTCAAACGTTTCAATTCTCAAAATGGTATTGGAACGGCATATTCGTTAATATGTTTGTTACACAGGCTGAAAGAGTGCGCTGTGTTGCAGGTTCCCATCTTTTCCCAATGTTGTTTTGACAGGAGTAAATCGCTATAGTGGTTTTCTTTTAAAGTGGATGGGTTAGGAAGTTTATACTTCCTTGTGAACAGAACCAACTCAGTTTGCTGTGGACCTCAATAGATGGCTTTTATCGAAATATTTTGAACCGCACACTGCATGAGTGCAGAGATATTTCCAGAAGACTGCTATAGCAACATCATCCGCAATAAGCCTTGTCTCTCCAAGTTCAACCATAGATCATTATTGACAAAGTTTCAGAGAAGTGGGGAGAACCCACCCGCAGGTATTCTATTACGATACTGCAATTTAGCATATTAAATATCCAGCTGCCGAGTGATACCTTTTCGGTCACACAAGAAATCAATGATGTCATCAGATCGAAACCGGCATAGCGAAACGAACATTACAGATCACATATAAGATGCCATACATTTCAAGACAAACGTCTTCATCGGCTGGTTGATTCAGCACCCTAGCTGTCAATTAATGCCACTCTGTGGAGTTCTGGTTTAACTCCCAACATATAGCATCATTAATCACTATTCTACAATTTCAATAAAAAGTGGATATAAATTATTGCAACATCGTTGAGAAGCTGCACTAAAACTTATTTTGATAGTTATAATCCCGATATGGTTCGAATCACGATAGGGACAGGATGCAAATTCACCACCTGATTACGATCGATGGTTTGAATGAACGCATATATACCATCGGTTGGAGTGCGGCATTCATTCGACGACTCATTTTTCGAAAAAGTTTGGGGTGCGTTGAGCCACAGGACTGAATGTGTAAATGATAAAAATGATTGCAAAAATAGAAACAGACAGACTATAAACTTCCAAGATTCAACCGTTTTAAGACTAATTTGTAACCTTGCAGTAATCAAACGATCGATTTTTGAAACGAATAGTAAAGTTGATCCTCTTCGGAAAATTTGAATTCGAGGAATTGCTGAAAGAAATTCAGCAATTCCTCGAATTCATTCAGCCTCCATCCAAACAATCATATAGTCATATGAAGCCTTGTGTCCCCAAATTTAATAAAAAATTATTTATGAGCAAGTTTCAGAGAAGTGAGAAAACCCCACCCAGGTCAGCTATCAATTAAGTATCCAGCCCCTGAGTGATACTTCTATGTACAAACATGCAAGTCCTCTATTAGTCTCAATCATTTCAGTACGTCCTCAATTGTACTTGGAATGTCATAAAATAATATTTATTGTGAGACCTATTAACAAGGGCTATAAGTGCACAAAGTAAGAAGTTAAGCCGAATTTGTAATGTCAATTAAACTTATTATAACACCGTTGAGAAACTTCACTAAAAGTAATTTTGATAGCTATATAGTTATAATCCGACAGGGTTCGAATCCCGATAGGGGCAGTATGCAAAATAATTTTTTCCTGGTTACTATTGATTGTGTGAATCAACACATATCGGGTTTTTCAATAAGAGCACTTCAACTTTTTTTTTGAAGAACCCAATTTTCGACCACTCTTTCGCATAATTCGGCCGAAATTCCAACAATGTCACGTTCAATATTGGCTCTGAGCTCTTTATTTATCATATCGCCGTATCGATTCCCATTAACAGTAACGTGGCGATCGTTATCGTCGATGAAAAATCTGCGAATCTGCACCAAACAGTGAATTTTTCGGGATGCCTCATGAATCACGTGTGGGTTGCTTCCTGCCCAGTAACGCATATTTCGCTTGTTGACAAATCCATTTAGTCAAAAGTGAGCCTCATCGCTGAAGATGATTTTTTGGTGAAAATCTGCATCATTTTCGATTTGCTCTTGAGCCCAATTCACGAATCGGCGTCGCTTCAAATGGTCACACGGCCAAGATCTTTTCGTAAAATTCGCCACAATGATGTCACAGAAAGGCCCAATTGTTGCGAACGTCGTGTGAGCGACACATTCGCGTCTTTTTGAACTGAAGCCCTGGTGGCTGCGATGTTTTCAACACTTCGAGCACTTCTTGCTCTCGAGGGCACCGGAACAGTATGTAGTGAAAACGTAGACTCAAATTTTGCCACTATACGGTCGATTGTTAAATGGACGGTAAAATGGCCGTAATGCTCTTAAATTAGCAGCAACAGAACGATTATTTTGATAAAAAAACTTGCACGATTTGCAATCGCTGTCCACGAACGCGTGTGTAGCGTTCCATGATAAAATGTATACTAATGAAGTTTCCAAATGACAAAAAATATGGCGTCGTTCGCCGTCCCTATCGAAAAA
The DNA here is from genome assembly GCA_963932295.1 of Tipula lateralis. Lineage (NCBI taxonomy): Eukaryota > Metazoa > Arthropoda > Insecta > Diptera > Tipulidae > Tipula > Tipula lateralis. Next base: position 141,887,119 of record OZ010737.1, read on the forward strand.
AAGTTGATCCGCACCTGTTGAAACACCCGTTATATACCATCCGTTGGAGTGCAGAATTCATGGGAAGACTCATTTTCCACGTAAGACGTGGAAAGAAGATCGTAAATGAGTGAACCTCGAAAGAGTTTGGTGTGCTTCGAGCCCCAAAAAATATTGAAAATATAGAAGCAGACAAACTCTCAACTTCTCCAATATTCAACCGTTTTAAGACTGTTTTCCAGCCTTGCAATAATCAAACGATCCATTTTGTGACAGTTGAAACATTGGTTGAAACAGTTTTGTGACATTGGAAAGTTGTTCCTCTTCTGAAAATTGGTATTCTAGGAATTGCTTAAAGGTAGTACTCAGTCCTGATCCAAACAATCATATGGTGGATCTAAAGACAAGCTGACCCGCAAGACGTTAGCAAAAAAATACGACTGGCTCTTAGCCATTTACACCTGTTTACTATATTCAACGAAAATACATAAATTATTATGGAGACACACACCACTGTAGCTGCAGACAGCACTCAAATCAAAATATACAGACAACATGGTGCATAAACCTGCTGCATAACAAAACATTTGTAAATGGTTAAAAGCTATTAAACTACACAGCATCCCAAAATTTATCTCTATGTCGATAGAAAATAATTTAAAAAATCTTCGTATATAAATAACATGTGTCACTATCGTGATTGAACATCATGATTTAGAAAATGGATGTATGCTCGACGGTAATACATAAATACTCTTGTAATTTATGTAGGTATTTTACTTATTTTATCTATTTATAAAACTGCAGATGAGCATTCCATGAACAAGAGTAACGAGTTGCGACAGGCTGATGGCATAAACTATACTTAATTCTGCAGGTATTAACACTTGTAATCGTACAAAGGGGGGAAATGTGTGTAAACATGTATATACATGGTACTGTTAAATGGGTTTACATGTTTCTCGAGGCACTTTAAAAACAAACATGCGCAGGCACAAACGCAATGCATTTTGTAACGCATAACATTAATTAAAATTTTCTATAAATAACACAATAATTATAATTAGCCGATAGAATGTCTTTAATTCGAATCCAAATTTTCTTTTGTACTGTATCGTATTGCTCATTTATATATTGAATATTACAAAACCAGCTGTTTTGATTCGAATAATATTTACATTTTAAGAAGATAAATTACTCGTATATATACACATTTTAATGATTTATCATCCTCATATAACCAAAGCGAGGAAAAAAGATCGTGTTCCGGGTAGAATGAGAAAAAAAATATTCTACACTCCCGAGCAACTAAATCGACACAAACCTCTGCGCGTACGCTTGCCTCAGATGGCTTTACCGATTTTTGTAAAACTTCCCGAAAATCGTCGCCTACCGAAAGGTGGTTCTTCCTTCAAAGATCGCTTTATCATTTGGTTCGGATCAGCACGCAGATCGTGACAAAGCCTGCTGTCAGGAAATTGCATTAAACGAACTCGGTATGTGTCATCAACGTCGGGTTTTGGGTCATATATCACACACATGATTTTTCTCTCGAATATTAACAGCCATATTTCGTACTCATCCGTCAAGGTCATACTCTCACATCCATACATGAGAACGGGTCTGATCAATTTCAGCACATCAGTATATTTGCAAGATATTTTGATTTCAGAAGTAGACCTAGAAGATATAAAGCCCGATTGCCAGCGACAAGGCAAACCTTGATATCCTCTCTCATATTATTATCGTGAGAAACAAGATACTACAATTTCATCACTCCTTCAAACATGTGGTAGGCACTACTGAAATAAATTGCGGCTTGGTCTCTAACACCAGAGATCAGATATTTAATTTTCGACTAATTAATTTTGAGACCAACGGACGCTGAAAACTGTTTCAGTGCATCAAGTATCACTTTCACTCCGCTGCCATTTAATCCACTCACACAGATATCATCTACATATGCAAAAGGTTGTTTGGATTGTCGGAATATTGTCTTGAAGTGTTCCACTTTAACGAAAGATGTATTGCAACATTAGATTAAAAAGTATACTCCTTGTCGAACACCAGAAGTAATTGCAAAAGTTCTCAACTTTGGCACAAAATTGTGGCTGTGTTACTGTCATTTTTCACAGATGTACGTATTTGTTCGGTATTCCGAAGTATTCCAGGGCATACCATAGTCTTTCCCGATTGATCGAGTGTTGTACATCGCGAGATGTCTCGTAGTACTTGAGAAAAATCATTCGTAGCGAGAAAATATGATCAGTGACTGACCGATTTGGAGCCAGGGGAGTTATTCTTTACATAAGTTGCCTTTTATATTTCGGGATTTGGCAATCCTGGTGTTGCAATCTATCGTAAAGTTAGAAGTTTTTGAGGTTCTACGTATACTCAGAGCGTTTTGACATACGAGCGCTATTTGTGTTGTTTACAGTAAATTAAAAGATTTATCTGCCCTCAAGAATGGAATTAAATCGTGAACATTTTCGTCCGATTATTTTTTACAACTTTCGACGTTGATTAACTCAGCAGCAGTGCATGAATGAACTTAATTTAACTTTTGGCGATGAAGCTCCATCAAGGACCAGTGTTTATCGATGGTATGGTGAATTCAATCGTGGTCGGAGTTCACTCCAAGACGAATTTCGTGAAGGTCGTACAAAATCAGTTGTTGTTCCGAAAAACATTGATGCTGAACGCGAACTGATATTGCAAGATCGTCATGTGACCTATCATGAGATAGAGACAACCATAGGCATTAGTGTGACCAGCATACACTCAATATTGCATGAACATTTAACTGTCAAAAAAATTTGTACGCGTTGGATTCACACAATTTTGCAATCGCTCAAAAAAAGGCTCGTGTCGATTGGTCGAAAGAAATGCTCGAAAAATACGATCGCGGTGCTTCAAAACATCGTGAAAAGCAAATGACATCGTGAAAAGCAAATGGTCGCATGTTATTTCGGAAAAAGTGGACATGTTGCAACCGTACCACTAGAACAACGCAGAACAATCAATTCTGAGTGGTACACAACAATTTTTTTGCCAGTTGTTCTCCAAGAAATCCGGAAAACCAACCGCCGAAGACGGATCACTCTACACCACGACAATGCGAGCTCTCACACATCGGCTCAAACAACTGCATTTTTGAGCACCCAAAACATCGATTTGATGAGTCATCCACCATATAGTCCTGACCTTTCACCAAATGACTTTTTTTTATTCCCGGACGTAAAAAACAGACTGAGAGGTCAACGTTTTTCGACACCTGAAGAAGCGGTTGCTGCATTCATCAGAGTGGAAAAAGTGCTTCAACAATTGGTTCAAACGCATGCAAAAGTGTATAGATCTTCATGGGGAATATTTTGAAAAACAATGAAGTGATTTTCGATGATTAATATTTGTTTTTGTTCTCTAATCCCGAAATATAAAAGACAACCCGTACAAGATAATGTATGACAGTAATTTGTATGCTCTGCAAAGGAGAGCTATACCGCGATAATTCTCGCATTTTAAGCGATCACTTTTCTTGAATATCGGGGCATAACGCGGTCACTTTCCATTCTTCAGGCATAACTTCATTTTACCATACCAATGGTTTCGTTGCTTAACAGCAAGACGACGCTCCTCATCAAACCAATCAGTTTTCCGTATATGTGTCCAAGTTTAGCATGGATGAGGCCATGTTTCCAAATGGATGTTTTTATGAAGATATAATGTACTTGTCACGTTTAGATCATGAGCGATCGCAAAGTACAGGATTTTTTCCTCATTTTCAGTCACAGTTTCGTGTCGAGAGTACGGACCTATATTATTACATAAGACGGTATGATTTCTGCCAGATCTACAATTAAAGTCACTAATCACCAATCTAACATCGTGCTCAGGTATAGAGCCCATCAGATGATCCAAATTATTGTCAAATGAGTCTTTATCTTGGGGTTGGGGTTAACATACACTGGATGACATAAAAAGCGACGGTCCTTTACGGCCTTTAAGCCAAAAGATTTTATTCCTTGGAATATAAAGGCAACCATCTTTAGGTCGCCAAGTTCTAAAAGCCACTTCCTCTTCAGAGTTTTAAAATCATCTCAACGGAATTCTAGCGACATTTGCAAATAAAATGTTAAGAATCTTCTGTTTGAAAAGTGTCCCAGGATTCCATTCCAAAACTAAAATGTTCATCAGGTAATACTAATTTCAACCCATCCCAAGACTTAATCCTAGAAAATTGAGTAATTTATTAAAATTGGGACTTTGGATCCCCCATACGATATAGATTAAATCGAATTGGGATCGATTTAATCTATATCGTATGGGGGATCCAAAGTACAGTGAGATTGATAATGCAGCTCCAAGTGTAGATTGGTAGAATAAAATAAATTTAAAACCTTTAGAGTTATAAACTATCACTAAGCAACAAGACCAGCCGTATGTTGAAAATTGCGCAGTAGCCATATATATATATATATATATATATATATATATATATATATATATATATATATATATATATATATATATATATATATATATATATATATATATATATATAATATATATATATATATATATATATATATATATATATATATATATTATATATATATATATATATATATATATATATATATATATATATATATATATATATATATTATATATATATATATATATATATATATATATATATATATTATATATATATATATATATATATATATATATATATATATATATATTATTTATATATATATATATATATATATATATATATATATATATATATATATATAAATATATATATTTAGCATTTTCAAAAAAAAAAGGTATTTGGCGGACCCTTTATATATATATATATATATATATATATATATATATATATATATATATATATATATATATATATATATATATATATATATATATATAAATATAAATATAAAAAAAAACTACTGAATATTTTCTCAAATTTCTTTTTTTATTTAAAAGTACAATCCTTCCGGTTAGTAATGGAAAATAATTTCATTCAAATGGCTGCCTCGGCTGGCCATGCAGTAGCCTACACGATCGATCCAATTTTTAAGCACATTATCGATTGTGTGCAGCTGTATTTCACCAATAGCTTCACGAATATTGTCCTTTAAAGCGTCAATTGTCTCTGGATTGTCGGCGTAACACTAATCTTTGAGGGCACCCCACAAATAATATTCCAACGGTGTCATATCGCAGCTTCAAGGCCAAACGACATCAGCTGTGCGGCTGATAATGCGATCTTCAAAAACAGGGCGCAAAACATGGAGTGTAGCTTCAGCTGTGTGGCACGTAACGCCGTCCTGTTGAAACCAAATGTTGCCAATATCCTCCTCTTCAATTTTTGTGAACAAAAATTCGTTCAACATGGCCCGATAACGGCCACTCCTTTCTCATTTTCGAAGAAAAATGGCCCAATTATGCCTCTGGACCAAAATCCGCACCAAACAGTAACTCGTTTTGGGTGTACCGGCTTTTAAATGTATGCGTGCGGGTTTTCCGTACCCCAAATGCGACAATTTTGCTTGTTTACATACCCGCCAAGATCAAAATGAGCTTCATCCGAAAAGATGATTTTTTTGGCAAAATCGGCATCTTCTGTAAGTCGATCGCAGGCCCACTCAGCGAAGCGAAAACGCATTGGATGGTCAGTTGGCCTCAATTCCTGAACCAATTGGACTTTGTATGGCGTCATACCAAGGTCTTTATGCAAAATTGGTCTCAATGATATCTCCGAAATGTTCAACGACGGTGAATTGATGTTGATGGCACATCACGCACACTTTCTGCCACAGTATCAATATTCTCGGGTGTACGCACTGTTTTTGGCTTTTCACGCTTTGGTTTATCGATGAGGATGCCAGTTTCTTTTACTTTTTTCACAAGATAACGAACATACGGAGCTGAGGGTGCTTCTCTTCTTCCAAAATCCGTACGCAATTTTCGCACGTATTCTGCAACATTACCATGATTTTCAAAGTAATGTCGCAATATTTCCCAGCATTGTTCAAGCGTATACACAACCATATTTATTCAGCGCGGAAGGATAAAACTAATTATCTGTCAAATCAGACATGAGCTAAGTGTTACCATTCACGAAATAAGCACTAGATGAAAAAAAAACTTTAGATGGCGGACCCTTTATATATATATATATATATATATATATACATATATATATATATATATATATATATATATATATATATATATATATATATATATATATATATATATATATATATATATATATATATATATATATATATATATATATATATATATATATATATATATATATATATATGGCCCAACTTGTAGGTGGAATTCGAAATCAGATAAAATTGTTTATAACTCTATTGGTACCTTAGGTTCTTATTTCCAAATTTCAATCAATTTTCTGGTATCATTTTAAAAATTCTGGGATGGGATAAAACTCGTATTACCTGATAAAAATTTTATTTTTTCCTGGGTTTGGAATCCTGTAATTACATAATCCACTTTGTTTACAGGTGACACAAAAGTGAAATTTGTCATTTTTTTTTTCACCCAACGGTTTGTTGGGTTTAGCCACAATTATTTAGCCAACTTGAACTCTAGTAATCAACGTATTAAATTTCGTACAAATTACTGGTCGAGTAGTTATAATACACGGTATACTTATGTAGAATGATTTTGTTGAGCGAGAATCAGGTTCGAATCCAACAGAAGACGATTCAATCTTTAATGCATGTTAGAATTCGTTTTGAAGAGCGAGGTATGTTATATCTTCAACTCCCAAATGAGTAATGAAAGTCGCTTTCGGCTTGAGAAGAAGCAACGAGGTGAGAAAAGAGATAACACTACAGCGAACGAATAAAGAATATTTGAACTCAAAGAATGAACTGAAAACTTTTGTGGAACCTGAGTCCGCCTAAGGGTGACGTTATTATCTTTTAAGAGAGATATTCACCGTCACTTTGGTAATCTGCACCAGTGAAATGTCTGCCTAAAATCTATGAAACAATAAATTAGCAAAGATCTCCGCCCTTCTTGAATTATGATAGACGCACTTTGAAGATATTGCTGGGTGCGAATGAAAATTCACAACGGCAAGTGGTGCAGTTTGTGTGACCTTTATACTCTCTCCATTGACTGCACTGCTTTTGACCAAGATTTATATTTAAGGATTAACCGATGACCATGAAGATACCAGATATCTTGGGCTTCATTCGAAGTACAAATACGTATCAGGACTGAGACTGTACATCTGGGAGAGGATGTCACCAGAGCCAATCGAGCCTGAGTGAAGGAGAGAAGTAAAGAAAGTGTTAAAGTTTGACCAAACTCGTCCACTGTTAAAATTCAACCCCAAAATATTCAGTTTCGTCCATAGTTTATTCGAACATAATCCGTTTATTTTTTACCGTTCTAATAAAATGTAGAGAGCGGGACGGACAGATTGAGTTTTTAATCTATAGACTATTTGAGAGGTTCATGAGAGGTTCTTCGACAATTTTTTTACAGCTTAGTATTTTATCTTTTGCAAGGACACTTTTATCATTAAATCAATCGTAGCAAAACGCGATTTTACGCATCGCTTGTATAATACCACGTTGAACGTTGTTTGCTAGCAGTTACGTCACATGCATTATTCTGAACAAATATCTACCAGATGCATTCGCTGTATCATCAAAATCATGGACAGAAAAAACTGCACAAGTTAATGCTTTACTGCAAGAAAGACGCAATCAACGAGAAGCTAAATATGAGCCAATATGCTGACTGAAGAGTATCCAGGTTTCAGGAAACTAGTATCTTCAAATGGAAAAGACGTACTAACCGATATTGGTGTACATCTAAAGAGACGATCGATGTATCGTCTTAACTTCACTGCCAAAAATGACGTCTCACTAGCGTTGATGTTAGAAATGTTACTCTTAGTCAATGGACTGTAAGAAGATGCATCACAAAGCCCATACATAAATATAAAAACGAAACACTCGAGAAATCTGGTACTCTTACTTGATCACTTGTGACTTAATGACTTGATCATTTGATCACTTGATCACACGATCACATTAATTACTTAATCACTTCATCACTTCATCACTGATCACTTGATTACTTGATCATTTGATCACTAGATCACTTGATCACACAATCGCTTGATCACTTGATTACTTGATTACTTGATTACTTGAACACTTCATCACTTGATCACTTGATCACATCATCACTTCATCACTTGATCACTTCATCACTTGATCATTTGATCACTTGATTACTTGATCACTTGATCACTTGATCACTTGATCACTTGATCACATGATCACTTGATCACTTGATCACTTAATCACTTGATCACTTGATCACACGATCACATGATTACTTAATCACTTCATCACTGATCACTTGATCACTTGATCACTTGATCACTTGATCACTTGATCACTTTATCGTTTGATCCTTTATTCACTTGATATTTTGTTCAGTTGATCCTTTGTTTACTTGACCATTTGATTGCTTGATCACTTGATCACTTGATTTTGGTGACCTCAAGATTGCGTTGGATGAGAAGCGAAGTACGATTCACTATAAGTCGATGTCAAAATCTTAAAATGTCAATGGCGAAACGGAAAAGAGCTGTTGTGGCCAGAAAGGAGAAGAGGGAATACTAGGTATTATCAAAGAAAAGGTTGTTTTGTTTCAAACAAAAATATCAGTCTTTCAAAAAAACAATGTCTAGCGAACATGGTTAAGTCGTCGTGTTAAATGAGTCGATTTAATTGCTCGGGAGTGTATATAATGAATGAGATCGACTTATTCATTGTTTAAATTTCCATCAATGAATTCATTTCTTATAATATTCTGTATACTGTTCTTCTGTTGTACGTTGTTTATAAGTCATTCAACAGTTTGTTAATTTTATTAGGTTTTAGTTGTTCTTATTGCTAATGAATTACTGTCGGTTCATCGAATGCTTGTGTCTTGTTACCATCAGATGTTCGTTATTATGATAGTAAAAATTGGAATAACATTTACCATATGATGATATTGTCCCTCTAACAGCTTGTAATACATATATAAATAAGGACACGTGCGCTTAGTATATAAATATCCTTGTTCGGCAGCAGGTGCTATAATTTGTTATAAAATGCAATGTAATTGAACTATCGATCAAAATAGGATAACAGAATTGTTTAAATATTGATTTACTGTATGTATTGTTGATAAATCATCTTAAACAGAAGTATCGCGTCACAACGAAAACGCGCGCATAATAAGTGTCTTCACGCCTGACTTACTACCCCATTGGTATATTCGGTTGCATTAGTTCCCTTTAAAACAGGTGCTACTTTGTTATCATTATTATTATTCTTATACCTTGAACACACATATACAAATGTTAAGGTGCCCCTAAATACCCATAATAATAATAATTTACGATGCCGCTTGAAGTCTGTTCAAATACAACGTATTTGACCAGTTTTTTATAGTTACAACTGTCTTTACTCCAGTCAAATAGGAAATAACGATGATTTGAGGTCAAGAGATTTTTTATTTTATAGACTGTATACTTATTATGTAAGACGTTAGCATAACGGAAATGGTTATATACCAAACCAAATAACCGAAAAGGTGTGTTCCTTATATGACTTTTTGTAAGAATTTTTTTTATTGGATCTTCTACAACAAATTGACAAAAGTTGAGATTTTCATGATTCTTTGGATTGTGCTTGTTATGTATAATTTATGTTACAAGTAAGATGATTGAACATCATTAAAGTATATAGTTTGGGTATGTTTTAGGAAGGTTTAAATTTTATTCAAACTGTCAGAAACAATTTTATTTGTTTTAAAATTTGATGATATTTAATGATCGGTCTGCCTCCGCTGTTGACACCAAAAGTAATAATCTGCTTCGGTGTAATGTCAAAGTGTCCACCCATGTTTACATCACATTGAAGCGCCCCATTAGGTTTCTTGATAACTGTTGCAGTAACTTGTGGTCGATCGTTGTCGTGTTGAAAGATCACTTTGTCACGTATTTTGGCATATTGTGAGCGTTTGAGCTTCAATGCTCGGCTTAATTGCAAAACATATTATTGACAACGTTTTCCAGTGTTAGCTTCGTTAAACCGTTGAAGTTACAGCATAACCGGATGCACCTTATGATTTCTTGTGCTTTTGGATTATCGTAGTATATAACTCCATCACGACTCGTCTTGCGCCATACCTCTGGCCTCGAGACTGTCTGCACTCAGGTGTTCAGTCACTTCCCAAGTTTCAGCAAACTCATCTTGAGTTTAGTATGAATCTGGGCTTAATAACCTCCTCCAATTCAGCGTCTTTATACTTAACTGGCCTTCCTTCGCGATTTTGTGATTTGTGTCAAAATTACCAGAGCTTTTAGACGCTAGAGTCAATACTCACATATTTTTATAGATGGAGGATGTTTCTCATCCTGCTTTTGATATTAACTTTGAACCTCTCTAAATGATTGTCAAGGGAAACGTCTTTTCATTCAATTCATTCCTGCACTGCATTGAAGAACCTGACTTAAATTCGTAAAGTTGCAAAAGAGTAGTTGACATATTTATGCCCCTGACATTAATTAAGTAATTAAAACCATACAGACGATAACAAATTAAATGGTGATCTTCCAATGTGGTGATCTTCGACAGCAGCGAAACAGTAACGGTTGTACGAAAAATTCATAGGATCAAATTAACAAAGGTGATTGCTTGAGATACCCATCCGATAGCTAAGTATTTTTTGGGGCCTTTTTATAGGCGGTTAATCGTTATTTTGCCAAGCCTTGACGTTCTTGGCTTAGAGAGACTGAAAGAAATGAACTGTCTCATTCCTGTGACAACGACTGGTGTCAAAATTACCAGAGCTGCTAAAATGCCAGAGCCAGTACTCATATATGCCCACATGATGAAAATGTAACGAAATGTGTTCGAGTAAACAGCACAACCATTAGACGGCTAAATGGATAAATATGCTTTTATTTAGGGCGAATATTATTCACCATCAACCCTTCCATCGTAAACGATTACGAGATCAGAATCCAAATATGATCGATAAATGTTCACATTCATCACACGCTACGTATCTCCACAATTATCGTATCTCCACAATTTGATATGATATTCAATGATCGGTTTCATTTGCATCCGCGGTTCCCAACCAAAAGTAGTAATCTGCTTGGATGTAATATCAAATGTCCACCCACAAGCTAAAGAATTGTTCTCAACGTATTCAGGAGATGGATCATGAACTGGAACAAATAATGGTCGGAAGGAGTTATGTAAGGCGGGAGGGGTAGAACATCACATTGAATCACTTTATTACGTTGTTTGTTGAAAGATCACTTTATCACGTATTTTGTCATGCATATTTTTGTGATAAATATTCTTGTGATTATCAGTAAGCTCCTTTTGAGTTGGGCATGAAACTTCATTTAATTACCCCTCCAACTCAGCGTCTCTGAACTTTATTGACATGACTTCGCGTTTTTTGTGGCTGGTGTCAAAATTACCAGAGCTTTCAAAATGACAGATCTAGTATTCACATATTTTCAAATTGACATTCAAGGGAAACGTCTCATCATTCAATTTATTCCTGTACGGCCTTGACAAACCAGACAAAAATCCGTAAATTTGCGATGAGCAACGAATCAAGAGCCTATATAGATGATATATTTATACCCACGACATTAATTATGTTGCCTACTGAACGCACTCGATGACAACCACTCTGACGATCACAAATTAAATGGTGATTTTCCAAATTTTTCATCAGCTGAAAATAAGTTATAAGTACTTATGAGAGCACCGATACAATAACGCGATTTGACGATAATTCGAAGGATCAAATTAACAAAGATTATAGAAGATTTCCGACTATCCAAAAAGTTTACCTCGACTTTACGAAAAGGACCAAACCTTCGGAGGAGAAATTTCAGAGAACTATATAGTTATTTTTACCACCCAGGTGGCGCAGTGGTTAAAGCTGCGGCAGTTGGAGCGGGAGGTACCGGGTTCGAATCCCGATTCGGGGCAAGATTCAACTGGGTTTTTCACCTTCGATCGTTTGGGCGGTGCGATCGGTGTGAAAAATGAACATATATCTGGATCTCCTGTCGTGTTTAGAATCCATGGGCCGACCCATCTTCCATGTCAGTACTATTGGCTGACATGGAGCCATGCAATGTGCAGATGGTACTTCGAAAATACGGACCCATAGCCGTACAAAGTGGTATCACAACGGACCGATCGCCGGTCTAAGTGTGCGATAGCAGCTACAACAACCTAACCTAACCTAACCATATAGTTATTTATAGTTTGAAGAATTCACGTAATACTTTCCAAAATTGGTGTACTCCTTTGTGTGACAGTCCATCCTTTTCCACAATTTTGCTATCACATATTCAGTAAATATTACGTTTCGAGAACTATCGCAATCTCTCAAACAGCCTGTTAAACGAATCACCGAATTTAGACCATAACTTGAGGGATCGAATTGATTTCTTCTCATACCATTCTATGTGCATATGTATTCTTTACTTTGGCTATCTTTTCAAACATGCAGCTTAAGATTCAATCGCTTGTCGACACTCGGTTTGGAATCCAATCGAATTGTTTGACCTTTCCGAATACGATAATGACATCTGAAAACTGCAAAATTCCTTTGTGCACGGAAATATACCGATGAATCTTCACATATGTATGTGCGTGTGCATTCATATAACCCCCACACTCTTTCATATAGGGCGATTCAACTCAGTCAAACAATTTTTTGCCTGATTCACACATTCCTGAGCTGAATGGACGATTCTGACATTATATACAAATTCATCAGCCCTGGGTCTGGTTAGAAACTTGAATCGATTGGATCGATATTTATTTTAATCGCCCAAGTTTCATACACGCATTACAAATCCAATCTATATTTAACCAGATATGTAAGTTCGAATATATGTGAATAAAGGAAATATTTTGAGTTGTGTAGTGCTTCTATCTCTCTGTCATTTTCTATCTTTACAATCTCTTTTGGGGCTGAAGGCTCTTCCAACCACGATTGGGCGTGTAAATTACACGATATGATTTACACGGATTTTTACATGTAAAAACGTGTAATTTACATAAGGTTCTTTTTTACATTCTATATGTAAAATACGTAAAAAACGATTTTATGTAAAAAAAAACTGACGCGCCATCTCTTATTGAATCTAATCGTAACTAAATCGCACCATCTGTTAAAAAATCTTCTTACTATTTGACAAATAATTAACTGTGTACATTACTGAATGTCACATGTACTTTTGCTTAAGGTACTGGCACGAGTGAAGCTTTCCGACTACGAACTGCTTTCCAACTACTGACGTGGATCTGAAAACTATCTGATTTTGCAAATACGCATTTATCTATGTTAATTAATCATGAGCAAAGCGAACTTTGTTAAATTTTTGACATTTTAAAATAGATGGCACTGCGAATGGTGTTTTCTTTGTTTTTTACATGTAATTTACGTTTTACGTAATTTACACTGTTTTCTACATAATTTACAAAAAAAATGTAAAATCGGTTTTTAAATGTATAATCCCAACAGTGCTTAACAGTGCTTCCAACTGTTTCGCGATTCGGTTATTTACCAAATCGAGGACGTTCAGCTATAGACTATAGGTCCAATTAATGTAGAACAATATATGTCAGTATCTAAAATATCCCTTCAAAAAATCGGTATTTCAACCCAGTACATCCCTTTCCAACTGCCGCAGCTTTACCGACTGCGCCATTTGATTGGTTGGATAAGTAATACTCTTAAATAGCGTCACCAATTTCACGTTGTGTGAAAATCCATGAGTTGACTTAGTGGCTAAATATTAATTGGTCTATACATTTGTGTCGGTCGTACTTGTAAACAAATTAAGAAGGTGCACTGTAATCCACATTACTACTTTTATAGTTACAGGTCCATAATGAACATTATTTGTAGATAGTTTTCAGAACTGGGTATACTATAACGTGAATTTCATCTATACGCAAAGTATATGGTCCAGACGCAAAGAAGTAGTTCCTCGACTTGAGAGATCAACATATACAACCCTCATTGAATTCACCAGCAGCATAATCAAAAAGAAAGTCACCATGAGGTTGACGTGACGTACACCGACTTTGCCGGTTGACTCTACTAGCCATTGTAAGGTATTTTAACGGTAATACTCATTTGGTTTTTCAAATAACAATATTGTATAATATTGTTGCATGTTTTAATCTAGATTGGAAACAGCAGGTCGAAATCAATTCTTGTTGACAACCTTAAAATATACAGAACTATCGAAATTCGAAAACTTAAGCGATGCCAAAAAGCTTCGATGTTTCATTCAACGCTCGAAGGGAGAGATATTTATGACCTTGATACAATCAAGGTTCTGTTCTTCACATACATAGTTGGAATATGGTGTTACCGTTTGGTGTTCGTTTTACGATACAAATATCTGTAATCCGTTATTAATAGTTTATCCGACACTTTACTTGGAAAGGCGATTGGGAGTATGATCACAAATTACTGAACCATGGCAACCTGCATCATTTACCACCATATCTGAATGGCTATAAAACATAGCAACTCTGGAAAATAGATGCAAGCTCCTAGATTGGAGCTTCAATACTGAAAATTTTCGCTCCTGGGCGTGGAAACAAAAATGAACGAGCTAATTACGAAACAGGCCTTGTAACTAATTAGGGGCAAACTAATTGTACTTTCATGTAAGTACCATATGCGGGCTTGGTACTTTATGCCGTAATCTAGTGTAAGAACTCAAAACGATACTGGAACATCTACTTGCTCCAAACTAATCAAATTTTGTGAATTAAATAGTTTATGTTCTCTCATGTGACCGACTTGATGTTTTTGACTCGAATTTCTGATTTTTTTGTTCTTGTTTTATCGCTTCTGTCGGAGAAGGCCAAAGTCTGTTTTGCATCATTTTAAATCTAAACAGAATTTATTACACTGGTTATTACATTGTAAACAGATGTGTATTTACAGGTGTGTGTCTATTCAATGAAAATAAATCATTCTAATCGATAAATTATAGCATTAGACTGCCACACAATCTCATCGCGATTAAAATATAATGAATTCGTGCTTCTCATATAAACGGAATGTGTTATGGAATTGATTGAATGTATCATCGAATGAATTATAAAGGGGGTTTCAATAAGAGGTTTCATTTTGAATAGCATGCTATTTGGGCAGCTATCAATTTTGAAGTTGTCATCTTTTGACATTTGACGCCCATTGATTGCGCTACCGAACCATTAGTAATGAATTTTTATGCGTACACTTGAAAGATATTGAAGTGGACGACGATTATTTTCAGCAAGATGGCGCTACGTGCCACAAAAGCAACGAAACAATCGCATTTTTGCATGAAAAGTTTCCTGCCTGTGTTATTTATGGAAGAGGTGATCACAACTGGCCACAGAGATCTTGTGATTTAACACCTTTAAATTTTTTCTTTGGAGTCACGCGAAAGAAAAGGTATATGCCAATGCTCGACAGTCGATTCAAGACCTTAAAGATTGAATTCGATAAGTTATCGAGGACATACAGCCGCAAGTGGTGCTGCAAGCGTAGCCGTGGCGACCATTTGGCTGATATCATTTTCAAATGTTAATGGCAAACCTCTTATTGGAAAACCCTTTATATTACCAAAATTGAGACAAATTATATTCATTTATCATACCATTAGGTTTTCGATTTTTCCAACTTATTCTGGAACGCGTGCGTCTTATTAAAAATGATTTCGGCACGATTCATTTGGACGAATACACTAATAGATTATTATTAACAAGATAGTGTCAATTTAATTTAAAAAAAATGTTAAACCGTTAAAAATGTTTCTTTGCACGTTCCACCATCTTAACCGCATCGAGATGAAAGTTCATAGACACACATAATGTTGTTAAACTGTCGTGTTGGTATAATACTGTTAAGATCAAAGATACATGTTAAAATCTAAATAATTTTCCAATTATTTTGGGAAACCGAGTCCCAACAGACCGAATAATTTAATTCATGAATCCAACAACCAAATATCTTAGACCCGAAAAACAACAATTTTATACCGGAAATTTTAGACGAGTATTAATTATTACATTTACATTTACATTGTTTGTGGTAGAAAATATTTCTAAACCAAATTACAGTGTTTATCCAGAATAAATTTGTTAGTTTTATTATACATAATTTAATTTATTATTTATTTACCATGTTGAATTGAAAAGGAAACTGCATATAAAAAAATTAAATCTTTAAGATGTTATATAAGAAGAAGACTATAACAATAAAATAAAAATTTGTACATACGAGAATTAGAGAGGAAAGTACTCGTATGTAGTTCAGACATGGAACATTTCATAGATGTTAGATTTGGTGGTCTATTATTATTTTTTATTTAATTTTTATGGAAATTTTATTTAATATTTATGTATTGTTTAGGTTATTTATTTGTTATAATAAAATAATTATTTTATCGTATAAACATTACGCATGATAAAATAGGGTTGCGCATCCCTCTATCTGTTCTAGTTGCCAGTATACTCATTTTCAGAGAAAAGGGCTTAACGAGGCGAGTAACAAAAGTACGCTTAGTAGACTGCTTTGCAATTGTTTTATAAGACTTCTTTCAAAAATTTAGGATGCAACAGACGAAATTCCACCACTAACGCAAAAAGGAAGTCGCTATGTGGTGCTTTTCGGTTTTCGGCGTAAACTAAAACCACTAAGAATATTCCAGTAATGCCAAATTACATATTTGGCCGAGATGGTCGACCAAAATCATCCACTATAATGACGTTACAATGGCTATGGTGAAGTCCAAAGGTGACAATTTTTTGACCTCAAATTTTGTGGGATTGACCTGAGGTCCAAAATGAAGCTCGAGTGAATTTTACTTCATTTATCCTAAATACATTCGAAAATAGGGCGTCTAGCAACTTTAATATAGTTGCTGTAGTTGACTATACAAATAGTCTTTATTTGTAACGAATCTTGGTTCTTTAAGCACGATCCAGAAGCCAAATAGCAGTCCATGGTATGGAGCCTAACAGGAGTCAGTTTACTAATGATGTCAGTTTACTTCATCCGATCAAAAATTGTAGCTGCTATTCCCATGGAAAAAGGGTCAGACGGTAATTACACAATGGTATACCGAAGACTTTTTACCAAAAGTTTTCAAAAATTTGTTGGAAAACCGGAAGAAAGAGGATTTGCGACGTTACTTTTTGTATCATGGCAACGCACCAGTTTATACTTTTGAAAAAAAGAGTAACATTATTTTGATCAATGCCATCGAAAAAATACGACCAGCAACATATTCCCCGTATCTAGCACCCAAAAATTAAAACAAATTAGAGGGAAAACGTCTTTTACAATATCGCGCAGATAATTAATGCGGTTACTGCTGAACTTGAGAAGCTTTAAACGCAAGATTTTGAAAACTGTTTTGAGAAGAGGATCTTTAGGCTTAAGAAATGTATTAAAATCAAAGGCGATTATGCAGTGAAGATAAAAAAAAACGATTATTAGTTGCTTTCCAATCGACCAACTGCTAGTACCCGCTAGTGAACTACTATTAGTTCGGTTATAGTAATTTAGCAAAGACAAGAACCGAACTGCTAGCGATTCACTATGTAGTCTGTAGTAGCGGTTGGTCGATTGGAAAGTGATTATTAAGAATAAATACGAACAGATATTGTTTTGTTGTTTTTCTGGTTAACTAAGCGAACTTACTTACAGAACTTTCGTCAAGAAGGCAGCTTTTATTCTACATTTCATATGAACTTGTGAAGAACTGAACGTACATTGCGGCTCACTTATATAAGAACCACTCAAATATCTCATTTCATAGACTAAAAAATAAAAATAAAAGAGCCAAGTATGTCTGTTCTCAATTATGTTTATAGGAAAGTTCTTGAGTAGAGAAGAAAAAGTTCAAATTCGGTCTTTCAATGAGGGGTTTTCCTTTTTTCCCCAGCATAGCATTCGACCAACTGCTGCAAAAATTGGAAGAAGTTCAACCATTGTGCAAATTTACTACTGAAACAGAACGCTTTGAAAAAAACAGTAAAGTCTAAGAACGAAAGAAGCTACAAATTCTTCACATTTAAAATTTCTCTAAATTAGGAAAAAAACCTCCTTTAAATGACAGAAACCAGCGTCGTTGCAAAGCAACATGTTAAAAGGGACAAAGAGTACCATCAGTTAGTCTTATTAGATAGGCAAGATGGATACAACTTTTATTTTTGTGGCTCTAATTGAGGACGTCCGACTTAGATCCGAATTAACTTAAACTTTTTGGAAATTATATTGTTCCACGCCAACCTATGGTGCTGACATTTAAGATGGGTCGGCTCATGAATTCAGAAAAGCACAGAATCATAGTTATGTTCATCCAAGTCACTCATATGAATCGGATGGTAAAGGGATCCTTTCGCATACACTCATAGTCTGGATTTGCACCCTGCCTTTTTTGCTACTGATAGCACGTAGCTTTATCAGAAATATCTTTATAATATATATATATATATATATATATATATATATATATATATATATATATATATATATATATATATATATATATATATATATATATATATGTATATGTATATATGTATATATATGTATATATATATATATATATATATATATATATATATATATATATATATATATATATATATATATATATATATATATATATATATTGACTATGCAACTATTAAAACCTCCACAAATAGTAAGAACATGTTAATTTTTTGCTGAAACCTGATGGTATAAAGCACTCATGAACCGAACCATCAGCTACCCAATAAAACAGATTGGAATAAAGCAACGCAATTCGCAAATGGTAGTTCTGTAGAGGATGAATGGGTGAATGGATACTTAGTGTGCGTTTGCAGTCACTATAACCTATATAGTTCTTAATTAACCAATTCGATAAACCCACAAAACAGGTTCCAACTAAATAATATGCTCATGATAAAAAGTGACAAGAATCATACATATCTAATGTATAAAATTTTATGAAAACCAATCTTAAACAGTTTCGGTAATGGTTAAGATCCACATCAAGAAATTATGAAGCACCCGATAAATATTTCCTACAATAATATCAATAGCACTGATGCCAAGGAAATTGCTGATATGTTTTGATTCTTTTTTTCAATCCCAATACACAATAATGTGAATTCAGTACAGACATTGAACCACAATCGATAATTTCTCCAATTATCAATGCTAAATGTATTATGTCTGCTCTGAAAGGTATCGGTATAGATGTAGACCAGCTACCATACCATCATCTAGTCCAAAGAAACTTATCAAGAAAACTTCGTCACTATATTAATCCAACCTTTTCCTCCAAATTGCCCTAGATCAGCATTAGTATACATTACTTTTATGCACACGGACACTCCTCATAAGCACATACATTTCTATGTGAATAGAATTAATCCATCCGGTACGACCAATTTAATCGAAATCTTGCTCAAGATCTTCGTTTACAAACAGGCCTTGAGTCCTTTATAAAGCCGATAAAGCTTATAGTCTCAGCGTAACCCCGTCTGAACCCGTCTGGTCACTTTTAGGGCGTTCTTTCTTAGGTATGCAAAACTAGTGAAAGATATCACTAATTATTCAAGTTTTTATTGGATTCATTTCATCAGTTTTAGACTATTTTTTTACTAAAAGTGAACACATTTTGAGTGAATAAAATTAAGGTCTTGAAGTCAAAAGATTTGTCTAAATTTCCACCAAAACTCTCGTTATAGGAACTTCTCAAAACATAAGAACTGAAGCATTTATCCATGCGCTAATCGTGTAGATTCGGTAATAAAGTAAAATGGTATCAATGATGCGGGTGACATCTCTAAATCATTTCTATGACTAAAAGTTTATAAATGAAAAACAACATCAACACATGTAACTGCAAAATAATAAACAAAAGGAAAATTTTACAGTGACCTAGAAGCAGGTTGATAAATACGCGAACAGAAAGTGGATCAGTTTAAATTTAAACCGAAACAACCTAAAATCAGGAAAAGATATAAAGAAGTGAGAGTTGAAACTAGTAGTGGAATAATAGTGGTAACTAGTGAATTATTATGAAAATAATAAACTTGGGTTGAAAATAAGCAAAAGGCAGATTTATTCACAATCTAATGATCGACCCTATTTTGGTTGGAATCTAATACTATAGACACATATATGGTTCGTAACTACAGTTTCGAGTTAACCATGATTTCGTTGTAATGTGCCAATGCTAACTATGGTTTGCAACTTGGTTTCGGAATTAGCTATTATTTTTCATCCCATGGCATTTTAGTGATGACAGTGCCACAGTTATATAGTTAGTGAATACCGAAAACTATAAATATTGTTTTTTTTTAATGAATTTTTTCATTTTTTTTTAAATTTTAAGTTTAAAAAAAAAATTAATACAGAATGATAAATTAATGGAAAATAAAATAAAAATAAAAAAACTAAGGTGGAGGGCGAAACAAAAATATTTTTAATCCACACAGTTAAAGTAAGATTTTTAATGAATTATTATAAACTGTCAAATGAAATTAGAACTGTAGTGTGTCATGTGTTCATAATCATGGTTACATAATCATAATTATGATATAAAGAAATTGCCGTAGCTTACTGCAGATTAATCATGAATGACAACTTCAAGTAGTATATTGAAACGAGTTAAAAAGACGACAATATATTCCATCTCGCTTTTACCAGTCAACATTTTATACTGTTAGTTATATGTCATGTTAAAATGGTTTCCAATAGCATTAATTAAGTTCTATTCATATATTTACCCTAATAAAAAAATTATCACTACCTGGTGGTTATGCGAAACGTCAATTTATCACTCTATTCTATAAATATTCATTTCTCCTTAAAATGCATTATTTCCCCTTTTTAATTTATTACACAGGGTTGTGTTTGTAGACTTATTTTAATTTTATTATATCACGAAAAAAAGTCTCCAACCGTGATATAAAACTATGATAAAGCACCACAAAAGGACCACCCTGGAATACTTTTACATCACAGTTGGAGACTTTTTTTCGTGATATAGAAAAACTAAAATAAGGCTACAAACACAACCTTGTGCAATAAATTTAAAAGGGGAAATAGTGAAATTTAAGGAGAAATTAATATTTATAGAATAGAGTGATAAATTGACGTTTCTACATAACCCCAAAAGTAATTATATCATTTTTTATATGAAGTGGTTGAATAGGTAGTGATTAAATTTTTATAATATTGTAAATATTCTTATACAACTTAAGTAATGATATAAGAAACAATTTTAAAGGACATATGACAAACACCATAAAGTGTTGACTGGTATAAACGAGATGGAAGATATTGTTGTCTTATTTACCCGTTTCAATATACGACGTGAAGTTATTCAATATTCATCCATTATTTACTTTCAATAAGCTACGACAATTTCATTATATCATACTTTTTAACACTAAATGTGATAAAGCACCACAAAATGACCACCGAGATATATTTCTATGGTTTAACAACCGATTATAAGGTTTTGGAATTATTTTATTCCTCCTTAGTTGGAGTGTTTTGTTTATTTGCATTTAATCAGGATTATATTTCTTTCATTCTACTGTATTTTGAATTGATTCAATGCGAACGTTAAAAACTGTTACCTAAACGTCAAGACGAAATTATTCTTGGTTGTTTGTTTCAAAATAAATTTCATTCATTTTCTTAAATTTAACGATATAACCAAATAAAGACGATAATAATGGCTGACCTGATAGAAAGAATATAGTGAACAATGCCATATTTTGGACACATCTTAAGTTATATCTTAAACAAATATTATCAGCATAATATGGAGATGTCTTTAATAATCCAGCATCATCATTCAAACGGTTTTATTTATAGAATCCACGTTGTTGAAGGTTAACGAACGCTAATTATACACAACACATCTGGGCATAATCAACTGTATTAGAAATCCCAAAAGATGAAAACTTTGTAGGTCAAAACCGAGTTCGACAATAAGTACATATATAAGAAACTGAATTTTATGATTAAAATTTCAACTTCAAAACTGGTTCACGCTCATTTTGGTTGTGATTCAACTCTTAATTCTTATTCCCTTATAAAGGTGATATAACGTTTATATTCTTATTTTTGTTTAGAATACGTTAAATGGATATATTCATATTATCTTCACAAATAAAGCAAAATAAGAAAATAAATTGGCGGGAAGAATGCTGTTGCTTATATACGAAACAAGTATTATTTTTGTTGGTTTTCACATGCGTGTCTCTCAAATCAACCAAGATTTTGCAATCTTAATTCAGTCTTTTCAATTTATATAGTTATCTTATATTGTGAACAATTCTTTTATGGATATATAATTAGACACTAATCTGTTCATTTGTTGTATTGTAAAATATTGAATATGTTGCGTGTATGGACTGAGCAAATGTATTACTGTGTAACCACATTAGGCACTCGAATATATACAAAGTTATCAATCATCAATTGTATGGTCGGCAACAAATTCGAAATAACCAATTACTCATTGTTGAAAATTTGAAGTTTTCAACAATGCTGTAGACGCCAAAAATGTACTTACAATTTATTTTTCACGTGATTTTGACTAGGTATCCATAATTCTTATATGTGTTGAAAGTGTCCTGAAACAAAAAAAATATTTAATTAAATATTTAAACGAGATATAAGAACTTTATGCGCGTATATTATTATTATGGGTGGGGTCTAATGGACGTTAAAACACAGAATATCTGAACAACACTAGTTGTGCACTGACACATTACATGTCCCGAAGATTCAACTTCAGCAACGCAAAATCGACAACTATCGGAAGCAGTCAAGGGAGAAATCATTTATTTAGATTGTTTTGAGCCTGTAATAGATTTTCAACCCGCCCAGCGTTTTGCTACCCATAAACCAGGTTTTATGATTCGACCAGCCCTATTACATTAAAAAAGAAATATGGTAGCGTATATCTCCAGCGACTTGGATATGACCAAGTTTTGTCCAAGGACTACTATCTCTATTTCTCCTTCTATCTTTGACCCGTCCGTCTATCAATCATTTCGATCATGAAATATCACATCAAAGTGTTTTTGGAAAGTATTGGGAAGTATTCTTTCCTTTAGATTGCAGCCCCAATGCAGTCAAGGACGCTTCTTTTTAATATGTATAGATTCAATGGAGGCAATCTTAACTGGTCATATATAGCTACAATCCGACATGCCCACATTGATTCTGTAATACCAATGAAAGCTACGCGTTGTGTTTTATTTGCGAATTAATTACTTCAGTACTTATACACCTACGAAAAAGGCATAGGCGACCTGATTAGTCTGATAATGGGTAAATACGACCAGTAAAGCATCTTTGGTTTCAATCTTCAAGGGCGATCATACAACTTTTGACATGCACATGTCATTGTTATATGCTTAATGACAATGTGATTCCAGGTCACTTTCCAGGTAGGTTTTTTCTTCTAGAGAATGGCACTGTTTTATATGGGTTGTCGTTAAATTCCACTAATATGCACCATTGTCACCAATAGTTCTTGCATTAGATCAAGTTTCATCCAATGTCTCTTGATGATTATTACTGAGGTTGTTCAGTCTAGATAGAAGCTAGTCAATTACCAGAGACCATAATAAAGGTGATAAAAATCTCCTTTGAAGGCTATCCAGTTATCGAAAGATCTTTCAATCTCAATAAAAATACGGAGAGCGAGTATTTTTATCGTAATTGATGAGCCTGGGAAGTGGTATCAGGAAGTACAAGTATTGTGGCCATTTGTAGAGGTTGTAAATTCCCATAAAGCTTATTATTTCCAAAAGTTAATTTCCATTCATTCTGATATCAAAAAGCGATTACTAAATTAAGTTCAGAAATGAGTGTTTGAAACAAAATATGTAATTATTTAAACAATAAAAATGTACAAATGTAATTTGAAATAATTCCAATTTCCTTGTCGATTTGACAATATAATAATTGCATCACAATACACTTTTTGTATTCGTAATTATATAAAATACACGTTAACTCAAATCTCATCCATTAACACAAATTAATCGTGAAAGTTAAATTTATTAATCAGATTAGTTGTAATTGTTATGCTGATCCATTCTTCGCTATTATTGCAACAATGATATGAACAATGCATATTGATCCGTTCAGTACTTTAAGACAACTAAATATCTTCAGACTCAAAATAATATGTCAAAAAAATCACCAACCAAATGGCACAGTAGTTAAAGATGGTGACTGTTAAAGAATAACGGGAAGGTGGAGTCCCGATGGAAGCAAGATGCAAAATGGCATTTTTCATTATTCGATTACGAAGTGAATGATCCACATATCGGATTCTACTTATAGTAATAAGTAGTTAGTTCTCTTCTCAGAGATGGAGTTACTGTACAAGCTCGACCATGCTACTAAGAAGATCAGGTATTTTAGAACATGTGATATGATTTTGCAAAATGTGAATTGTTACTGCCCTCATGCATTGGTGTCCATCTCCCGCCATGCTTACTCTATACTGGCAATAACATGTATGATATTGTAGCTCTCTCCTCCAACCCTATTATAGACCAATGAAAATATAACCAATTTCCTCTATATAATGCCATTATATATTGTAGGCCATCATTTTTTCAATATTTCTGCTACTTTTGCACCCTTATATTCAAAAGACTCCTTGTCTGCACTGCCAGACTTCTTTTGTATTGATTAAGTTATATTTTTTTATTTTGAAAATTTTAAAACTGATTTCAGACACTTTGACATTAGGAATAAAAGTCCAAATGAGCAACTTTCAAAATTGAACTGGTCAAACCCTAACCACACATGAGCAACAACATTAACATTAATAAATGGAAAGAATACTGCACAAGTGAACCGAATTACAAAGTTCTAGATGGTAATATAACGAAAATGTCAACACCCATCCAACGTACCGCTAAGTTACAACTGTCATCCAGAAGCTGAAAAATAAAAAGACACCAGGGAATTATTTTAAAGGCGACGCACATATAACTACACGAATTTCTACTGCAGAGAACTGGAGAGGTATTTCTCTATTCAACAGCACAATAAAAGTATATAAGCCAGGAAGGAGTTGTACAGATCATCAACTCTAACTGTATCATCATAGAACGATCAAACGAATACTGTACTTATTCTTCGTATACTTTGAACGTACATTTGACTCAATCACTCGAAACTCAATTTGGAAATAACTTGCTGAAATGGGTATACCGAAATAATTGAACCAATCAACCGGAAACAAAGTTCAATATAAAGGAAATCAAAGTGAAATGGGGACCACCAACGCGACTCTATAATCAGATGACATTTGTCTGTCAAACAAGACATCAAGAAAGTCAGAAATACGTTCAACATGCTTCACATAGCTTATATTGTATGGGTGTGAAAAATGGAAGCACCCACAGAAGTCTAAACAAAAACTACAGGGGTTTGTAAACAAATGCATATGAGAAGGACAACATGGTTCAAAATAGACAAAATAGAGAGGAGAGAAGACCCTGTTAAACTTGATTCTAGCGGATTGGTGACACATTCTGATTTGTACCCAGTGTTATGAAGGTCAACGTTAAGAAATAAAAGCAACCGCGAGTAAACGGTGGGAGTAACTCTTTTCACCGGGATCAAAGAATTTCCTCTCTTCTTTCTTCTCGTGGTTGCCATTAGTAAAGTAATTGTATGGTGTGGAAACGCAACATACTTTAACGGTCAATGAAGAAGTGTTTCTTGACATTAAAAGCTACCAGTTACCTTTAGTTGTTAATTGTGTTGGTTTGGTATTTACGTACAACTTGCCTTGGATGCTACGATTACGGATAAATGTTCGTGACAAGCAATTAAAAAGAAAATCACTTTCAACTGCGTAATTCGTGTCTTTCGCATTCATAGGTGCATAGGCGTAAAACCAATCGCGTCGCAGTCGACATAATGAGGTATCTGGCAAAAAAAAGACCAAAATGCGTAGAAGTGCTGAAGCAACGTTATTAGTACCTCTAAAGTTGGTCAAGTTATGAAGAGATGGTACGCGTCACTTAAACATACTTCTCGTGACTTTGATTTCAAACAGGTCCGTTGAGGAAATATGTTCAGCACACTTTTTAATGCTTTAGAGAGTGCTTGTAGCAACCTTACCAGACCGCCAGAAATAACAGCAGAAGCCGCTCGTCGCTCTAGTTTACTTTTTTCTATTGGAAACAATGCTATTCAGCAAAGAATTAACACTTTTCAATTTGGCTGCATCCTAATGAAGATCTGCCGAGAACAGCCTGTTTAAGCAGTAGGCAAAGACAGAGAATGAAACATGCTCGTACCCAATGTAACTTTCGACAACATTAGGGACACTGAATAAAACTCATTGAAGAGGGTTCCAACAACGCTCCAATCTATGATAAGGATAAAATGGAGTATGTGTCGCAAAAGATGCTCATTTTAATTTTATAAGGCCAAAACCGCATTTTTGCCGAAGAAAAAGCGGCGGTGAAACCTGGTGAGATATGGCCTCGTGATCACCATCAGAACTTTAAATCTTTAAATTACTCTATATTATGACCTATATAAAATAAAAATGACCTATATAAGACTCATTGGTGACGATTGGGTAAGTGACGACTTCGATCGGAAGAGAAGCGTTAAACAGGAGACCCCCGTGTCTCCTGTCATTGTTAATTTAATTATACATAAATCGACTTTTAAAGAAATTACCGGATGAGGTGAGTGGTGGGGTGGCGCTCTTATTAAATCAACAGCGTTTGCCGAAGGTATCGTGCTATTGATCTCGATACTACATGGCCTTCGACTGTTACTTGATCGCACACACCAATCGAAAATGCTTTACCATAAATATCGAAACTTTCGAAGTGGGTAATATCAACTCGTATATTGAATGCACAATATACGAGTTGATATTACCCACTTCCTCCATCGATCTGATGGTACTATCTCGAGGTAAATTTTACAGCTTATGGAAAAATTACTCCTTATTTTCCTTCCACAGAGCTTCTGTGGCAAACAAACCGAACAGATGCAAGTGGAGCTGGATCGATCGCACAATGTGAACAACCTGGAAGAGAACGATGCTAGACGACGCAAAAAAATCGGTAAAACATGGAGGGAACTAAAAGCTCTACAGCTCGCAATAGCAGTCGGTCCAGTCTAGTGGAAGCCCTATGCTCCTAAATCGGAGAAATAGAAAAAACCACGCTTAACCAGAAAGTTGTTTATTCGATTCGCATTCAATTCTGAGCTGTGTGCACGTCTTTTTGCATAAGAAAAACCTGATATGCTGCGCGGTCTGTTAAAATATTTTTGGGTTTTGTGAAAGAAAATAATAATTGATTTAAAATGTATTCTTAAGTAAATTGTTCGACTATAAACGTATGCTTGGTGATTATGTACCATGTACGTATAAAGATGATATACTAATTTGTATAAGAGCGTGTATAGAACCGAACGTTGTTTCGTCCATTATTTCCGGATTTATAATATACATTTTTTTATTTTTTATAAATTTGTCGGCATCAGATGACAAAAATCGAAGAACATACCCAAAAGAAGATAAAAAAATATAAGGAATGTTTAACTGTTTGAGACCTAATTTTATTTGTCGATGACAAATAATGGTAAGATTTTCTCACTCACGTGTGAGGTGTGAGTGTTGAATTTTGAAAATCGATTTGAAATTAGTTATAGTCTTGCACCATTTGTTTGACAGTATTGTTTACATTCAGTCGAGTACAATAAAGGAGACATATTTTAAGCCATTCTGTAGTTGTGACAACTAAAAAGAAGACTATCAGAGTTAGGTAGTTTTAAAGGGATAAATATAAGATGTGTAATATTATAATTTTGTATGAGGTAATCAAACGGGATGGAAACGGGTACAGAGTTGTATGAAGAAATCGTTTTACGGAATACCCGCAGTATTGAACATAGATCACCATAACTTCTTAAAATGGCTGTGGGTTTCAATGCGACGAGGGCTTCAATCTTTTGTTTTACGACAAAAATAGTCAAACTGAAGTGGATTGGACATATGTCAAGTTTTGAAGAGCCGAACCTCCCGGTAACATGTAACATAATAGCAACTGTCTTCTCTCTCCTCTTTACGTAATTTATGGACGGTTGCTAAAGTACTGTAATAATCAACTACTAAAGAGTAAACAGTATGTCGAGAAGAGACTCATCAGAGTGTTCTAACGATGACAGGTTTCGTTTTAAAATATTGAACAAATTTGGTTGAGGAGTTTGTTCTTCGAAAAAAAAACATTTCGTGGTCTGTGTGAATTTTACGTTATCTGAGACAACAAAAAACCGTGTAGAGAGACATTTTAAAAGTTTGAGTCAGTGCAAAACATAGAAACATCGGTAACCAATCCAATCTAATATTGAAAAAATATAAAAGAGTTCAGCATTAAAAATGTTTCACGCTGCTGAACCAAGCAGCACGCTCATTTTTTTACAAACGTCACAGTTAAAAAAGTTATCGCAATGGAATTCAAATCCAACAGTGTTCTTTTGGTCCACGACATACACATGGGTGAACATAATGTTTCTGTATCGAACCGTACTACCATTCAAAACACCATCGAGGTGGACAATTAAAAATAGTAACATCGCAATAAATGGGTCGAAAGGTGCAGGATAGGTTCCAATGTGTCTACTTCTAGCATGGGGCGCATATTAAAAAATGAACTATACGATTGAAGTGCAAAATTGAACTCATTAAGAAAAGCCAGTGCGGCTTGCAAGAGCAAAGGTGTTAAAACACTTGCATGATGGCGACAAACTTAAAAATCTGGAATGTACTGGTAAAAAAATTTATACGGCCCAGCAATATGTAAACAAACAAAACGATCGCATAGAGTACAAATAAAAATACAATCTAGACCATCGAATCGCTGGTGTCTTGGGCCGCGGTAACTGCCACAGGCATTTCATTCGAGAAGGCGTTAAGGAAAATAAACAAAAATACCGTGGAAATATGTTAAACATTGCTTTCTTATATTGAGACGTAAACAATTCAGTAAAAACCATTGGAGGTTTCAACAAAACTCGGCACCAACCTATTAAGCATGTAAAATCCAAAGTTTTTTACAAAAAAAAATCCAGCTTCATTTCGTCAATGGCCACAATAATCCTCGAACTTAAATCCAATGAATCTTTCCATACGGTTCATTCTGCAGACCAAAGTCTTCCTTAAAATATATAGACGTCTGACGACTTAAGATTCATCTTCGCCGAGAATGAGGCGAAATACCATGATATACCACATTCGTGCAGTCTGTAAAGCCTTGACGGATAGACTCTATGCTGTTATCCACGTAAAGGCATTTGAAATGTTTTTACGATATACTAAAGTTTTGAAAAAATTGACAAATTTACTTCACTTTTAATTAGTAACACTAGAGTGGTGACTCCTATATATTGTTAGACCCCTATACCCCATCTATACCTTGTTACGACTTTTACTTTCTCTAAATATACAAGTTCAGTCAACTGTGGTAAAACAACCAGAACACAAGAAGCATCACGGCGATCACCTCTCAGGACCCCACTAACATATTCAATCGGTAGTAGCGACGGGCGGTGTGTACAAAGGACAGATGATGTAATCAATAAGAGCTTATGACCCGCACTTATTGGGAATTCTAGGTTTATGTGAACTGTTTCAGTCCACAATCCCAATCACGAAGGTGGTTCAGCGGTTTACCCGGTCTTCTTAGACTAGGAGGACACATTGATACCTTCATTGTAGCGCGCGTGCAGCCCAGGACATCTTAGGGCATCACAGACATGTTATTGCCTACTTTCATTATTGCTATACGAAATTTGTCTATTTAAAAAGCAAGTGTCTTATTCAGACAAACCACCAGGTATGACTCCACTTATAGAGACAATTTTTACGTATTAAAACCACATCCCGTTAGAAACATGGATAATAGAGGTAAAAAAGTCTGCATAGTTTTTACACTAAAACCCTGCTGGCATCTTACCGTGTTGAGTCAAATTAAGCTACAGGTACCACTCCTGGTGGTGCCCTTCCGTCAATTCCTCTAAGTTTCAACTTTGCAACCGTACTTCCCTATAGCCCAAAAGCTTTGGTTTACCGGAAAGCGACTGAAAGAACCATATATTTAGCTCCATCCAATTGCTAACTGGCATCGTTTATGGTTAGAACTAGGGCGGTATCTGATCGCCTCCGAACCTCGCCTTCGCTTATGTTAGTCTTACGATGGTCCACGAATTACACCTCTCGTGCCGTAATTCTAATGCACTCAACTGATTCTATTAATCATTACGTCTTGATCTAAAAACCAATTTAAAATAGAATTTTATATACGCTATTGGAGCTGGAATTACCGCGGCTGCTGGCACCAGACTTTCCTTCTGATTGTTCCTTGTTAAAGGATATAAAGTGTACTCTTTCTAATTACAGGGCCTCGGATTGAGTTATGTATTATTATTTTTCGTGACTACCTCCCCATGGTGGAGTTGGGTAATTTACGCGCCTGCTACCTTTTTTAGATGTAGTAGTCGTTTCGTTACCCGTTGCAACCATGGTAGTCCTAGATACTACCATGAATAGTTGATTTTGAAACATTTATCACCGGTACTGAACCAGGCGAGTGTTTTGAGACAAGGTTTTAAAAAGTCAACTTTTCTATTCTTTGTGAAGTATGGTTCCCATAACTCAGTGATAACTGAAGAAATTCGTATTCGTAGAAATCCAATTTACACTTGTAGGTTGCCATATTTAACCTTCAACGGTTTTTACATAAATGGCGATATTGTATAAGAACTAACAGCTAACAACCATCCTCTCTTCAAAATACAATTAAACTGAGTGTCTTGTAGGCTTCGGATTTTAATTAAATGAGGTTTAAGAATAACCAAATAATACACCATGTTGTTCCAAGTGATATTCGTTAATATTAAGATCGAGATGCCATTCGCATGTATATCTACCATATAACCGTCATAAACATCATAATTTGGTTAAATTTATGTTTTTAGCGAAACGCTGGGTTAAAGGTTAAAATTGTTTGAATATTCAATGAAATATTGTTGATCATCATCAGTATAAAAAATGTATAGATATAATCGATAAATTACGGCATTAGGTGAAGAACCGAAACGAAATAACCGCATAACATCTATTAAGATAGTCTATTCAACACATAAGGTATGTAAAACCGATTGTTACCAACAGATATGAAATATATGAACTTCCTACAAACATTTATAGCACAATGACTACACCACAGTCACTTTATTTTTCTCATGGAGTCTTATAATATTTATCATCACACGTAATCAGAAACAAAATGAGATTAGTTTTGAGACTTTTTAGAGGACGTGAACTTTTTCTTTATTTACGTACTATGTACAGTGACAGACTGTGGGCAGTTTTATTTATTAAAAATATGTAAAACGAAACTAATAATTGTACACATATAAAACAAATAATTAGTTTTGATTTATATACTACATGTATGGTGTACCTACGAGTACGACAATTTATTGCGCGAATGGTACACAGTGATAATTTATTTGTATGACATTTGAATTTCTTGCTTAGCAAAACCAAAATGTACAATAAATAAAATTAGAAAAATAATAGTTACTCAAGATAAATCCAAAATATGTACACAGCATTACAAACTGTTTCTTTAGAAAAAAATCTCTGAAAGCAGAATTCCAAAAAGATGAGAAAAATTAAAAGGTCATTTACCTTATACAAAATGTATACATACATTTGTACTTATGTTATACAACTTACATAAATATGAAAGAGCCCAAAGTTGAAAAGAAAAACGATAATTTCTATACGATGTACAGTACGAGTGTATAAAGAGTGATCCAATGGGAGATACTTTTTCCAATTGGGATTCATACGTGATAACTGTCATGACGGGCTAGTACTCCGATCTATTTCGCGTGAAATTTCCATTCGAGTTTACCAAAGAGATCTCAAAAATGAAAAAGCGTATTTCTGTTTTCACTAAGCAGTACTCAGCTCATTAGCGCAAGAATTACAGTTATCGCAATGCACCAAAGATGGCGCACTCTACAAATTAGTTTCACGCGAAAGTACTCAGATCAAAGCGACCTGAAATTTTACCGCGGTTTACAGAAATTTATTTATTTTCACGTGAAATAGAAATGAATTGTTTTTGGAGAATTTTGGTGTTTGACATTTCACAACAAGTTAATATCACAGAAAAACCAATCACAAATTATTCGAAATATAACAAAATATAATCACAAAACTGTATCACATCTTTTAAGAATACATCAGAAACGTAAATGTCGAAATTGCACGTGAAAAAAAGGTTAGGATCATTATTTTCGCATGAAACTAATTTGTTGAGTTTATGCGCGACATCTATGATGCATTGAGAAAACTATAGTTTTTTCGCTGATGAACTGAGTACTGCTTAGCGAAAACAGAAATAAAATTTTTATTTTTGAGTACACTTTGGTAAAATCGTATGAAAATTTCACGCGAAATCGATCTGAGTACTAGCCTTAATAGTGAAAATAAATAAATTTTCGGAGAGCGCGGTAAAATTTCATTTCACTTTCATCCGAGTACTGGCTTTACGGGAGAACGAAGTTCTCAAATTGTGGAAATTTATTTCAAAAATCCGTGTTCAGAGAAAAATTGTTTTCGTGCTCTGCAACCATTTTTTGATGTGCATAATCGTCCAATTGAAAGCACTATTCGTGAAACAATCAATAAATTTCTAACTTTTTCATTTTTGGATATTCATCACTCGACTAAAGTGCGTACAAGTCGATTTAAGTTAATATTACTACTGTAGCTGAAAGTGTACGCGAAGACCACAATTGAGATATTGCATGTAAAAAAACTAGAGTACGAGGGTTGCCTTTTATATTTCGGGATTAGAGAACAAAAACAAATATTAATCATCGAAAATCACTTTATTGTTTTTCAAAATATTCTCCATGAAGATCTATACACTTTTGCATGCGTTTGAACCAATTGTCAAAGCACTTTTTCCACTCTGATTTAGGTATCTCCAAAACATGCATTCTGAATGCAGCAACCACTTCTTCAGGTGTCGAAAAACGTTGACCTCTCAGTTTTTTACGTGCGGGAATAAAAAGAAGTCATTTGGTGAAAGGTCAGGACTATATGGCGGATGACTCATCAAATCGACGTTTTGGGTGCTCAAAAATGCAGTTGTTTGAGCCGATGTGTGAGAGCTCGCATTGTCGTGGTGTAGAGTGATCCGTCTTCGGCGGTTGGTTTTCCGGATTTCTTGGAGAACAACTGGCAAACAAATTGTTGTGTACCACTCAGATTTGACTGTTTTGCGTTGTTCTAGTGGTACGGTTGCGACATGTCCACTTTTTCTGAAAAAACATGTGACCATTTGCTTGGAAGTGCTTCGTGCGCGAATAACTTTTGTTGGATTTGGCTCATCTTGAAACACCCCTACAGTTGACTGCTGTTTACTTTCGGGCTCATACGCGTAAATCCACGAGTCATCACCTGTCACGATGTCATAGACGTGTTTTGAAGCACTGCGATCGTATTTTTCGAGCATTTCTTTCGACCAATCAACACGAGCCTTTTTCTGAGCGATTGACAAATTGTGTGGGATACAACGTGAAAAATATTATTTTTTAACAGTTAAATATTTATGCAATATTGAGTATATACTGGTCCCACTAATGCCTAATGTCTTTATCTCACGATAGATCACATGACGATCTTGCAATATCAGTTCGCGCACAGCATCAATGTTTTTCGGAACAACAACTGATTTTGGACGACCTTCACGAAATTCGTGTTGGAGTGACCTCCGACCACGATTAATTTCACCATACCATCGATAAACACTGGTCCTTGATGGAGCTTCATCGCCAAAAGTTAAATTAAGTTCATTCATGCACTTCAGCTGAGTTAATCAACGTCGAAAGTTGTAAAAAATAATCGAACGAAAATGTTCACGATTTAGTTCCATTCTTGGAGGCAGATGAATCTTTTAGATTACTGTAAACAACACCAATAGCTCTCGTATGTCAAAACGTTCTGAGTATACATAGAACCTCAAAATCTTCTAACTTTACGATAGAGCTGTCAGTTGACAGATTGCACCACCAGGGTTGCCAAATCCCGAAATATAAAAGAAAACCCATGTTAATTACGTAAAATGTAAAAAACGTCAAAATTTTTTCTTTGAAGGTATATGAAATTAAAAAAAGTGAGTGTGCTTTATACCATACGACTGAAGTGAAACTTCTTTAAAATCACCAATGGAAATCATCTCTAATCCACGAAAATTCGTTTCAAAATTCTTTGTTATGTATTTTACTCTCGCATCAATTTGAGCTAATAATTCTGCACCAATCATGCTCAATTCATTCTATGACCAAGACTTTTACATATCTGAACAGTGTATAATATTGGTTTGCCGTCTCAGTTGATGATGGAAGAAGCTTTGATAGCGATATTTTCAACATAGTACGGTCGATCCATCGATAGGAATTGCAGCCTTGCCAGTGGATTGCAATATCCATGATTATCTGAATATCATTTGTATATGTCCATTGCAAGTTTTATGGTGAACCTTTTTCCATATCCAGCAGGTCCACTATAGAATACTTGTAGTGGTGATGAATTTGAAGTGATGGATTTGACATGTGATCGATTTCACGAATATGTCGTAATAAAATGTCCACTTTCGAAGTTACTTATTTGAGATATCATTTGATTTCTAATAAATTGCCACTCCTGCTGATCTAACATTTTTACGCTTAAATTTCGTAATACATTTGACCAGGTTTCTGATAGAAACAAAATATTACTTTAATCATTTACGGGATCGCTCAAGCCCGACACGTGTTTTCTGAGACTTTGGTAGTTGAAGGTAACCGTGGACTTTTTTCTGTCATTCATGAAATCAAGGATCGTTCTTTATATTGTTGACAATGTATTCAACGAATATCGGCGAAATTCATCTTGTAAAGATATGATTGATGTATCATTTTGTCGATCATGATAAAATCTATTATCATTGTCTTTTGGCACTATGTACAGTCCTTCAATTCTGCTAACTCGTGATAGAGCAACATATAGTAATGGTGGAGAACGAGTCCCTTGATAAACAACTTCATTGAATGTTCCACACCTTTCGTAGCGCTCTTGTCACGCATTCACCAGCTTACTCCCCAATGGTGAAAAACTTTTAGAAGAAGTTTTACTTCAAAAAAAGAACATTTTGCAGTTGTTCGAGCTGTAAAATGATATTTAGACTCAAGAGAAGGAGCCCAATCATTTTGGCGGTTAATGCATAAATTGAAATGTAACTATTCAAATAAGAATTTTGATTGAGTTTTTTAAACTGAATCACTAATTGTGCTGAATTATATGCCAACAATTTAAAATTGCAAGACATACCAAGTTAGCTACTGGTAGTTAAGAGGTAGAATAAGATATATTTAGCAGACCCGATGCAAATATCAAGCATTTTTCTATATTGTGTCATATTAATTGAAAGATATACACTTTGGGCTATATCAGTTATTGATATTCAGTAGAAATAGTACAAGCATTTGCTGTAGTCACAGATCAAAAATCCCAATTCGTTTAACAGTTATTTCTCGGATTAGTTTTTCTTAATAAAATCGTAAAATAATTTATCAACAGATGGTGCTTTAGTAATAATAAGATTTGATGAGAGATGGCGCGATTATATTACCAATAAAAACGTTTTTTACATAAAATCATTTTTTACAAAATTAACTTTATGTCTATTACACGTGATTGACAAGTAAAACAGTAGTAAAGACCTCATCAATCAATTCGCCGTCGTTTTAAAATTCTGGGTCTCTCTTATGGCACATTGTGGCGTATTTTGAAGAGAGATTCTGGTTTGGAGGCCTACAAAATACATCTTGTTCAATAGTTGAAGCCGGTTCATGTTCCTTCAAGAGCTTCCAATGCATCCTGAAAAATGCATCAGGTAGATTGTTTTTCTTTAAAAATACTGAAGAGACCGTGTAAATAGCGCAAACTACAAAGAAATGATCAATGAATTTGTATAGCCAAAAATTCAAGATTTGGTGTAGTGGACTTGTGGTTTCAACAGGATGCCACACAGCAGGTCCAACCATCGTTTTATTGAAAGAAAATTTAATGGGAACATCATATCAAGATCTTGGGATCTGACCTCCAAGATCTTGTGATCTGACGTCATGATCTTTTTATGGGGTATCTAAAACTTGTTAATATCGATAAACCACGATCGATTCCTGCATTAGAAGCGATTTTTAAAGCCGTTTTTACTGGTCATTATTGGTCCATATTATTGTAAACAATTAAAAGATGCCAAATTGTGTCTACGCCGTGGAGGCATCGTCGTCAACAGCGACCTCTTCACCTACCGAAAGCCGGCTCTCCCCTTAAAGATCGTTGGATCATTCGGTTCAATCAGCATGCAGAACGTGAACGAACCAGTATACTCGCCGTCCTTTGATTTCAAACACTATCTCAAGAATTCGCATTAAATTCCTGATCTCAGGATTGAAAAGAACTCGGTATGTGCCGTCAACGTCGCGTTTTGGGCCATATATCACACGCACAATCCTCCTCTCGAATGCTAAAAGCTTTCGTACTCATCCATCAAGGTCCAACTCGAACATCTATCCATTTGCAAGATAGTTTGACTTCAGAAGTGGATTGCCAGTGGCAAAGCGAACCTTGATCTCCCAACCTAACTATACTTAAATCTTAAATCTCATTACTCCATCAAACGTGTAGACACTGTTCCAGTGGATCAAATGTCTCTTTCACTCCGATGTTGCGATTTAATCCACTCACAAAGATATCATCTGCATATGCAAAAGTTGATTGGATTGTCGGAATAAGATATTGTCTTGAGGTGTTTCACTTTTACGAAAGATGTCTTCCAACATGAGATTAAAGTATCGGGGACAGCGCATCTCTTTGTCGAACACCAATAGTGATTGCAAATGTTCTCGATAGCCTGTTCTCAACTTTGACTCAGCATTGAGACTACGTTAGTGCCATTTTACACAAGTGTACGTGTATTTGTTTGGTATTCAATATATTCAAGCTCATACCATACTCTCTAGATTGATCGAGTCATGGCTTGCTTGAAATATACCTGGTGTACATCACGAGATGTTTCGTGGTACTTGGACAGAATCGTCCGTACCGGGAAACTTGATCAGTGACTGACCGATTTGGGTGGAACTCTCCTTGGTAGTCACCGTTAATTTATTTCACCATAGGAATAAGTCTTTCCAAGATAATGTGTAACAGTATAACTTGTTTGCTGTGCAAAGGCGAGCTACACCCCGATAATTCTCTAAAGGCTTTAACCTCCACCATTCGCACCTCTTTTGTCTACAAATTCGCTTTGCTATCCTCCTAGCAAGAACCGCGTTATTTCATGTTGTAATTGTAAACCGAGACTACGCTTCAATATGGTATATATTGTATAGTTGCTTAATTGCAAGACGACACTCCTCATCAAACGAATCATTTTTGGCATAATTTTCACTATACCGAGAATGTGCTGGGCAGCATCGACAATCGAGGTTTTCAATATTTCCTATTTTATTTTATTTTATTTATTGACAGTTTCAACTTCAATAAAAAAAATAACATGAAAAAACACAATATTCATTGTTTTCGGAATTCACTAAATACATAACGGCAACACTTTCATCACTAAAATGCTACGGATAGAGAAATAATAGCTCATTCTGAAACTATGTTTAAACCAAGTTGCAAACCATAGTTAGCGGTGACACATTACCACGAAATCATGGTTAACTCGAAACTGTAGTTACGAAATCAGATATGTGTCTATAATATAAGAAGCGACAAACATGAATAAAACGTCCAGATGCTCTTATTGGATCACCCTTTATTTGAGTCTTGAGGTATGCCGTACAAAATGTACTAAAAATGTTGATTCGTGTGAAAATTCAACATGTATGTAAATAGGAAATACTCGTACCTCTCAGTAAAATAAAATGATATGTCTGCCGCATATCTCGCCATATAATTATTAATTGAATAACCTCGCCGAACGAATAAACAGTGTACTAAGCCGCAACTAACAATAAGAAATGACTATAACAGAAGACAAAAAATCCATCAATTAATTAATTTACATATTTAAAGACTATTAATTTAAGGTTATCGCTTTAAAATAAAAACTCGTAATAAATTATTTATTTACAGTCTACAACTGGTACATAAACTATATGGTCAGCATCATCGTCGTATAAGTGTACACAAACGCATGCATAAAAGGTATTTGGGGTTGGTTTAAATATTCAAGGAAATCATAAGATAATATGTCGTGTATGTAGTCCGATGGATAGAAATTCTTTTAAAAATTTCAGACAATCTGTAAACAATATAAATTTAACACCTACGTAAATAAATAAATATACACAAGAACAGAATTTCACTAGTAAAGGTGTTCAGGCGTGGGGTTCATTATTGGAACAAATCATTATTTATGTATTTCGTTTAAGATCAATGAATGATTTTTGTAGCCGATAATCTATTTGGTAGGTAGATTATAATTAGTATTTTACAATGGTGACCACTCATTTTATACTATACGTTTTCTAGTTTGTGTGTATTGTTAAAAAGCTACGATGCCATACCTCAACACTATGTTAGGTTGGTGGAAAGCTTTTGTCTATAGTGAATAAAAGCTATATACATCATTTGGTGGTGTGAATGCCAGATTTGTTAACATCCGAGTTTGAATATCACAAATGTGTCTGAATTTACTGCACTCTTAGGACCTTCCACCAAATAATCTGTTCAAATTTAACATATATTATATTGAAAATATCGTGGCTAACAGCCATCGTCTGACAACACTATACATCGTTTGGTGTCGAATTTTGTTGAGTATGGAATAGTAAGAGATCGTCAACAAACCGTTCAACAACAACCAGATGTTCCAATATACTGGTGGATGCGATAAGATAGAGCGTTGATCAGAAACTAAAAGTGTCGTATCGTCGCAGCGTTTTGGCGTCAATAGAACTACTTTGCAGTGCATTTTGAGGGACGATTTACATCTATTTCCATATAAAATGCAATTAACACAAATAATAATATCCGACAAACCATCCACATCGCGTTGCTTTAAATACGGTCAAATAGTCGACTGAATGGTTGACACTGAATCTGATTTTTGTAAGCAAATTGAGATGACCGAGGAATCCCATTTGACGCTTTCTGGTGGCCTTAATATGAAAAAATGATGCAGTTGGGGAACGAAAATCCACACGATATTTATGAAACGCCATTGCATGACCGAAAAGTAACTGTTTGCGCCAAAACCATGCCAAGTTCAACCAGCGATAAAATTGTCGAACAAAAGTATCACAATCAGCAATGGATAACATATTGCTAAGAGCCAGACGGTGCAAGAAATTATCAGTTCTGAGGATATGGACAGAAACATAGCGGAAATACCGACAATCCAGCGATTGAACGAATCTTTTCAAAACCGGAAAAGCAGCCTACAGAATACAGAGAAGTCAAGAGAGTTCTGAGAACGAATGTCGTCTGATATAACATTAACACCGAAAATACTCTAGATGTTGGCCAAGATGTAGAGAAAAGGAATCACACCATCAAAAATTCCGTAGAGCTAACTAATGATCGAACATTTTATTTTTCCAATAAAATCAGTTCAATAGCTTCAATTTCAAAAAAGGTGTCAAATTGTCAGATCTTCAGGCCAATTCGCATTATAATTTCTAGAAATAATGCGAGCATGATTACCAAAAAGTCGATTTAACGATTTCTGCAGCATGTGGCATCAATTTCATCCAAGTTTGGCCATTAAATGTTAGTCACACCACGATGGCGCTTACTATTCACTATTACTGCATTTTCACGTTCATTTTCGAACAAAATATGGTCTAATGACCCCATCAGCCCACAATCTACACGAAACCGGATTTTTTAAAATGAGTTTGGAGTAAAAATAAGTTTCAGATCAAGAGGATAATTGATAATGAAACTCATTTCAATCGGAATAAGTTTGGATAACCACCCTGTGGTCATTTTGTGATGCTTTATCACATTTAGTGATAAAAAGTATGGTAAAACGAAATTGTCGTAGCTTACTGTCGGTGAATCATGAATAAACAACTTCACGTCGTATATTGAAATGGGTGAACCAAACAACAATATCTTCCATCCCGCTTGATGTCAACAGTTTATATACTGTTTATCATATTTCATGTTAAAATTGTTTCTATCATTAATTAAGTTGTATTGATATACTTACCACATTACTCAAATTTTATAACTACCTATTCAACCACTACATATAAAAAATGATATTACTTTTGAGGTTATGTAGAAACGTCAATTTATCACTCTAAACTATTCATTTCTCCTTCAAATTCATTATTTCCCCTTTTAAATTTTTTGCAGGGTTGTGTTTGTAGACTTATTTTATTTTTTTTATATCACAAAAAAATTCTTTATCACTGATATAAAAGTATAATAAAGCACCACAAAATGACCACACAGAACGTGTTGCTGGTTGCTGTGTTTCAAACACTTACAATAAACTATAAAGAATTTCTTACAATAAAACAACCAATCACCTACCAACGGATTAGCATTCCGAAGCCGAACACTGTATAAATTGATTCTTATTTTCGATTTATGGTTTGAACTTCAACTACTAATTATGTATTAGGACTAATGATAACAACTTTTTATAAGTATTTTTGATTTGGTTTGAGGTGACATTTTAAACGTAAAATTGTGGAGTCCAGTCTAAAATATTGAATCAAGTATCTAACAAAATTTAGGCACTGCTTAGCAGTATTAATATACGAATAGGCATTATAGTGAGATGTGAAGACTAGCTTCCAATACAGATCGTACAACCCCTACTTTCAGTCCATATCGCCTGCTATATACTTCATGAATTCACAAAAACTGTTCCAATTGTCCAAGTGTTTGTTCGCAAGCCTTTCATTCACTTATTTTGGTTTGTCATCAATCATTGTTCTGATCACTGTACGTTTTGCTGAACATCATTTAATAATTTTTTTTGACATTTTTGAAACAACATTTAATGAACTCTGCATAACTAACCGAGGACAAACTGATTTATGTGTTACCTTTTGACGCCTACATATCTTGTTGTCATTTCGACAGGTTTATATTTTTAGATATTGAATTACAATTTTGTATTATATATTCACTTAGTTCTCTTGCACTAACATTTAATTTATCGTTTTTATGAGTATCATCACATATGCTATTGATAACTTTATCTAGACAAGAAGATATTATACATTAAGCTGACCAGACGTCTTCCTATAAGGAGTAATATTCATATTCAGTCCCTCCTTACAAAAATCGCCTTTTGTGGAAATTGTCCCTGCTGCGAATTTTCATATGTGACTAAAATCATGAATATGGTGCCAAAGAGAAGGGCAGTTGCAAGAATTGAGGGATGTATTTACCCATGATGCGCCTCACAGATCAAGTCAAGTAAGACTTACTGGAGAAGGCCAACTTATATTGAGCGGACCTTATCCTCATATTATTCGATTTTTTTGAATCTGCCTCATTTCTTGTCGAAGTTGATTCTGCCTCCTTATTAAGTTGTTTGTGGCGGTGAGGTTGGTGTTGTTTTTCTGCCATCAATCTTGATTGACGTTGTCAATCAAGGTTGATTGATTCTTTATCAAGGACAATAGTTCGTGCTCATTGTTATTGAGTCTCTCAAACCGAGCCTCATATTCACTCGATTAACATTGAGTGAGAATACCGAACATGTCTTCCAATATAATGCCAGTTGAATCTCCTTTCTCGTTTAGTGTGTTATTTTTCGGTTACTCATTATCCAGATTCCTGAACTTCCATTGAATAGCTGGTCTATAATATTGCAATAAAAACTGGATGACACAGTGGGTTAAGCTGCGGCAGTTGTAGTGGGAGGTACCAGATTCGAATGCCAATAGGGACATGATTCAAAAGGGATTTTTTACCATATTTTTACGATCGGTGGTATGAATAAACACAACTATAATCCCCTGTTCATAGGCAGAATTCATAGGCCTACAAATTATCTATATTGGTACTATAGGCTGGCATTGAGCTATGAAAGTGCAGATGATTCTACGTAAATCGGACCTATAGCCATACGACCTCGATTTGGCTATTTAATGGCGTAAAGTAGGACGTAAATAAGTGAACCGCAAAAGAGTTGGGAGTGCCTTGAGCACCAAACAGATTGCAGAGATAGAAACAGACAGACAGTTAATTGAATGGTATAATCTCATTGTAACTGCTCCCGAATCCACATAAACAGCACACTGACAGAGTAGCTATAGCTTGTTGTGTCATCTGGTATGTGGTTTTGACTCGGCGGTAAGGTTATAGTCTGGGCGATAGTTTTTTCTCCAAGAAAGTTGTACTAGTCTTCTTAGTAATGGAATCGGTCATTGATGCAATTCACTGCGAGGATGATAATTCTTTTGAATCATCAGGGTAATTTATATTGGACGTTTTCCATCCACTTCTACAGTGTATTGTTGAAGTTCGTGAAGATATTCTGAAGACCAACGTTCCCAAATATCTCATACCATCATTTTGACCATTTTTCTTCTAAATGTCCTGGTGTTAGCACTGTTATATCAAATGCATTGTTGTTTAGTGGTGTTAGTGCTCGAATTGAGGACAGCTTCGGTTTGCGTGGTGAGAGTATTTAATAATTCGAATGCTCTTAGGATAATATTGTATGGATTTTATTCCTGCTTCCCAAATGAAGTGTCAGGTTGTTCCATCATTGGCTAACATGGCTGCTATGTCATCAGATAGTCTTATTCATTACAGAATTTACGCCAATAAATAAGGTCCCATTGTCCGAGAATACACCCGTGGTAAAGGTCGCGTCTGGAGATAAGATTTTTGTATCCTGCTATGAATGGTTCTGTTGTTAGACTGCTCATTTTCCCAACAGTCGTTACGAAGAATATGATTTAATTGATGATTTGCCTAAGCCATGTATAAACAGAAGATTTTACTGACCACACTAATATTTCAGGCATTATTAGACTTCATATTCAATGAATAAACTTAATTGCTGTTCGTTTGTGTCGTGATAATTGACACAATTTAGATCATCTACTGTGGATTCCAAAGACATGCGGCAATACATAGACGTGTTAGACTTCATTGTTTTATGTTAAGGTTTAATTAGGTACAGGGAGAACTTTAAAACTGCCCTAGCTCTTTGTAACTATCAGAGCTTCTGCACCCAACGCGCGATCTTTCAAGTAAACGTTGATAGCTGCCTTAAATGTGTGCATTTTATACTCAAACGGAAACCGAAAACCTGGACGAGTTCCACTTCCTAGATGTTCGATAAATAAATTCGCGCTATGCATCTTTAGTTCATGGTCTCGGGAGTTTCACCGCTAGCCTATGCGCACTAAGCGTTCCTCGTGTTACCCGTCATGGCGTATAACAAACGGTGGTATTTTCTCCTTTAATTTCAGAATATTTACCATATATTAATAGAACACGCAAAGTTCTGCAACATCTCTGCGGTGCTGTAGACTGTCTAGATCTTTCCTAAGTCTGAAGTTTCGTTTTATTCCAGCAACTCGAGAGCGATGCCATATCTCCACCCCAAACCTGACAGCAATATTCTATACACGGTCGAATAAAGGTTTTATATATCTGGAGAATCTGATACGATCTAAGAAACAAACCTACACTTCAACTTTATGGTCGATTGTATATAAGATTCAACCTTTCTTTAATGTAAAATTACATATAGACATAAAAAAGACTGTGGTACAGGGTTATGTTAACATATGTTGGCACGAAGCTTTAATTTCTTGTAAAACTCGTAATTAAAGACTACAACTTGCGTTTGGAAAGAATCGATTGCTTTGTTGTCGACTTAAACTAAGTAAAACTTGAGCTTCCTTTGGGATAAAGTTTGTTTATCACTTTGAATGAACTGGTGGTGATGCAGTGTTAGTCGTCACACTGAGTGGACGTGTTTTTTTTCCGCTCGGTGTTTAATTAAATAAAATAAATTCGTTTGTGTATGTGTGTGTTTGTGGCTTAAACTCGGGAATCGCAGATGAGTATCGTTATTATATTATATTATATTATATTATATTTAATATTAAATTATATTTTATTTATTATATATTGTATTATATATTTAG
Organism: Tipula lateralis; assembly: GCA_963932295.1. Taxonomy (NCBI): domain Eukaryota; kingdom Metazoa; phylum Arthropoda; class Insecta; order Diptera; family Tipulidae; genus Tipula; species Tipula lateralis. The sequence goes on from OZ010737.1 coordinate 141,931,522, forward strand.
GTTTTTGTGTTTTGTGTTTATATTATAGTGGATTTGCATATACCGTATTTGTGTGTGTCAGTTTACATCGTGTATACATTGCCAGTAACGGTATTCATATATACATCAATTTCAATATCACACACACACACACACAATTTTTCCGTTGCAAACGATTGAATGCGACGCGTGTGTTTTTGTTTTGTTTCGTTTCTCGAGCCAATCCCATAATTCGATCCTAATATATTTCCCTTTCCTCTGGATGATTTTTATATTTTGTTTTATGTATCAAAATTTACATATCAAGACACACAGTGAGGGGAATTTTTGGAGATTTCGAATTGTAATGCGTTCACTGCATGTGTATGTGTGTATTTTATATAGCACGTTATTTTGTTTTGTTTTCTTCTCTATTCAAATTTCTATTATGTATTAACATTCTGCAACGGTTGCATTAGTCAAATAAATTCTAAATATTTGACTATGTATTTATCCCTTTTGTTTTATATAATTTGCTTATATATAGAACAATACCATTGCAATGCGTATACGGGCAATCAATGCATGTATAGAATAGATACATACAGGTTTGATCTTGTTTATATTTGTGTACATATAATCAATGCGTTAATATAAAATATCAATGCATACAGTGTTGGTTAGATGATTTTGTTTGTTTTGTTTTATATTTTGTGCAGGTGTTCACTTGCACGTGAAAAAGAACAAAACATTTTAAAAATATATATTTATACATAAATATCGGTACATACAGCAAACCTTTCATATCGATGGATATACTATTCAAAAGTTTTGAAAATGATGTTTTCGTATCTTATATCAAAATAAGACTATATCTATAAGACTATTGAGGTTTTAATGTAGTGCCATGTATATTAATGGTAGAATTGACTGAAGATTGTTTTAATACGATCACTACCACTATATGATCATTATATTGACGATAATATATACGATCAGTAAATATCCTATTTGTTGGCGAGATTTGAATTGGCTAAAATGTTGAAGTTCGATTTAGCAGATGCTTATTCATATATTAGGAAAGTGGTGTTTTAAAGGAACGGTTAATATTCCTCTTGATTTGATTTTGTCAATAAAGTCCACAATTTTGCTCCTGCGTATGTACTTGACATACCTTCATATACCATAGTATGTTGTACTCTTAAATAACTTTTGTCTTTATTTCTATGGAAAACACTAATTTATTTAAATAATTTTGTTTTCTTTATTCATATAAGTGTAAATGAATAAGATTTCTAAAGTGACATTCTTAACATTAGATGGGGATCACTTGACCGGTGGTATTGACCAGAAAGTTTATTTTACTTTAATAAGCAGCTTCTTTGTGCTGTATAATAATTCTATTACAAACTATTAAACTTTCTGAATCGGACGGCCGCTTTGGTGATTTCTTTCATTGAACTGTAGTGTGTTATACAAGAATTCTACTTTTGTGTATTGTGTGATTGTTTGTTGTAAAACCTTAAAACGGACATAAAGATAGAATGTGTGCAACGGAATGATCGATCAGGTTAGCTAATTATGACCGCACTAAACTATTTATTTATTTAAATAGTTTCCCTTACAAACGAATTGACAATGTATTAGATCATCATATTGTATATAGAAATGCTGTCGGGTCATTACGAAAATTTATATTCCCCACGCGTTAGATGGTGATGGATTGGGAATTATAGGGACACATCTTTAAATACAGCATATGATGAGATGACCCAAAGATGTTTTTTAAAATACTCCAGTTTAACTGTTGAGGCGATACGAATACATATGATGAATTTAGAATGGTCCTTACCTATCCAACTAACAATAATAACAAACTCAAATCCAAATGTGAAAATGATTATACTAACAATATATAATAATTTACTAATATGTAGTTAGCAATGACTCTGCTGTGGATTATCACCTTAGTCGTTTCTGTGATTGTTTCCTTTTCCTAAACCTTATATGTTGAGATGCAAGCAGGGACTGGGCCCGCATAATTTTGGAGTAAAAATTCTCAGATATCTATTTGGAACTCTGCTGAATATACTCCAGGATTATGGAAACAATCTCAGATTCACCGTAACTGGTTGGCTTGTACTCTCCTATCATATCATATCATATCATATCACTTTGAATGAACTGGTGGTGGAATAAAATAATGTTGGGCGACCATCTCAACAGATCAGATAATCGGTAATATAAATTATGGCTTCTAAGACACAGAGTGTAGCTGGAAGCGCTTCCACTATACTACAATCTCACTTTTGTACATCAATGAAATTTAAACCTGAATAACCAAGAATTTTCAAGAAATTCTTTGAATAAACAACATGCGCCTGGTATTTATATGTCAAACAACTTTCAATTAATTATATTGCTACCACAAAACATTCGCGAGTTAAATTTAAGATTTTAATCTCGTTAAAATCTCTGATGATTCATTTTCTTATAAATCATACAACAACAACTGAGAATATATTTGAAGAAAAAAATGATTTTTATTTGTTGAGAATTCTTCTTAAAATCAACATTAAGCAAGTTTATTATACGAATTATTTATTTAGAGATATTTACCAAATTTAAAAACACACTTACGTAATCTTGGTAAATTTATATTATTTTACTACATCTACAACATACTCGTATGCACATATAAACATAAATAAAAAAAATTTTGGTTTCATTAAAATTAAATAAAATAATGAAATTTGACATTTGATTGCCATATGAACTTTCGATGAAGACATAAATTTGGAATTCTTTGGTAATGTATTTACTTGTTGTATGTAAATCGAAAATCGTGTGTTCTCGTTCACATCCATATGTATACAAATCTGGTTTTTGACCAAAAAATCGACATGTGTTACAAATTCCTTTGGATTAATCATTCAATTTTTTGTTGTGAAGCTATGTTTATACTGTCTGCAGCAACACTTTTGATTTATATAAACATTATCCGTATAAATCGATTTGTTATCAATTGAGGCTAAAATTACGAAAAGGCTTGACTTGTATCGTAATTAAGATCTGTGAATTATTTCATTTAAAAAGTAGATTGCAGCCTATACTGAATACGGAGATGTCAAGACAGTTCTGACTGACAAAAGAAACGTTTTCTTTTTCAAAAGAGGATGAATAGATTAGGTTAGGTGGTTGTGGCTGCTATCGCATACTTAGTCCGGCGATCGGTCCGTTGTGATATTACTCTATGTACGGTTATAGGTCCGAGTTTTTTCATAGTACCATCGGCGAATTGCATAGCTCCATGTCAGCCTATAGTACTGACATGGAAGATGGGTCAGCCCATGGATTCTTAACACGACAGGGGATCCAGATATATGTTCATTTTTCACACCGATCGCACCGCCAAAACGTTCGAAGGTGAAAAACCTATTTGAATCTTGCCCCGAATCGGGATTCGAACCCGGTACCTCACGCTCCAACTATCGCAGCTTTAACCACTGCGCCACCGGGTTCGAATCCTGAAAGGGGCAGGTTGCAAAAGGGATTTTTCACCACTTGATTTGGATCGGTGGTGTGAATGAACACAACTATGACCCCCTGTTGGACTGCAGAATCCATGGGCCGACCCATCTTCCATGTCAGTACTATAGGCTGGCATGGAGCTATGCAATGTGCAGATGGTTAGGTAAATCGGACCTATAGCTGTACGTCCTCGTATTGGCTGCAAAGCGTAAGGTAAGGACGTAAATAAGCAAACCGCGAAAGAGTTGGGAAGGCCTCGAGCCCTATAACAGATTGCATAGAAATATTCGAAAAAAAAACAACACACTTATGCCAGTGCTTGATCCAATCCTCGAAATATTTTTTATATTCAGTTTTCGTTATGTCCATCAGTGTTTGATGCTTCCAGTGCGATTTTGCAATATTTCCTCTCGGCTTCTGAAACGCGTTCCCCGTAATGATTTTTTAACTCGATGGAACAGAAAAAAAGTCACGGGGAGCCAAATCAGGAGAATTTGGTGGCTGTTGGATGTTCTGGTTTCTTTCGGCGAATTGCTTCACGCAAACGTCTCATAACGCCCATATAATAATATTTGTTTACGGTTCGGCCTTCTAGCAAAAAATTCATGATGCACTACAACGTTGTAATCCATGAAAACCGTGACCATTGCCTTCTTTTTTGACTGAAAACGATGTGTTTTTTTTGGCCTCAGCTCATTATGTGAACGCCATACACTTGCTTTATGTCTGGATTGCGTGTCGTACTCATAAACCCACGTCTCGTCTCCAGTAATGATCTTTGTGGGATCGGATTCAGCGTCGCAAATTATGTCATTTGCAACGTCAACACTTTTTTGCATGAAAATCATTAACCAAAATGTTTTGGACGAATCCATAGACAATGTTCAAGTCCTCCGCTATCTTTTGATAGTTGATTTGCGGTTATTGACCGAAATGTTGCTACTTTATCAATGTTTTCATCGGTTTTCGATGTCGGTGATCTGCCACTGCGTTCATCATTCGATTGACTCACGACCACTTTTTCATGTTTCATTCGAAATATGTATGAAACATTGGTGCCGGTAGAAGCATCAATGTTTCATAAATATTTCGAATGAAATATGAAACCCATAGAATATACCACCACAGTATTTATAGAGCTGGTTGTAGGAGGCGACTAAATCTGATTGGAACGCTGGACTGATAACCCCCACATCCGTAAATCACAACAAAAGTTAAAGATATCAACAAACTAAAATAAAATCGGACACCGCCAAAACAACAATGATCCCCCGCTTAAGTACCTGGACACGAGATTGAGGATCAGCAAGTAGATCGTGCAGTCACTTAGAAAACCTAAGACACGTTTGATGGACTTATTATATGTTTGAAAGAGTATCGGCTGGAACTTGCAGTTCTCCAAGAAACTCGATGACCTAAAAGTGGAGGCCATGTGTCCTTGAGGAAATGACCTCAGAAATATTGGAGTTGGATTTCTCATTTGGCCACAGGTAAATAAGGTTGTGTTGGACTTTTAGATAGTCGAAAATCGAATGTATAAGCTTCCTTTGCACATATAAGATTAGCCAACCTGCCAATTGTTTCGGTGCATGCGCCCACTGATGTAAGCCAACTCCAAGATAAAGACTCATTTGATAATAATTTGGATAATCTGATGGGCTCTATACCTGAGCACGGTGTAAGATTGGTGATTGGTGACTTTAAGCGCGAGCTGGAAGAAACAAGACCGACTAATGTTACAATATAGGTCCGTACTCCCGCCACGAAACTGCGACCGAAAATGGAGAAATAAAGATGTCATTTACGATCGGTCATTTCCTCAAAGTGACAAGCACATTCTTTCCTCTTAAACATACATTTGGAAACATGGACAGATTCACGTAAAACATCCCGAAGCCAAATTGACCATGTGTTGATTTCAAAAGCTCGGGTTGTCCAAGACGTGAGATCTTATTGGTCGTCAACAAAATTCCATTATATGATCACTGCAAAGCTACAATGGTTCGCATACAAGTCCCAGAGGACAGGGGAATATTCAAAGCGATTCTCCTGTGAAGGTCTGATAAGTGCAGAAACGCAACGAAAATATTAAGATCTTGTCAATAATAGAATTTTGCGTTCTAATTACCAATCTGAAGAAGTGAACAGTGTCTGGGAAGTAATGAAAATCTCGATTCTCGATGTTGCCCAGCATAGTGAAAACTACGCCCAAAACTGATTGGTTTGGTGAGGAGTGTCGTTTTACTGTTGAGCAACGCAATATAGCCCACGATGCAGCGCAGACTCGGTTTAAAATTGCAAGAAGAAATAAAGAAGTTTTTATGATAGGAGAACAGCTTAACGAATTTGTATAGACAAAAGAATCGCGAACGGTGGAAGGCTAAGGTGTTAAGATTACAACAAGAGCGTAATTCGCGAGGTATCTTTAAAGGAATCACCGGCTTGCAGCATATCTCGGTCAACTGTCATTCGGGACCAGGATGGAAATCTCATACATGACGTGAACATTTCTCCGCCCTACTTAATGTTCCACATGTATCGCTTCAATTTCAGATCGAATGTTGTTCTTAAGATCTTGAATAATTCTAAAAAATGCCAAAGAAAATAATCTACCGGTGTCGAATTGCAAGATGTTAAGTAGCCCATTCGCATCATAATCTTTAAGATAGAAGTACACTCAGCACTTGAATATAGTTTAAAAATATTAATTTGTGGGAGACTTGCTCAAATACTTTACAGTAAGTAGTAGCAATTATATCGACCTCCCTTCTAATTTCTAAAGCGTGTAAAGTTTCTAAAAGGAACGAAACCATGCTGAATAGGAGAAAATATCCGTTAGCAATGAACGAATTACGCAATGGAAGTATACAATGGTTTCAAATAGCTGGGAATATTTAAAAATATAATAGTAGTCTATGAACTATGAATGGGTCTTTCCAAATTCATGGGAGAATTCTAATGGGCAATGAATATGAAAAGTTTTGACTGGAAACTGCTGAAAGCTCAGAAAGAATTATTGTGAAAAAACGTGTCACTGTTTGGTGCGAATTTTGGGCTGGAGGTGTTATTAGACCTTTTTTTCGAAAATGAGGCTAGTACAACTGTTACGGTGAATAGATTGCGCTACCGAGATATGATTCAAGATTGGATGATATTGATGCGAACGGGATTTATTTTCAGCAATACGGAGATTCGTACCACACAAGCAACGAAACAATCGCAATTTTGCAAAAAAAGTTTCTTGATCGTGTAATTTCTCGAAAAGATGATCACAATTGGCCACCGAGATCTTGTAATTTAACACTCTTAAACTTCTTTCTTTGGAGCCACGTGAAAGATAAGTTCTATGATAGGTCGCAACTTTGCGAATTGATCATTGAAAATTTCATGTCGGCCATTTGACTGAAATCGTTTGTTTAATGGCAAGTGTTAATGTCTAATCATCCTTTTTACAGTGGAAATTTTTTTAAAAATACTAGTTTTTTTAAATATCAAAATGACACCTCTTATTGGAAACCACTTTAGTTTGAAATTGCAAAATGTTAGTGATATCATATAAGAATTATAGTTTTATCTCAAATAAATTCTCAATCGATAAATTCTCAAAAACACTTAGGCAATTGGAGCTCTCGGATAGATGAAGAAATTTGAGAAGATAATTTCGTTTGTGATAATTTTGATAACCTATTTGGCAACATAGATTTGAACAGTGCAACAAAAACCGAGAAACTTTCAAACATTCAGGAAGAAAGTATATTCACCGAAAAGTTGGGCTGTTTTAAACGAAAAATTTCTTAATTTAACAGAGAAACCAATTCTCATTGCTGAAATTGTCTAGATTTAACCTCTCACGACTTTTAACGTCAAATTGACATAATTTGTTTCGGATCAACACGTACAAGATTATCAGAAATTCGTATTAAATACTTGATTAAATACTCGTAATTGAAAAAAATGTCGTTTTTGGGTCATATGATGTATCACACTCAGTTCTTGGAAGCCATGTTCTCTTAGTTGTTCGAAGCCATTTCAGAAATGGACCTAGAGGCCCCTCAAGATATCTATATACTTGATTACCACTATCAAAACCAGATATCAGATATTTCGTTCTGGACTCGTTGATTTTGAGCCTATAGTGCTGGCATCGAAGATGGGTCGGCCCATGAATTCTGCACTCCAACAGGGGTCATAGTTGTGTTCATATTCACACCACTAATCGTAATCTCATGGTGAAAAATCCCTTTTGCATATTTCCCCTATCGGGATTCGAACCCGGTACCTCCCGCTCCAACTGCCTATCGTAAAGCCTATCGTCAAAAACCATTACCTCTTTGCCAAGCGGAAGTAGAGTATAGAGTAAATTAGTGCTAATTTTACACTTAAATCTTCTCATATAATTCTGCAACACATTATGCAAATTAATTACCATTTTAATAACATATAACGAGAAACGAGATATAAAAAAAACAATTACTAATAAGTTTGCATCGTCCTTCTTCAGTCATAAATCGCGTGCATATTCCTTAAAGGAATGTTAATTTTTAATGTTAAAACGCTAAAAACACTTTTAAGTGTGATTGATTCTTGAAATTGCTTGCTCATTCATTTAAATTATATTTGTTTCTTTTATACACACACCGGTATGCTCATCAATACCCGAGTATATTTTACATATCATATTGAAACAATGTTTTAAGACGTTTAACTTTAAAATGTAATTAAAAAAGAATTCATAATTTTTTTCGAACTGTGAGAGTTATAATTTCACAGTTTTCGCGGAAAATGTTGTATCGGCATACCAGAGTATTGTTCTAAGAAATATGCGTGCGCATATAAAGGGTGTTTTTTAGAGGTTCACAACTTTGGGTTGGCAACACTGCTTTATTTGACAACTCATTTTATTTGACATTTCTTTATGGACAGAATTACATCTGAGCAACACTTGCAAATTTTCGGACCATGTTTACTCTTAATGATAATGCGCATCTCGTGAGACGCCGAACAGGACACACAGAAGAAGCTGTAACAGGAAAGCATTGAATAAGATCCAAATAAATTCGTTCTTAGCAACTAGGGTTGTATCCTTCCACTTTATAGAAAGATTCAACTTGTACAGGAGTTCAAGCCAAACAAACATCGTATTCGCCGCCAATTCGACGAATGGGCTGAAGCACAAATTGATATTGATGTTGAATTTCCATTCAAAATGTTGTTCTCCAATGAAGACCGTTTAAGTTGAATGGGAACATTAATAAGCAGAGTTGTCACATTTGGAGTGAGGATAATCCACAAACTTTTGTCCAAACACCACAGAACATCCGATTAAGAACATACGGGCTGGCGGAGACATTGGTCTCTTCAAAAACGATGATGGACAGAATGTTATACTGACAACGGTGAGCCGGTATAAGGACATGATTAGACTTAAAAAGGACTTTTTTCGTGTCTCGATTAGTTGGCATTAATCTTGCTGGCATGTGGTTCCAACAAAACGGAGTCACATCAAAGAAACTTTTGATGAAACAAAAATTTCGCGTCCAATTAATTGGCCATAAAAATCGTATGATTTAACACCATCGGATTATTCTGTTTTACGGTTATGTAAAGTCACTTGTCTATGCCGATAAATTATATAGACAATTGAACACCCGGACATCAACATTCGAAGAGTTATTGGCAAAATACGGCCGCATTTGTAAAAATTTGTGAAAAGCCGTGGCAGCCGCATGGCCGAAATCATATTTAAACATTAATGTCATAAAATTTTCTTTTATTATGATTTAAACTTTTTTTTTGTTTTTTATTTCTATGCAATCTGTTTTGGGGCTCCAGGCACTCCCAACTTTTTCACGGTTCGCTTATTTACGTCCTTACCATACGCTTTGCAGCCAAATACCATCTGCACATTGCATAGCTCCATGCCAGCCTATAGTACTGACATGAAAGATGCGTCGACCCATGGATTCTCCACTCCAACAGGGGGTCATAGTTATGTTCATTTACACCACCGATCGTAATCAAGTAGTAATAACTCCCTTTTTCATCCTGCCCCTATCGGTATTCGAACTCGGTACCTCCCGCTCCAACTGCCGCAGCATTAACCACTGCGGCACCTGGGCGGTGATTTAAACTTGTGTAACTCTATAAAATCAATCTTTATATGCATTAAGCAATCTACAAGGTACGAGTGTATATGGAACAAGATCAACCTGTTGCCCGTTTTTATTGCAAATAAAACAAATTCTTAAAGTTCAACTGTACTGTTAACATACACAGTCTCAAATATATGTACATATATGTACAGGTATGTTCCTTCTTGAGTAGAGATTCGCTAATATATGTGTTAGTCGTATATTTAACCAGCATCTTAAGAAATGTATTTTTTTTTTCTTAAATATTTTCTTTCATTTATATTCTGTTTTGTTTTTGTATTTTTATGGAGAGTCGAAATAATTTTTTAAACATACACTAGAATATGTTGTAACCGGTTCTCTTTACATAACCACACAATCCCCAACTTAAATATGTGTATACATACATATTTTATATTTTAAGATGAAAAATAAAATATCTAAGATACATAATAAGAAAACATTTCGATCCACGAACAAAAATTCCCTTCTCTTAAGCGTAATTATAATGATAGTCAAGAATTCACGAAGTTATGACTTTTTATTAGTTCGTATATACATAAGACATTATATATACGAGACTTCTATAGACTTAAAATTTTGTCCACCCATTACTACATATGTACTTGGTTGTGTTAGTTTGAGAGACCACAACTCAGCTTTGCGGTAATTCATGTACGTATACCTTGTAAGATAGTCACTAAACTATCTTGTAGCAAACCAACAATTCTTCTATGTGTGGTATAACGATAAAACACCTAGCAGTTTTCAATTCGGTATCACAGATACAGATAATGGGTACTTAAGTGGTAAACATTTAAGGTTTTGAAATGATTCTTAATCTTTATGTGGTATATGAGTATAACGTTAGAATTTCACTAAGGTAGCATTTAGGTTCAAGAAATAACTTAAATGTGAAATCGAGAGCTACCCGGATATTTTTAGAACTAAAATCTCTTTTTATTATTTTAACGGTTTTTACAGACCGTGTCAACAATCTGACTCCATTGGTTTCGGTTACGAGCCAGCTCTTCATATTGTTTACACGCTCTCTACGCCGTGAAGCCATCGTCGCCAATAGCGACCTCTTCGCCAACCGAACGGCAACTATACCTTTAAAGATTTCGGTATGTGTCATCAACTTCGCATTTTAGGCCGTATAACACGCAAAATTATTCTCTCGACTCTGTGCCATTTCAGCTTATACGCATTTGCATGATATTTTAAATTCAAAATGGACATAAATTGCGTCTTGGTCTCTAAAACCAGAGATCAGATATTTGGTTTTGGACTTGTTAGTTTTGAGATCAACACGGAAGCTGAACACTGTTCTAGTCGATCAAGTATCTGTTTCACTCCGTTGCCATTCAATCCAATTATACATAATAAGATATTGTCTTGGGATGTTTCACTTTTACGAAGAATTTATCCAAACATGAGATTAAAAATTATCTAGGACAACGCATCTCCTTGTCGAACACCAGAACTATATCGAGTACCTCACCGACGTTAACACAGAGGTTTCCATTCTGGTCCCGAATGGCAATTGTCCGAGATCCTAAGATATGGTGTAAGCCGATGACTCCTTTAAAGTAACCACGCGAGTTATTGAACTATTAAGAACTTAACCTTTCACCATTCGCGATTCTTCTGACTACAAATTCGTTTAGCTGCTCTCCTAGGAAAAACTGTTTTATTTCTTCTTGCGATTGTAAACCAAGTTTGCGCTTCATTATAGGCTATATTTTGTTGATCAACAGCAAAACGACACTCCTCATTAAACCAATCATTTTTGGGCTTAGTTTTCACTATACCTAGAATGTGCAGGGTAGCATCGACAACCGATGTTTTCAATACTTCCTTCGGCACTGATCACTGCCTCAGATTGGTAATTAGATTACAAAATGCCATTCCTGACAAGATCTTGATATTTTCGTTGCGTTTCTTCATTTATCAGACGTTCACAGGAGAATTCTTTTTCCTCCCTGACTTATAGTAAAATTTCCATTGTAGCTTTGCAATGACCCGATAACGGTCACTGCCTAAGAATTTTGTTGAAGGCCGATACGATCTCACGCCTTGAAATATCCGAGCCCGCTCTTTTGAAATCAACACATGGTCAATTTGTCCATGTTTTCAAATGGAAGTTTTTATAAGGAAAGAATGTTCTTGCCACTATAAAAGATCATGAGCGATCGCAAAGTACATCATTCTTTTTCCATTTTCAGTCGCAGTTTCATACATAAGACGGTGCTCATGAATAGAGCACATCGGATTATCCAAATTATTGTAAAATGATTCCTTAATTGAGCGATTGCATAATCATGGTTACGAAACTAGATATGTGTCTATGATATAACTTTGTCAGTCTTATTGCCTTTTCGACCTTATTCGATTGGCATAGCTTCAAATCACCATGGTTAAAGCTTTGTCCGAAGAATGGAAGCAAAATTGATTAAAATGCGAGAATTATCTCAGTATAGCTTCTATTTTGCACAATTCGTTGCACAATCAATTCGGGCAAGTCAAGCTTACACATTCGATTATCAACTGCTTAGAAATCCAACACACTCTTTTTAGCTGTGGCCTAGTAAAAATCCAACGCCAAGATTGCCGAGGTCATCTCCACTGTGTATTAATGTATAGTCGTTGCACATGGTCTCTACTTTTAGGTTATCGAGTTTATTCGAGAACAAAGCGTTCCAACCGATACTCTTTCATACATGTGATAAGGCCAAAAAACGCGCCAGGTTTTCTGTACGTTCCACGTGCCGATCCTGAATCTCGTGTCCGGGTACTTAACCAGATTTAGTTGGCTCTTACGGCAAGGTCATACTGTGGTGGTATTCTATGGGTCTTATGTTTCGTTCGAAATATTAACGAAACATGGATGCCTCGATAACTTTTTATATTAACGCAGTCCAACTGTAGGCCCGCAGGTCGTTTTTGAATGATGATATTATGAATGATTGTCAATTTGTCGTTGCGGGCTCATGAATTGAACCGACCCGACCCTATACAGCATTTTCTGGAACTGAAGCAGAGGGACAGACACCAATTTTGATATTTTTCTACATAATTTGAATATGAGTTTTATAAATAATCTATGGCTTAGAGGCCGTAAACGGCCCTTACCGCGTCTCAACTGAGACCTTACGAACCATTTTTTAACGATTGGTGCGCATTGTAGGTGGTCAGCCCAACGAATGTTTTTACACACAAACGCGTTTTTATGTCATCCGGTTGCATGTTAATTTTTGGTCAACGGCGGGAATCGAATTCGAGACCGTAGCGTGATGAGAAACTTTCTTAACCATTAAGCTACATCCGGCGACGAGTTTTATACTCATGCAGAATAGCTCGCTGAGTTCAAATACCGTCCACCAGATATTGAGCAAATTTATTTGCTGTATCTATGCTGTTTTTCTTGACAAGTTTCAGAGGTAATAATAAAAGAGACGGGTATCAAAATGAAGGTTCTTTCAGGTTGTAGATAAAATATTCAAAATATCATAACGTTTTAGAAAAATATTTAATATCAAACGTCTTCAAGAATACCTCACTAGATTCTGGAACTTTGAAAGTATTCAAATTACATATAAAATTCGAAATAATAATGCTTCCTTATAAGCAATGCTAACCACAATTAAAAAATAAACCAATGTGGTAAAAGCTGAACATTGGCATACTACTACTATACTACGTACAGTTACATCATTTTGACAACCGAAATATTCTTAATTTACTGTAGATTGAACGCAGTATCAGATTAAGGTGTTTTGGGCAGTGTTGGGTGTGTAAAATACACGATATAATTTACCCGGTTTTTTACATTTAAAAAACGTGTTAATTACATTAGGTTATTTTTACATTCTGTATGTAAAAAACGTAAAAACGATTTTATGTAAAAAAACTGACTAAAACACCATCTGTTAAAAAAGCTTCTTACTTTTTATGAATAGAATTTGTGACGATATTAACTGTGTAGATTGTTTTCGACTACCTACTGAATGTCACATTAATTTTTGATCTAGATTAAATCTAGCCATCTTTTTTAAAATGACATTATAGATGGCACTGCAAATGTTGTTGTCTTCGATTTTTACATGTAATTTACGTTTCATGTAATTTACGATGTTTGTACATAATTTCCATAAAAAAAATGTAAACAATGTTTTATAAATGTAAAATCCCAACAGTGGCTTTTGCCATTCTTATTATCTCTGGTCTTACAAAACCAACTCTGAAATACTCTCTTATATTCGACTCAGTTTCTTGTAATATACAGCATTGACATTGCCTCTCTTGATAAACGTTGTTTTAGCCGATAGTAAAATGTTTTAACATCGAACGAAAGATCAAACATAGAAACATGGTCAAGGTCACATAGTCTTTATATAATAATTTTATGATTGTTGGTTTAAAAATAGAATTACAAGAACAACAATGTTAAATGTTCTTTCATCTTAATAACACCCGAAAATTATAATTTGAATTCATTCAACCAACTACTGTTATATTAAGAGAGCAGATTTGCTTTGTTGCTCATCTTGATGTAAAATGCAGATATACAAGTTTCTGTTGTGTTATTGAATTATAAGAATCATTTAACATATACTAAATGTTTCTTTCTTAATTATTAGATCTAGCATTTCATTTCTGCTTTAACAAACAAGATTCTGATGCGCCGTTGTTATATTTCTTATCTAAACTTGATTTTAATTGTGAATATATTTAATTATTTATCATAATATAATATTGATGGCATGGTATTATAATAATTATGATATCTTTATATTTAAAAGACAATATTCCAACATCTTATTGGTGTAATGCTATACAATAAGAATAACTAGATGTTACATAGTAGGAGAATAATCGATGTAGGTGACTATTTCTAGGGTAATTGTTACTATAATGATAATTACAAATACAAGTCAGCCTTAGGTTTAGAAATTTCATAACGGTAAAATTAAGATGAAACTACTGCATGCCCTAGAAGTTTTGTCTTTAAAATTTTGCAATTGACAGGCGACACCTGTCCAAACACTAACGGTATGCCCAATTTAATAGATTACTTCTAAATCGACTTAACTAATTAAGTATCACAATTTTCCGTGAGAGGCGCTGGTATCGTGCAAAATTATTCAAGTGGGCTAAATAATTATAGCCCAGACAAATTAAAAGAAATAAATCCCGAAATTTGATAATTTACACAGTTCTTCCTTATGGTACTTTATCTCTGAAACTATCACTCAAACAAATTTTTACATAGATCTTCAGGTTCGAGAAAGAATAAATATCGTTGTTATAATATTAACCAGTTTGAGGTTTAATAGGAAATATTTCAAAAAGGATAGCTAATGCTATCAACTAACAACTACACGCTCCCATCTATGACGATATTTTGGTTAGAGGCAGCTTTATACGTTTGAACACCTCACAATCGTTGTGTTAGCATCAGCTTAAGCCAAGTTAAGTTCAATTCTAACAGTGAACAACAAAAAGTGTAACAGCATACTTATGAACTAGGCCTTGACGTATAGTGGTTCGACATTGTTCAACAGGTATATTGATGTTCACAATGTCATACCTATCAAACACAACAGTATAGTGTTTATAAGGGAGAAAACTGGGCTTGTACTCTATTTATCAAGTAACTTGTAATTAAGAAATCTTACTTTAACCACTACTTTTTGAGTTATTTATAATTAAGGCGTAGTGAATTCCAACATCTACTGTTTTACACATTCAGAGCCGTTGTTATAGTCCACCTGAGTCATCTACTACAGGGTGGTTCGAAGTTAATGTAGCGGGTTGCCAACCCAAACGAATTAAGGACGTTTATTTACCATTTTCGACAAGCTAATAAAATTCGGTTAGGCGCTTGCGGTCTACACATTTTATATATGGCCAAACACTAACGGAATGCCCAAATCGACGAAACTAATTAAGAATCACAAATTGTCCGTAAGAGGCGCTAGTTTCGTGCTTCTCAAGTCTCACTTCAATTCCATCAGTAATTATTTGGTGTAACAGCATACTTATGAACTACGCCTTGACGCATGGTGTCTTATTTGTGTTTTGTAAAATTGTGTTTTCTTAATGTTATAAAATCAATGATTGAGCAGGAGAAATAATACCAAACCTATTAACTTCCATCATAACAGAAATTTCCCTGCATGTTAAATTCATTTAGCTAACAATTTTAACAACTGTTTAGTGTTTAGTAGTGATAAAAATATTATATTGAAATTTAGATCTCTTAAAAATACCAGGGCAAGATTCTTTATCAATCCGGCATCTTTAATATTGAAGTAGTTTAGACACTAACAACAGCTTGTCAGCTTTGTGTAGATTTGTTATATTAGACATAAATTTTGGTATAGTGGACTTACAGAGTACAATGTTCAACTGGGTACGCCATATTATCGCATTTGCCTCGACCTTATATTATGAATTTAAGATAATATTCCAATCATGTGGACATGATATTTGAAGAATCTTACGATATGGAGAATAAGATGTGGACACAAAGATTTTCCAACAAATACTGTTTTACACATACAGCGCGAGTGTGATAGTCTTACTGAGTTATTTACTAAAGGATGGTTCGACGTGAATGAGTTGCCAACCCAGCAAATTTTTGTTTTTTTTGGCCCGTACTATGTCAACAATCTGACTCCATCGGTTTTGATCACGAGCCAGATCTTCATCAGACCGGACCGTTCTCTACGCCGTGGAACCATCGTCACCGACAGCGAAGTCTTCGCCTACCAAAAGGCGGCTCTTACTTCAGAGGTCGATGTATCATCCGATTCGGATCGATGTACTTTGATTCAGGATATATATCATACGCAAGATTCCTCTCACGAATGTCAGAAGCCATCTTTCGTACTTATCCGGCAAGGTCCAATTCTAACATCCATACATGACAACAGGTATGATCAACACTCTGTACAATTTCAACTAATACGCATTTGCAAGATATTTTGATTTCAGAAGTTGACGTACAAGATATAAAACCCGATTGCCCGAGCGCAAGACGAACCTTAATAATCTTCCCCACACTATCATCGTGAAAGATCCAAGATACTTGAGTCTCATCACTCCTTCAAACGTGTGGTAACCAATACTGAAGTCAATTGCGTCTTGGCCTCGAAAATCAGAGATCAGATATTTGGGTTTGCACTCGTTGATTTTGATACCATCGGAAGCTGAACACTGTTCCAGTATCTCTTTCACTCTGTTGCATATGCAAAAAGTTGTATTGGTTTGAGGTGAGACATGAGATTAAAAAGTATCGTGGACAGTGTTACTCCTTGTCGAACACCAGAAGTAAATGCAAAAACACAGCATTGTGACTGCGTTACTGTAATATTAAGGATCTTTACTGACAACTTTTATAAGATTCGGTAAGATGCTTCCGTTATCACATTTCACATATTTATTTCACGTTTTTTTTTAATAATACCGGAAATTAAATTTAAAGGTTATTGATACACCATTAGCAAAGCGCGAACAAACTGTATACACACATGTAGAAGCAGACACACGCGCAATATTCGTTTTGAATAATTTGCATTTTAACGAGTTCACAAGCATTAAGATGCAAAAGCTTACAATACATGTGACATAAAATGTTAAATTAATTAAAATTCATAACAAAACTGGCGATGGTTAAGAAGATTTAATTCAACTTAAAGATCATAAGTAGCTATATATTACGCCATTCAGATATATGTTTGTGTACATATGAATAAGAGATTATATACGAGTATAGTCACATCACTAAAAAATAATAATTGTTTACAATAAGATATATAATATTTTATTAATTATAAATAATAACGGTAAATATTTGATTTAATCTTACTTTTCGTATTTCCTTTTTCTATATAGATTTTTAATTCTTCTATTTCTCTATACCTAGGTATTTAAGAAGAAGTAAAATAATCTCAAAGATATTCCAACCTGATTTGAACTTTTGTCTTTTTTTCTGTTTAGTAATTTGATTTTCTTGTTTTTCTACTTTTTTTTTAATTTAATTCTTTGAGATGTTTTTGTCTCATGATAAGATGATAATGATACTGTAATTTCGACTTGCTGTTTTTTTTCTCGATTTAAATTTACACTTGATACATTAACTTAAAATCTTACATATCAACTATTTCAATAAATAATATTTGTATTATCTCGTATAAAATAAGTACACATATTTTTCTTTTATATATAAATAAGAAAATAACACGTCACTGAATCACTGAAACATGAAATAATTTTTTTCTTATAACATAATAATAACAATGTTAAGAAAAATAACACAAGATTTTAAACCAACAATAAATAGGAGTAAAAGAATGATCAGAAGAATTTCATGCAAGCAAGCGAATGATCCATTTTATTTTGTTTTTTTCTTAAGATTATTTTTAATGGTAAGATATAAAAGAATGCAAAACTAGAGTATACTACACAAATGAATGTATTTATAACAATATTCCGCACTTCGTAAACACTTTAAGAACTATAACAGTTTGATATTATTTATTTTGGCACGCAAATTATGTATAAACAGTTTACTTAAAATAAAGATTGTATATTTCACAAGAAACGTTTTTATAAAAACTTTAAAAAAATAAAACCTTGAAAAATTCTACTTTTCTTTAATAACACTTAAGTTATTCCAATGGTTTTAACACAAATACGCACACAACACTGAATTACAACCTCACAATTCAAACTCCCAATAACGACTGTTTGAAATTGTTTATAAATTTTCGATTCGCTACATTTTCATGAGAATTCAATCTATATTCTCTCTGAGAGCATAATACGAGAGAAAGAGAGCGATATTCGAATTAAATTCCAAGATTGTTTTCTTATGTTGTTGCTATTTTATTTTTAAGCAGAATAACATAAAAAATAATTGTTACCGGTCGAAATTCTATAGTACAATCGTACTTTAGGGTTGACGAATTTTTAACCTGAGATTTAAAGTATTAGCCCCTTGCAAATAGTATTCAAAGGGTTGAGTCAATTTGTTTTTGTACATATGCATATTCCGGTTGTACTTGTTTCTTACTTAGAAAGGGTACCAACTCATATAATGTTATCACTGTAATATTTAAACCACATGTTATTTTAAAATTCATTTTTCTAAATGGAATGCCATCTATTTATAGGTACTCGAATCATATTTTAACACGTTAACTACGCATGTAACAACAAGAACTATATTGATACTGTTATAGTTGGTTATCTGTTGTAGTGTCTTCATATAATAGCCCAAAATAAAATAAATAAGTCAATATGTTTAAGCAGAGGCTGAATCTTACAAATGAGGTTGAATATCATAAATATATTTATTTAGTTATGCTTATAATTTGTATAAAGAAGAAAAAGTACATATAAGCACACCCGCTTTATTACAATTAAAAAAATGTATGCAATGAAATTTAAACTACCTATATTGTTATTCTTGGGCCGTTTGGGTGGGGTATTTGTGTTTCGCAAAAATTTCGAACGTAACATAAGAACCATAAAATACACCCACAGTATTCAGAGCTTGTCGTAGGAGGCGGCTAAATCTGGTTGGAACACTGGTCAGCCCAGTCAGATCCGCATTCGCAAAAAGAGCAAATGTTAAAAATGTCAACGAACGAACAAAAAAAGGATACCGGCTAAACAACAATGAGCCCCCGCTTAAATATAAGGAAACGAGATTGAGGATCGGCACGTGGAACATGCAGGCATGGAGCTATGCCATCTGCATGTAGTTCTACGTAAATTGGGTCTATAGCCGAACGTCTCGATTTGGCTGTATGGCGTGAAATAGTACGTAAATAAGCGAGCCACGAAAGAGTTGGGAATCAAGGCTCTGTACCAAAACAGATTGCTAAGATAAAGACAGACAAACAGATAGAAAGATAACAGTACCATATAGATAATGCGGCAGGAGTTGGACATAAATATTCTTATTTTAAACTGAAGATCCTTTATACCTACAACTAAGTATGTAAACCAAATATCTTTTAACTAAATTTCTTAACTAAATAGTAACCCATGAAAAACGGTATGCGTCACCCATTAAGATGAATACAAGAAAAAATAAAACGTATATAACGATTTGTTTGTAAATAATAATAGATTGCGATTTACTATCATTTGGAAATTCGATCGAAATCGACCAATTATATATTCTATCTAAATCCTCGTTTGCTATAGAAATATTACTAACAATAGATCTAACTTACTATTTCTATCAATTTGGAAGAGGAGTTTAAGATAAAACTAAAAATATGTAATAAATATTTTGAGACTACAGGAAAAATTCGTTTCATCAATTTTAAACTAACTGTCAAGACCAGAAGATACCGACTTAACTTTCCAAACAGCAAACTGTAAATTCTCAAAGAAAATATTTGAAAATGGAAACGGATAGAACACACTTTAGATATAATATCAACAAAAAGACTAACCATACTTAAATGGAAAACAACTAACAAATACTTAATCCAATTCAACATCTTGTAATATAAAAGTATAGCTACTGAAGCAATAATTTCTCAGTGTGGGCAGTTTCATGTAAGCTGAAACGATATACACTTTCATTTTATCCGATGCTCGTTTCTCACGAAAGCTATGAGTAATACTGTAATACTACTACAAAATGGTGCAGAATGAGCCCCGAAAATTAACCAATCTAATTCATGTATGAAATCAAAAATTTCCTTACGTGGTATATTGAAACTATTGTTTAATTTAATAATTCGCTTGTATAGAATTCTTATAAGAAAATTATTTACCACCCTTAAATTATAATTTACAAAGAAGCATGACAGTTATTTTAAATAGATAAGTTAGCTTCCGGACTACCGTTATTAGACAGAGGGCTCAGTAGTCTTTTAATTTGTTTTTTAAGAGAGTTCTTTTTTGGATTTCTACGTGTGCCATCTCTGTAACAATCAAATCTCAGCTCAAGATATCCCTCTTCAGGCGCCTAGGTGGCACATCGATACCATCTTGTGTTGATAGGCACAAGTATATAGAAGTGATCCATATAGTTGTTGCTGAAATTACCACATTTTTCAGCAGCTTTCAACCATATTTCTTGATCAGTATTGAACCAAAGCCCTCTCAATAAATCACTTCAAGACTGCTTCAAGACACTCAATCACTTCAAGACTGCTTTGATTGAACCTTACCCGAGAGAGGACCATAAGCTTAAGATTAAGGTCGCATCATCATCAATCTCGATACCTAGATAGAGTAATCAAAGCTTAGGTGTTTATTTTTCTTATCCTCTTGCAAAAATGTAAACTACAACGTCTTCTCCGAAAACCATAATTTCTATATGTGGTGGAATGTGTTTGGGTATATAAAATACAATACTAAAGTAATATGTTCCATATGATAATTCCTTTGGATTTCAATACTTGAACAGTAAGTCCATTTTGTTTTGAATGTTACTCAATAATAGCCATCTAATGGTCTACTGAATTCAGGTCTATAATGTACGTCTTCGATTTGACTTCTTCGTAATGTAGGGTGCTAAACATAAAGACAAAACCAAACAAAAATATCAAAGTCGATGTAAGTAATGAATTATTTTTAATAAACTTAAACTACCAATAAATAAACAACTATTAGCTGAGTTATTGTAGTTTAATATTATTTATTTTGATTTTTGGTTGGCTGATGTTCCAATCTAAGAACATGCACCTGGACTAATGATGTGGTAACCGACTTTTTAAGCCCTAAGATTGGCGTAGTTTGGAATTTTTTTAAATAGTGATTTACATAAAAAAAATAAAATATTTTTGCAGACTTTTTAATCTGGCAGCAATAATTATACCACAAAATAATTTTGCAACTATTTTAACACGATATTATTGCCATAACAAGATCCTTCGATAGCTGTGCATTACATTTATTAAGTACATGTAATTTCGAAAGAAACACTAAAGAGAACGTCTATTGTCATCAATTCATTATAAGCCGTGTGGTGACAAACTCAAGTAATTCGTACTTAAATTTAAGTATTTTTAGTACTAAGATTAAAACTAAATTCATGATTTATAGGTGACAAAAGAACTGCCAAAACTTTATTGAAAAATTCATTTTATATACTTCGGTTATATATTCAATTTAAGCCTTATTAATAATTTATAGTAATAATGTATCTCCAATAAAATATTTATTGGGACTAATTTAAATTTCTTCAATTTAGATCAAGAACCCACATCACGTTTTTTCCATTTACCCAACTTTTTAGTACAGTTTAGAAACCAACCGCACATTTTAGTGGAAAAACAAATTCGAAATAATTTCTTGCAATTGCTAGAAAAACGCACGTTCAACTCTCAATATTTTTTTTCCATAGCAGACCTATGTGTTACTTTGATTTATTTGCGTATGTTTACAAAAACTTGACATTTTGTAATGACAAATCTTTCGAGTTTAATTGTTTATGTATTAATTTATTAATGTATAATAATTCAATATATATGTATTTTAACTTACTCTGAGATTAAAGTCACCTTTAAGGTTTGAATTTCCATCATGAATCTGGAGATCACACATTTGGGCAATCTTCCAATTCCATTCGGACATAAAGGGGCTTCGTCGTCAAGTCAATCCCTCCAACCTCAGCAGTTGATAAGGGAGCCACACCACTACGGTTGCGGTGATTTTTGATAATTTTCAGTTTGTATTTCACTTTGTAGCGCAATGTTTGTCAGTTTCATGTCTGAAAATATTTAAATGTATTAAAACGTTTAGATTGTTGTGATTATATTAAATTTAAATATATAAATACATACATCTTTCTATTGTTCGGTATTTTTACATAATGTTCCAAGGGCATTTAGTGTTTCGGCAATTGATTCTCAATTGAGTGCGTTTTTTGACGATTACCACTTCGATGTCTCGACTGTATTTAAATTTGTTTAAGCTTAGTTTGTACTTATTAAGTTAAATAAATGAATTGAATAATATTGTTAATATAATATTAGAAAATTTACTGAAAAAACGTTTATTATTTACAAACTAAAAAAATTTTGTTTTAAAAAAACGATTTTTTTATACGTACTGATAAAATTTAGTTATTTTATATGTGGGTTGCATGTACAAAATTTTGTATAGCAGTTTTGGCTGCATACATATATTATGATTTAAACTACAAACATTCAATCGAATTTTTTTTTCCATTTGGTTCCTAAGCTGTTTATAATGTGGTTTGCACGCAGCTTTAATTATTTTATTTGTTTAATTTTGACACGTTAACCTCGTTAGATATTCGATGTTTTTCGTTTATAGGGCAACAATAAAACACATTTTGATAGGTGTCAAATTTGGTTAACAACAAAGCACGAAAATCTATAAAAAGTATAAACATATAAATAGAACGCAGCCAAAAATAATTATTTTCACCAATGTCAAATCCGTCAAATAAAAATACGAAAAGCCCGAAAGTACGTAAATAAAAGCAAAAAAAAACTTGTTAATCTACAAAATATAAATCAAAATTAGTATAAAATTAAATTAAATTTAAACATTGATAAGTTTTAACTAAAAATATTATTGTATAAGTGAATTTAAAGTTATAAAAATTATTTGTTTTTGTAGTATTAAGAGGGAACATGATTTCGGTGAAGAAGAAAACTTTGCGTCCTGTTTCTCTTTTGAATCGAAAATTATTGCTAATATGTTACAACTATCTAAGTTTTTAATTTGTTTATTGTTTTATTAATTTATATACTCTCATTTTATAAATTGGATTCCGTATTATAATTAAAAAAGTTTTATATATGCTTAATTTGTGGTTTGCTGGTGCTGGAGTCATATCGTAATGGACCAGATTCAACAATGCTTTCCAGGTATTAAGCAAGAAATTGTGGAAAATAATGAAAATTTAGCACGAAGTTTACTTTTGCCAGCAGCAAATGTGCTGAACGAGACATTTTTTCAACACAATTATGACAGCTCGGATAGTGGAAGTGTGGCCACAAAAGCGAAGCATGCAAATGAAAGTCCTGAAGCACGAGCTAGAAGACTAGCAAGGAATGCGCAAAGAATGCGGGAAAAGCGAGCAAACGAATCATATGAAGAGTATAAGGCGAGATTAGCAAAAAATGCTGAATCGAATCGAAGAAAAAGGCAAATGGAAAATGATGTAGAAAGAGCGATGCGGCAGGTAAAAGATGCGGCACGACAACGATTAAGACGCGCAATGGAATCTCCAGAACAAAGAAGTATTAGATTGGCTAAATTAGCTGAAAGAATGCGAATGGTTAGAGCAAATGAGTCGCAAGAACAGAGAAATGATAGGCTAAAGAGAAGTGCTGCCCGAGCAAGAGAACGACTGTCACGCGAGTCAAGTGAGGAACGGCGTGATCGGTTGCAGAAAAGAGCCGAATACGCTAGAAAAATGAGGTCTGTTAACTCTTCTGATAAATCAGACGATTCAGCTAAGATAAAACCGGATAAGATAACCGTGCCTGCATCAAAAATTATTTCTGGCTCATCCCATCATAATTCAACAACTGGAAATAACGTAGCATCGAATTCAAATGTATCGCAGCATCATCCTTCATATCCGAATGTTCATCATCCTCCAAACGTGCCACCAAATTCATCTGCTGTGCAAGAATATACACAATCAAACAATTTAGTTACTTTAAATAATGTAAAAAATGAAGGTCAATTCAATCAATTTCCGTTAAATCAGAATCCTCTGTTTATAGACCTACGATCGGGTGGTTATTTAAATGTTCCAACATATCCAAACCCAACGTTGAATATGTTTCCAGATGGATTGCAGACGCCAGTTCCTCCGCATCTTCAAAATTATGTGCACTCCTTATCGCTTCCTATTCACCCTACTCAATTAACTGTGCTTCCAAATTCAGGTTCATTTCCTTCAACCGCTCCTTCAGATCATCCTACACATCATCCTGCATCCGTTATTCAAGTAACGCCAAATCCAAATAACTATCCGAATTCTTTTTTAGGGCAGCATCATCCCCCTTTCCAGCCTCAACATCATCCGCCAAATTCCCAGCTCCATCCTCTGCAACAAGCGGCAATTACCAATCAAAATAATTTTTCATCGAATCATCGCCCATCCAATGCACATCAGCCTCCAGCGAATCGACCAACGACGCCGGATAGCAGCAGCAATGATTCAATGAAGCATGAAAGAATACGAGGAAGACCCCGGAAGGTTTTTCCGATTAGTGACCACGACAACTCAGGTGTCGCAGAAGAAATGCGCGACGAAGCTGAACGACAAAAATTAATGAATGAACTGCTTGAAAAACAAATTAATATAATACTAGCATGTTCAAAACGGAGTCGTGGTCGGCCAAGCAAAGGACGAGAAAGTGACAATGAACGAAGAGAGAGATTACGTAAAATGGCAGAAGGTCGTCGATTAAAACGGGCGAATGAATCAACTGCAGAACGTCAAATACGATTACACAATTTGACGGAGCGTGCTCGACAAAAGCGCGAATTTGTTAAAGCAACTGAAACGGAGGATGAACGAAAAGGGCGTTTAGCTCGGCAAGCTGAATATGCGCGACGTCGACGGCTCAAAGAGCAAACGCCGGAACACAAGTATAAAGCTGATGCCCGCGCTAAAGAATTGTATGCAAAATTACATATAACAAAACGATCGCCAGATGATCGTGTACCAAGTATTTTATCAGCGGTTAAATTGCGTATACCAAATGTAGCCCATCGTGATGCAAATCATAAAAATAATCAACTATCTCAATCAAATCTATTTGAACCGATTATCGAAATGCAAACAATTTAACAGCAAATGATCTTAAGTAAATAATTTTTATAACTTTAAATCCGAAAAATTCAAATATAAAAAAAAACACAAAAGCAACCAAAACAAGTTAGTTTCAAAATTGATTTTGTTACATAATAATGTGTTTGTTACCCTAATAATGCAAAACGTGAAAGTTCAAAATTTACAAACTATAAATAATTTCAATATTGATGTAATTTTAAAGGTAAATTGTAGTGTAATAATTTAGTTTTGAAAATATTTACTAATTATTTTATAAAAGTAGTCAATTAAATGTAGTGGGGATGATAGTGTGACATTTATGGTCCTTTACTATCTTGATTCGATCGTTAAGGCTTCACTTCTAAATCTATTAAACCATCTTACTATGGCTTAGAGGCCGTAAACGGCCCTTACCGCGTTTCAACTGAGACCTTACGAACCAATTTTCACGATTGGTGCACATTGTAGGTGGTCAAACCCAACGAATGTTTTTACACACAAACGCATTTTATGTCATCCGGTGGCATGTTAATTTTTGGTCAGCGGCTAGAATCGAATTCGAGACCGCGGCGTGATGAGAAACTCTCTTAACCATTAAGCTACGACCGGCGACCATCTTACAACTCCTATATTTTTCAAGTAGAATTGATCAAATTGCGCTTCAGTTTGGAACTAATGCTCGTGACATAGTTGCAACGTTAAGTCTATTTTGCAAAATTGATTCACATTCAAGATGCAAATATTATCCACAACGAAACTTATCATTTAGCTTGGGAACATTGATGTTATTTTAAACATCGGAAACACTGGTCCGAACCCATTACCTAATAATCTTACTTTGTGTATCCAAGGGATAATAGAGTGAGTGTTGGAATATATGTTGAAAGAACGAATGTTTGAAAATCTTTTCGGCTCGATGAAGGCATCTGTATAATGAATGCAGAATTGATTGCAATGTATGAAGGCATTAAGTTGGTTACGAATGAAGAGAGGAGGAAAACGAAATGCCGATTTAATCATTCAACGGATTCCATCACATAAAAATATCGAAGGGCATGAAAGCGTCGATATGCTGCGAAAGAGGTACTTGAATGTGAAAGTATTAACAGGTATGAGATGATGGATGCAAGAGATGTACTTCGTATGTTTCAAGAGAGTGTGTGGAATAAATGGATATGACAGCTTGAGCACAATAAAAGGAAAGAAGTACATTGATTTGTGTCGTACTCCCCGAAAAACGCCTTTTTATAAGGACCTTCAAGGGAGTACCAGAATGTTAAGGACTATTGAGAGAATCAGACTAAATTATGGTGTTTGTTCACACGTCGTTTGATTGAAAATAATGAATGTGAAATTTGCGGCGTAACTGAGGATATCGAGCACATCCTGCTAAACTGTACCAAATATAGCAAGAGTAGAGCAGATTACGATATCCTTAGGGACGCCACAAATCTGACTGTATGAAAGCAGGTGGATGTGTATACAAGTAAATTTATAACAATCAATCGAGTGGAACTAAGCTTCAATTATACCTTTTACCTCCTTTTTGGCCAAGTTCCATTTTTTTTTTCAAAATACGTATTATTAATATTATTTTGTTAAATACTTGTTATTATTAGTAATTAAATTTGTATGCAATAGTTGGCAATATGGCTCCTAAATCAAGGAGTTAAGCCTTTTAAATACAATAAAAAACTTAAGTCTATACTAACAATATTTACCTGTTGCAGATTCTTCAACAAGTTACGCGTACTAATCAAAATGACCAGTAAGTCAATAAAAACCCTCCAAGAGTTCGATACCATTTATTCAGCCGATTCAGTTGAATGGTGCCCACATGAAACTCATGAAAACTTTTTTGTATGCGGCACCTATGAGTTGGATGAACGCGAGGCTGATCAAGATGTCTACAATCGACGAGGAAAAATCTATTTAATGGATTTTTCAAGTGACCATGATAAATTTGAAATGGTTGATGTGACTGAAACGGCAGCTATATTGGATATGAAATGGTGTCGAACTATAAAACCAAAACCAATTTTTGGTGCAGCTAATTCAGTTGGCGAAATCGAGTTGTACTCGTTAACAAACGGCAAACTATGTCAAATAAGTAAAACAAAATTAAATCCCGACAACAATCAGCTTTTGTCATTGTCGTTGGATTGGAGTCACGATGGACAAAAAATGATTGTAAGTGACTCAAAAGGAGATTTAAATTTATACCGTTTTGATGCTGGTGAACTAATCAAAGAATCCAAATGGAATGCACATGGTTTTGAAGCATGGACTTGTTGTTTTGATTCTCAAAATAACAATACAATTTATTCAGGTGGGTGTTTAATCGAATGTCTACATAAAAAGTATAAATAAAATTCTTTCGGTTTTTTTTGTCACAACAGGTGGTGACGACACGTTTTTAAATATATCCGATACTCGGTCCGAATCATCGCGAATCGTATTAAAAAATAAATCACACGATGCTGGGGTAACTGCATTATTATCGCTGCCCGATAATAAATTGTTAACTGGAAGTTACGATGAAAAGCTACGTCTATTTGACACACGCAATATAAAAAATTCGATAACTGATATTAATCTGCAAGGAGGAATTTGGCGAATCAAATTAAATCCGTACAATAAAAATTTATTACTTTGCGCTTGTATGTATCATAATTTTAGTATTATTAACGGTAACATGAATACAACCGGTAATTTTGAATTAATTGCTGAATACTTTGAGCACAGCTCGATATGTTATGGAGCTGATTGGTCATGCCGAAGACACAGTACATTCGATAATGTATATTATTTTTCGACATGTTCCATGTATGATCATAAATTAAATCTGTCTAATTTTGAATTTTAATTAATTTATAAGTAAAATAAAACTACTATTTAGAATATAAATACATATATAACAAAATAGTTTTGTAGTTTGAATAACATAAATGATAAATCTAACCATATACAAGAACACATTATATCAAATAACTTTTAATTTTCTTTTAAATACATATTATACATACATATATATATACCTATATATATACCTACCATAATGTAATCATAACATAATATTATGCCATTTGTAATTTTTTGTGATTTTAGAATTTAAATAATTCATATTATGAAATTATTGAAAACAAATTGTAATTATGTATTTTATATTATGATGCAGAGAGCACACACAATAAAATTATAATATAAACGGAAATGCTATTCGGTTAAATTGGTCGATTCACTAGAATTATTTTTTTTAAAGAATGTTGTGCTCTTACATACCAGCAATAAAATTAAGCTTAAGTTAACTTTCTTTCAGAATGAAGTCACAATAAAACGCAAGTTGTTGGATAAATCGATAGAGCTCAGGTTTATATGAACTTTGTTTTATTATAGGTAGATTCAACTCTATTGGGAACTTTGTAATAAGTGGTGCGGCGTCTAGACAAAGTGTAATAAGCTTTTAGTTTAAGTTGTACTAACTTAAGAACTTTAAAAATACAGATCGGTTAACTGAAATTCAGATACAGATCGGTTAACTGTAAATATTTAAAGGGTAAGACACACAGCCTAAAATTAGCACAATATCAAAGAAGATTCTCCCCATTGATGTGCAATGATGCAGTAATAGTTCCTCAGTGTTGTGCTGCATTTTAAACATTACATATAGTTAATTAGTTATTTTATTTGATTTACAATTACAAAGTGGAGCTGAAAAGTAAATTTACAAAATATGTTTTGTCAAAATATCGGTACGAAATATGATCAGAATAAAAATCGAAAAATATTGCACAAGTTTGTAAATTTACTTTTGAGCGCCACTGTAGATAACATCAAAAATTATTTTTAGAACTATTTCGGTCTGGAAAATGGAATTGTAATCGTAAAAAGCGGAAATGAATGCACTTCAGATGTCTAAGTTGCTAACTTCGATCGATGCGTTTGCAAGGAACATTTTGTTACAAATCAATTTTACAATGTACCAGCAAATGTGAGCTAGATAAAACAATCCAGAAATCCGAAAATGTACCAGCTGTGGAGAAAATCATACTGCAAACTATAGAGGTTGTGCAGTGTACAAGGAGTGAAGTAAAAATATGACTCCACAACAAAGAGTTGAACAACAAACGCTAAACCACATATACAAAAGTCAAACTAGTAAAATTTTACCCTACCATCAGTCCTAAAATATCTTATGCAGATGCTGTCAAAGGCAATTCTTTCAATGCAAACACAAACGATGACCATAGTTTTGATAACACGACCAGTTCTCTAAATGACTCAATGAACAAATTTATGCAGATGATGGAGACTAATATGAGTCTTATGCTTCAACACATGAATACTCTCATCAAATTTCTTATTGAAAACCAAAAATGAATGCGATTAAGTTAGTTGTATGGAACGCCAATGGGCGGTGCGTTAGCCCACAACTAGAATACATAACTTTCTTACAAATATGAGCTACCTCAAGATCTCATGATACTAAGCATGCTAGCGGTAAATCACATGGTGGAACTGCTATCCTTATCAAAAACAGGGGTCTATAATGAAATAAATCCGAGTTGGATTTTTCCGTTAACGGAATAATCCGATTCGACACGGATTTACCCTATTATGAAACTTGTATTGTCGGATTTCTATATGAACAAATTTTACAATTTAGTAATTATTATTTGAGTTATTATTTTATCAATTATTATTAATTTTTTTCTAACTTACGTAAAATTACGATAACTTTTTGCTTATTTTTATATAGAAACATCAAAATACGATCAATCGAAAGAAAATACGACAGCTAAATAGCAGTCGGATTTTGTCTTGTGCACTCGGAAATAATCCGATTCGGTTTTGCTTTTTAGTTTCGTAATAGCACGGATTTATCCGTTAACGGAAAAATCCGACTCGGATTTATTTCATAATAGACTCTCAGAATAAGGCATTATGGACTCCAAGAATATAGGGAAGAATAAACCACTAGCATCTGTCTAAAGGAGTGGTCTTGAAAATGCATCATATCTGCGGTGTATTGCCAACCGAAACATTCAATTAAGAGCAAACAATTTGCGAATTACTTCAAAACTAGGAGATAAGTTCATAGTACGAGGTGACTACAACGGCAAGCATATTCAATCATGATTAATTTATACGAAAGGCAAACAACCGTGGGAATGTATATATAACGAAAAGATGGATCACATATCTACTGGCTAACTATATACCTAGAACATTATTAAAGGCCGAAACATGCTACGATTTGCCTTCTGATCACTCCGGTACTAATAACTCTTAACACACAAGTTCTAAAACAAGCGCCATCTAGATTCCTGATGAATCAACGTACTAATTGGTTTCTATTTAAGTCTGCAATAACCTGGAAGTGTTCGTTAAATATTCATATAAAGACAAAATATGAAATTGATGTGGCGGTTCAACAACTAACTAATATTCTACAAGCTGCTAAGATTACTACGCCGATTAACGCTACGCTGATTAACTGATTTTAAAAAACGCAAACCTCCCAATATTCAACAACTACTAATGACGAAACTCATAATGTGCAAACAATGGCAACTCGACAGGTCCCCTACTCTTAAATCTAGGTTAAATAAAGCCCCCGAAAATCGCTTTGTTAAAAGAACATAAAGATGAGCTTCAACATTACCTTAGAGCCTTACTGCTAGTGAAGCAAAGGATTTTTCATGATGGAAAGCCACACGTAAGCTGAAACGACCAACACTCTCATTTCCCCTAATGCGACTTTCTGACAGAAGCTGGACAAGAAGTGATGTAGAGGAAGCAAATATATTTACTAAACACCTTTAGTCAAGAAATTCTATGAATTTTGTAGATACGTCTGAAAGTAAGCCAATCTAATACAAGTGGCGCAATGTCAAACAAACGATCAAGGATAAATAACATCGATATAAAAAAGGCACTTGATCTGTATCAATTAAAAAATCTGAACAAAGATGAAACAAAAGTTAACTCATATCAGCTTTCTACCCACTCTCTCAAAACTGTTCGAAAAACTGATCCTGCAAAAACTTAAGCCCATTCTGAACGAGAAAAAAATCATTCCGGATCATCAATTTGGAGTTAGAGAAGAACACGTTCACAGCATCGTATCTGAAATCAGAAACTCTCTTAAACAAAAAAAAGTACTCTGAATCGTTTCTAGAGCGTTATAGCTCAAGCTTTTGATAGATTTATATGATATTCATGCAGGAGATTTCAAGACAATGTACTGGGGCCAATGTTGTACTTGATCTTTACAACAGACCTACCAACATCACATTGCATGAAAGTCTATACATATATACAGATGATATTACAATCGTAGCTGTGTCTTAAAATCCCGCAATAGCAACAAGAATACTACAGAAACATTTAGACTAAATCGAAAATTGGCTAACAAAATGGAGAATTAAGGCCAATGAGCGTAAATCTGCGCACATTACATTCACACTCCGTAAACTCGCCTGTCAGACTAAATAAATCATTCTTCCACAACACGAAAGTGTTAAATATTTTAGACTACATTTAGATAGATGAGAAACACATTGAATGTAAACGTCAAGAAATCAAAGTTAAGTCTAGTCTGTAAGCTCTTGCTGGATAAAATGATACTTAAGCCGATCTGGATACATGGTATTCAGCTGTGGGGCTCCGCGTGTGCTTCCAACATAATTAAACTAACCGATACAATTCATCAGTACAGCAAAAAATACAAGTTACTATAGATTTTCATCCCGAGTTTTATGATTTGACATCTTGTTAGTTTCCTATGTAGGAAAGATTCTAGAATAAAGCCATAGGCAGTTAAACAAAATGATTTAGCTGAACCACACGCCAATAAGCATAATTAGCGTATTTGGAGAGACTATATCAATAATATCAATAATAAGCTATGTTTAACTCTTCCTTATATCCACAGAAAGTCACTGATTAGTAAGCTTTATTGGGTGGCTTTATTTCGCTTAACCAAATTATTTCCAAAGGTACTAGTAATGACATGAAAGAACTTTTTAAGTATAAAAAATCGTAACAGGACACCACAACCAATTTGCAAACTGCATAAAAAACTGTGTGAGAGTGCAACTCTGGAATGAGCACAATCCGTGCAACACAATACATTAAGACCTAACCTCGATCAACTATCATTCGATATCTGGATGGAAACATTTCTTTAAACATCTTTTTGGTACTCGTACACATTTTCTGATCTGCTTAATATTACATCTGCTTGTGTTACATTAAATAGAATATTCTCAAATACAAACCTCAGAGATTTCTATTGATGATAAAAAGTTAAGTTAAGTTAAGTTGATGTGGCTGCTATCGCACACTTAGACCAAATTTGATCCGTTGTGATACCACTCTATACGGCTATAGGTCCGAGTCTTTCCGTAGAGCCATCTGCGCATTGCATAGCTCCATGTCAGTCCTATAGTACTGGCATGGAAGATGGGTCGGCCCAAGGATTCTAAACACGACAGAGGATCCAGATTATGTTTATTTTTCACCACCGATCGCACCGCCCAAACGATCGAAGGTGAAAAACCCATTTTGCATCCTGCCTCGAATCGGATTCGAACCCGGTACCTCCCGCTCCAACTGCCGCAGCTTTAACCACTGCGCCACCTGGGCGGTTTCTATTGATGATCCATCCAAAACAAAAAACACAGTCCAAATGTTTTATCAAAGTTTAACAGAAGTTATCGAGATTGAAGTGTTTATGGTGATCAGACTCTATAAATGAGGGAGTCGATCTCGATGGATGAGTATGTAAAAGATGGCTTCTAACATACATGACTATCACAATCAGTTATTAAATCAATGGTGGTGGTTTGTATAGATGGACACATTATTTTGTGGATCTTTCGATTTCGGTACAAAATAAATCATTACCTCGGTCTTTATCAGACTGTTTGGTGTTTGATCTTTCTTCAAATAACTGATCTATGTGTAATAGAGAAACTTACTCTTTTCTCTAATAGAGACCTTTATTACCTCTGGTGTCTCGGATTTCCAAACTGCGCCGTTACTTTAAACGTCTTTCTACATCGGAAATAGCAAAATCCTTGAGCGTTTAGCATTTGGAAAGAATTTAGCGTCTGTGTATCGTTGTGTAAACTGGATCTGTGGCGTTCGGAGCAACTCAAATAAATCGAAAATTTAGTTCACACAACAATCAATTTAAAAAAATTGATATTTCGAGTTAAGTTCTTGTAATTCACTAGTACTGTCGCGTCACGACTGAACGTATACATGCTAATCGCACAGTAGTAACATCAAGTCCGGTAGCATATGCCTGATGATATGAATTTGATGTTTTCGATCACGCAGTCATTCAATGACGTCATCATCATCAGATCAAACCAGCCTAGTGGAGAGATACAAGCAACAACTCCGGATTACAATACACGTTCAAAATTTACAGTAAACTACACGCGTCATTGGTGACCCCAACGGCCCTGTTGAGGTTAGGGAACATTCGTTGGGAACATAACACGTTCGTTGGGAACATAACTCGACCTTCTGAAACAAGCTCCCGATTATTTCCATCCTACCTCTTGCCTAACCTAACAAGTCAAAATAAACTTTCCATAAAAGAATTTCTGCCTTCTCTCTCAATGCGTGGTAGTTGGTTTCGCGCTCAATACTTGGAAGTTCGTTTATATGGGACTACCTCTCCGGTGACGATATGATATGATCTTTATTGATTG
Organism: Tipula lateralis; assembly: GCA_963932295.1. Lineage (NCBI taxonomy): Eukaryota > Metazoa > Arthropoda > Insecta > Diptera > Tipulidae > Tipula > Tipula lateralis. Next base: position 141,965,673 of record OZ010737.1, read on the forward strand.
ATCAGTATGCTATAATCTGGCTGGTGCCATAAAAAACAGTAAACCATACGAAAGTCTTCGGTCAAATTATCTTTCCCTTCGAAGATGTACGCTACTGTCTTTCCGTCGGAAAGCACTATTTGCATAGGAGATGAATGACATAGATATCTGCATCCTTTCTGACAGCCAGGCTGCTCTAAACGCGATTGTTTTCAATGTTGTTTCATCGAAACTTGTTTTGGAGATATTAAAGGAAATGTATCGGCTGATAAATTGATCCGTTTCGGTGATACTTCTATACTTTTTACGAACCTGAGCTCGCTTTAGGAGTGTCGTCATAGCTTTAGGAGTTTCCTAAGAGAGATATCGTCTATTACTTTGATGATCTGCACCAGAAGAGAGGGGATAACTTCATCTATAAATCAGCAAAGATCCCATCCTTCTTACATTATGATAGATGCATTCTTGCTGGACATTAACACGGGATATTGTTCTTTGAATAATTTAATGTTCCAAGTGAAAATTAAGAACAACACAAATAGTGATCTAAGTGGGGAAGGGAAGAAGAAACTGTTGAGCACTTCTTGTGCTACTGTTCTTCATACACTTCCCATATACTGCACTGTTTTGGATCACAATTCCTATTGGAGCATCAAAAGATTTTCAAAATACCGGATATCTTGGACTTCATTAAATAGTTGCGGGACTGAGAGTGTATGTCTGAGAAAGGATGTCATAATGAGCCAATCGAGCCGAAGTGATGGGGGGAAATATGTTAACAATTTAAGTTTATTTATCTAGTCATTAATTGTAATATTTATAAGTGTTAAAAAAACTATAATAGTTAAATAAATAAACAAAAATGTTTATATTTTAACTGTACTTTTAACTGTCTGTCTGTTTCTATTTTTGTAATATGTTTTAGCACTTAAGGCTCTTCAACTCTTTCGCGGTTTGCTTATTTACACCCTACTTTATGCCATTGCATAGCCAAATCTAAGACGTACCATTTGCACATTGCATACCTCCATGTTTATAGTACTGACATGGAAGATGGGTTGGCCCATTAATTCTGCACTCTAACAGGGAATCATAGATGTGTTTATGTGAACATTTCTTTTGCATTGCTTTCGGGATTCGAGAACCCGATACCTCCCGCTCCAAGTGCTGGTTCTAAACAATAAATCCTAAAAATTATATTTCTACCATTTATTTTTGGGGTTTTGTTCCATTTCGATTTTGTAGATTTGAGTTTTGGATTATGTCTTTTGGATTTCGATTCTGATGCTCAACCTAAAGAAGTGGGCTTCTTCGTTTACAATTCGAGTTTTAAGTTTATTATAATCGTCAATGTTATTCAAGTGGATTTTTACTCTCAACTCATGTTTAATTGTGGTGCTAGCTGTACGAACCTATTTTATTTTCTTGCGAGAGAATATCAAACCCAAGAGATTTTGATATAGTTGAATCTTAACTCATATATCTTAATCCTTTTTAAATATTTGGTCTAAGACGCTCTTCGATTTGCAAATTATCGACATAATACAAACAATTGGCGACACCAAAATTTAATCAATTTAACAGTGTAAATCTTTTTCGTTTCAAAAAAAATCCGATAGATCAGTCTATGAACTTTGTCAAAAAGGTCCAGGTAATTACTGTCCACGAATATTTTGAGAATATGTAGACCAAGTCCATCTTAGTACGAAAAAATAAAGGAGAATCGATTGTCTGCCATTTAATTATGTAATTATTTCATTATCTAATCGAAAAAATGGTACACAGTTAATTATTTCACAAATTCTATTTGTAAAATAATAAGAAGATTTTTAACAGATGGCGCTTTAGAGTAACTAACTAGATTTAATAAGAGATAGCGCGTCAGTTATACAAATTATATTTTACGTTTTTTACCTGTAGAATGTACAAAATAACCCTATGTTAACTACTCGGTTTTTACATGTAAAAAAATGTGTTATTTACACGTATAATAATTAGATAGTCTTAATCAGAACACATATTGTTTTTTATTATTTATTTATTATTATTTTTTTCTTCAAATAAAATTTCACATAACTTTCATTGATTTTTACTATTTTGTTTTTAGATTCCTTAAATTTACTGTATTTTGTTTTTATGTTTAATTTTAATTTACATTTAAATACCATTTTCAAAAATAACTACCAATAATTTTTTTTTTTCGTTACAAGACAATTTTTTTTTGTTTTCTTATCTTCGAAAGAAATATTATATTTTATTTAAATTATGAAAACTGTTTATTGATATTGATATATAGCAGATATACATGATTTTTGTGAAAATATCATTTTATTTTATTTATTTGATTGTGTATGACTATATAGTAGCGGCCAATGGCATACAGTGGAAATAAGAATTAAAGCATTTTATTTTGTTATTTGATCTGAACATTACATTAAAAATATCTAAGTGTTAAAAACAATTAAGACATTACTATACTGCATCTAAACTATTTTACTTTTTGGTAATATTTTTTAAAACAAGTAAAATAATTGTATTTTCGTTATATATCGAATTTTTGTTTGGTTTTTGTTTTTGAAACAACTCTCAAACACAAGTATTAATTATTTAATTTATTTTATGACGGAATATTAATTATATAACCGCTACCATATATTTATAATTTTTTTTATATATTATTATTAAAATTGTTTGTTTGTTTTATTAACATATATATTTTTGTTTTGTTGATTTATTATTTGTAGTGAAACCACTCTGTGATAATACTATGTGCAAAACAGAATTAATATTATTTTTTATTTTTGTATTTAAATTTAATTTTATCTATTACACATTTTTCTACTTAAAAAATTCTTTATTTATTTATAATTATTTTTCTTTTAAAAACAAACGTTTTTAATTATAATTTTTTTTTTTTTAATTTTTTTCAATAAAATTTTTCACATCACAAAATATATAATTATTTTATATTTAATTATTAACTTTAGTTTTAAAATATAAACCTATATTTATATTTATTTCTAATAAAAATATAATATAATATTTATATATGTATATATATGTGTATTTATTTTTAATAATATTAAAAAAATAATATATAGTTTCTTTTTATATTAAAAATAATAAAATAAAAACTGATTTTTTGGAAATAAACATTTAAACTTAACAAATAATTAAAAATGATTGATTGGCACCTATAAATATATTGTTTTTTTTTTTATTATTTAAATTGCTTTTTAAAAACAATTATTATATTCTTCTATAAATATAATCTGTGTTTATTTGTGTATGTAGTTTAAATCGTCGTCTATTAATTTTGATAATTAATTTTTTAAAATCGAATTGTTGACTGAAATGGAAAATATGCCGAGCTCGTTTGCAGTCGGAATGTGAATTTAATATTTTGAAATTCGTCTTCAATGATAATCTGTGCCAAAAATATATAAGTATGTCCTGCATACGAATTAATTAAAAATAATTTATTTTTTGTACTCGATCAACAATACGTTTAATTTTATATTTAAGTACGAATTTGAAATTATTTTAATATCGGCGATGAAATTCGGAATTTTAAATAAGTTCGTATTTATTTAGTTAACAAATTTTTTGTTTTATTGCACGCGCAGTGGCCGTCTAGTCTACAAACAGTTCACTGAAACTCATCGCTCCGATTAAAAAAAACCTCAAATTTTTAATTAAGAATACCAAACTTTAAAATTAAATACATAACAATATTAATACCATGTTTTTTTTTGTATATGTTCAAAATTATATTATTGATTAGTTTGAATAATCAATTGAATTATATCAAATATATATATATATATAATTTCTACATATGATGTTGTTAAAATTCAAGTAAATCAAAAAAGATAATTAGAAGAGAAAATAATATTTATTGGATCGTGAATAAGAGTAACTAAGTAATTTAAGTAATTGTTTTCATTTCGGTAAATTATATATATATATATATATATATATATATATATATATATATATATATATATATATATATATATATATATATATATATATATATGTATATATATATATATATATATATATATATATATATATATATATATATATATATATATATATATATATATATATATATATATATATATATATATGTATATATATAAAACTAAAGGAAAGACTTTTAGAGTAATGCATTTCTTGAAAAATTATTATAATTTTTTTTATCAATTTAATTATGATATCAAGATTTTTTTCGCTGCAATAACTAAATTTATGAAAAGCAAAACAAAGGATACCAAATTTCTTCGAGTCTAAAATCAACAGAAAATATCAGTAATATCAGTATATTCATCTTTTATGAAATTCTTGACCAAGCTAATTAATTTAATTAGATTTTGATTTAACTTAATTTAACAAAGCTAACATTTAAGGGCTTCCACGAAAATGGCACGAAATAATATTGAGATAATTTGCGAGAGAAAGCTGTGGAATATTACGATAAAGGTTTGAACCAAAGTGCTATATGCATTAAATGTTTCTCTCGCAAAATCAGTGGTCTCCAGAATTATAACTAAATACAAACAAAACAAACTGGAACATTAAAGTGATAGAAGAATCATCAGGCTGCCAAAAAGAATGCATTTATAAGTGCGAATGAGATTGAACGAAGTTTAAAGTTAGAGGTTTCAGATTATACAATCAGAAGAAGATTAGATATGGCAAAGCTATTTTCAAGACCTGTAAAACAAATATGCTAGTAAGTGGAACACTGTACTATATTCTAAATCTAAATTTAATTTAAGAGGTTCGGATGAATAAAACGCAGTACAATAGGAACGATAAAGCATAGTCATGGTTTGCGAAATAGCATTATGGAAAGGTTTGTGTATAAAAGTATACTATCATAAGAGTTGTTACCATATGCGGAATATAATATTCCTCTACGGTGGAAAGAAGATAATGACCCGAAATACAACTCGAAGCATCTTAAACAATGGTTTAAAGATAAAAAATTGATGTTATTGAATGACTAGCGCAAAGCATTAATAAAATCCAAACGAAGACTTCTTGAAAATTGTGGAAAACAAAGTTAGGACCCTAGGTAAGTTCTAAAGTTGTGGAGCAATCTTCAAACGGCTTGGAAGAAGTCCCTCAAAAACCATTGATTAACTTATTTGTTCTATGTCCAACAGATGTCCTAAAATTATAAAAAGAGATACTATATTGACTATTACCATATTACCATTGCGTTATAAAATGAAAAAATGAAACCAAATTAATGTTCTCTTAGTTTTGCAACGATTGAAATATGATAAATTTTTTTTAAAAATTACTTATGTATATATTTAATATTTGTTTATTAAAACTTTGATCAATAATGAATTATGTATAAAATCAATAAAAAAGTAAGAATTATTTGGTAAACGATAAATTTTCAAAAAATGCATATTTTCTAAAATGAGTTGCATGACAGTGTATATATATATATATATATATATATATATATATATATATATATATATATATATATAAATATATCTATTAGACATTTATGTTTTTATAATATACTAATTGATTTATAAATAATTTTTCTGTTATATTTTGAAAATATGTTAATATTTATTTTTATGTTTTGCTGTATTTTATCTATTACTCTCTAATAAAAATATCATTTCTTCTAAAGAAACAAAATATTTTTGATACAATTTATAATTATCATATATAAATATGAATATTTAATTAACAATTTATTATTTGAAAATATTTTTTTTTATTTGACATAATACAAATTATTATTATTTATTTATTTATTTTTTTTAAATATAAAGCTTAATTAACTTTTTATAACTATTATTACAAAACTGAATTACAATTTTAATTTTAATTTCTATAAATAAATATATGCATTTTGATACATAAATTGATAACATAAAATACATATATACCTAATATTCTATTATTATGTTTGAAGTAATTATTTAAATAATTTTGTTTCCCAATCTATTAAATTTTTAATATTTATTATTTTAAATATTTTATTTAGAACAACTTATAAATTATTTAGTATACTAGGGATTCTGATGCTGTTGTTGCTGTTGATGTAGTTGTTGTTGATGTTGTTGATGCTGTTGTTGTTGTTGTTGCGGTTGGATTGACTGTTGTTGATCTAATAAAATATTTAAAAATTATTACAAATATCGCCAAGGTTATTTGACAAAAGCAATTTGCGATTTGTTTTTTAATAAACTGGTCTGCTATCTCGATGTGTTATTATTAATGGCGATTAGTTGAATTTGTTCGAATTATACCACAAGTCACAACCTTTTTAATTGTCACTTCTCTAATAGTATTTAGTGACGTATTTAGTAATGTATTTAGTGACTAGGTGAAACCTATCAAAACTCAAATGTGACTATACGGAATTTAAAATAGCATTATTGTAACATTATTTACTGTATGGCTGTCAAACGTGGAAACATACACAGAATATTACAAGAAGTGTTTGTGAATAAATGCCTTAGGCGATTGATCAAATGCTTCTGGCAGAATAAGATCACAAATGAGGAATTACTGCAACAAACAAACCAAGTGGACATTGAGAAGGAGATCAGGAAGCAGAAATGGAGATGAAGATGACACACGCTGAGAAAAACACCGAATGACATAACCAGAATGTCATTAGAATGGAATCCGCAAGGAAAACAAAAATTTTGAAGACCAGCAGTGACCTGAAAAAGAACGATGCTAACTGAAACGAAACATCTTGGGAAAACATGGGGGAACTAAAGAGGAAAGCCCCAAATAGAGTTCGATGTTCCAGTCTAGTAGACGCCCTATGCTCTTACGAATGGAGATAAAGAATTTTTTCTTTAAACTCAATTTAACGTCACTTAATGAAATTTAACTCGACAGACATAAGTTGGAAACAGTATTATGTAAAATTTACCATGAAAGAAATCGAAAATGACGTTAACACTTGATGATCAAAAATCAGCTAGTGGTGAGATAAATGCGACAACAACAAGCGAATCAAACGGAGAAACCACCAAATATGACCAAAAGTGATGCTTTGATTTAAATAATATTTAGAATATTGAATAGTTGTCTTGATGATGACGTCAAAACTCTTCACTCTTGAAACCAATACTAAGTTTCGAGCTAGTGTCAGATTGTTCTAAAAACTATCATTATTTTCTTGCTAAGTACCTAAACTATAGTAGTTCAGATCGAAAGTATTTTAGCTGTAACAAAAATGATAGCACTGAAGAAGGGTTGTCATGTTATTAAACAATGCAGCACACACTCATAATTTCAAAATATCTAGGCTATTATTATATTCTGAACGATAACATTGAGAAAGCTGTAAAATAATCCCTTTCCATCGAAAGAAGATCAGAATTATAAGATCAATCTTAGTATGAGAGGTAACTTAATGAAACAAAGAACTTGGGGTTTAGTAACGGGTATCATCGTACAAATCCCTAGCAAAATATTTTAGTACTTTATTTTGATATTTCAATAATGTATTTAATTAGCAAACAAGAGTACGTCTCGAGTAAACGCAGTACATCTTTGAGGTTGCCATAACAACGAATAACATTTCAATGACGGTTTTGATCAGCAGAAATGGTTTACAATCAAAATATGCAATCCAATAATTATGCTTCGATTTCAATGTGAATTCATCTTATCAGTTACTGTTTGATAATAACCTATGGTTTAAAGCCATGTAAACGGCTATAATTTAAATATGTGTAAGTGTTTGTGCACATTGTAGGTGATCCAACCAACGAATGCTTTCAAACACAATCTCGCTTGTTACGTCATACGCTGCCTGTTATTTTTTGGAGAATCGAGCTCGAGTATTTACCACTAACTTAGCTACAACTAACAACTGAATTTATTGCACCACATTAGCAATCGAATACGGGTAATAATCACTAAAGGTTAGTATACAACCATTGAAAGAAAATAACCGATATGAAATAGAAATTGAAAAACATTTGTGTAGAATGTTGTAGTTTTAAAGCCTACACCGTAGCAGTGTTTATCCGAAGATATGGAAAACTGAATGATCGAATGGTGGTGCATCAAAATCCCGAAAGACGAAATCCAAAAAACATAATCCAAAAGCCAAAATCCAAACTCCCAAAAGCCAAAAGAAAAAAAAATCCAAACTTACAAAATCCAAACTTTTTGAAAATATTTTCATATTTTCAAAAAGTTTGGATTTTTTTTGGATTTATTGTTTAAATAGCTGAATATTAAAAATGCAATCCTAAAAACAAAACCGCAAGACCAACAGGAAATAAGAAAGCATAGTAACAACGGGTCTCGTCAAATGGAACCAAAGTGAACCCAAACAAATAAAATCCCGGAAGTACAAAATCCCGTAATCCCGAAAAAATTCCGCAATTAATTTACAAATTGTAGTAATTAAACTTGGAATTGTAGAGGCTAACGGCTTCGGTAACTCTCACGCGCATGCGGGAGATCACTGTGCTCCTCCCCCCGCTTAGCCCTCCGAGGGGCTTTAATTTTCAACTTCGGGATCAGCAAACTTGTCGCACTGCGTGCCGCACGTAGGAGCGGATTATATATAAGCTATTTAAGACACTTTTGATGTTTTGTTCATTCGATATTTCGTTTTTAGAAATATAAAAATAAAGACGAAGAATAAGAAAAAGAATTTTTGGATTTTTTGTTTTTGGATTTTGTCCATTTGGATTTTTAGGTTTCGATTTTTAGAAAAACTTGTTTTTGAATTTTGTCTTTTGGATGACATCCTGATCGAAGATATGCAACATATAGACAGTTAATAGAAGAACTCCAAAACGCAATAGAACCTTCACTTGAAATAACAAAATTCATTTAAAAATGTAGTTTATTATCACTGCCACTTTATAAAAAAACGCTAAGATGGCGCCATATTTTAAATTTCAGATCGTAATCAGATGATGAAGAAATCTAATTGGGATTCAAAGATAAATCTTTCGGATCAAGCTAATTCAGCTATAGAGCATCTTTACACTTAGGTATCTTTTCTACCCGTAACTTTTTTTTTTAATCCTTAACGTCCAAACACATTTTATTTGTACCCGGGGCCCTATTATGTCGATATTGTCGAATAATATTGTCTATATCGTTTTTTTCGATAGTATCGGGTGTTTCCATAGAGAGCAGTCGATTATTTTCGATATTACCTAAAACAAAGCGTCATCAAAAATTTCATAATAGCTCATTTTCGAAACTATCGAAAAAAAACGATATCGGAAAATTAGATACTATCGAAAAAAAAATACTATCGAAAAATTTCATGATAGCTCATTTTCGATACTATCGAAAATTACATAATAGGGCCCGTAACTTTTATAATTTGCTACCAACACAAGTAAAGCTCAAAAACAAAATTAAGCTAAAAGAATACAACAAAATGTCCTTGAGAATATTTCTACTTCATTTTTCTTTGTGTTGGTGTATTGAAATTTTTTGAAGCTACGAAAATTTTGGTTGAAAACTGAATCCGCAAAAAAAACCTATTTTGTAGGTAAAGGGGTAAAAACGAACTAGTTACCGGATAAAAGTTACCGTAGTGTGAAGATGCACATAGGGTTTGGTAAGCCATTTGGTCAAAGATTATTGAGAGTACCTGATAAGGGTTTTTGAAAACATTGTTTGTTTAAATACACGATAAGGTCGTGTCTAGACAGATTGTGGCTTTATTTGAATGTTATTTGGCCTCCGATTCCGAACTCTTAACAAACTAAATATTAAATCGGAATGGCGAATTGTGTGAGAGTTTCAGATACTGTTAAGCTACTGTGCTCCATGTTGTAATGCATTATAACACCGGTTTATATGCACTGGTTACGACTCAGTGTTTAAATTTAAAAATGTAAGAGACTACATCCATTAAGCGCATTTCTTAATAGCCAATTAATATTGTAAGTGGGAGCTTGATAAAAAATGTATAATTAAATACCTACTCGTTTCGTACATTATGGTCTAAAAAAAATAATCAGAGCACAATTTAACTTGACAATAATTATAAACAACAATTAGGAAGCTTTTATTCAGTGGGTCTATTATAAAAATATATCCGAGTCGGATTTTTTTCGTTAACATCCTATATAGAGTTGAGAGAGCCTTGAACCCCAAAACAGTATGCAAAGATATAGACAGACAGACATAAATCCGTGCTATTATACAACTTAAAAGCAAAATCAATTTTTTCCGAACGCACAAGACAAAATTCGACTGACGCATTTATTTTCGATTGATCGTATTTTGACATTTCATAACGTTAAGCAAAAAGTTATCGCAATTTTAAGAATTGTATATTATTCGATCGAATCGGATTTTTCCGTCAAAAATCAAAAAGAAATTATTGAGAAAATTTAAAGAGAAAACCAGCGGTCGAAGACATTAATAGAAAATTAAGAAACTTGTCAATCGTTTGATAATATCACGAGACAAATATTTAACTGGAGCGGATTTTACGGAGTATTAAACAAAATAAAAATTTCTTAAACAATAATATAAACTTTATTTTATTTACATTAAAAAAAAACTCCCATTTTTGACAATATTTATAACTTTACCTGAAATATTTTGATCGTTTAAAATAAATTGGCCAATCGTATAAAATCAAATATATAACCTGTGTTCGGTTTAAGGAACATAATAACGTACAATTAGAATTAATCTCCGTTTGTTGTCTTCATTAAATTTCCGATAATTTTGTATGAATAAAAATAAACCAGAAATTGAATCCAACGACACAGCCTGCCGAATTAGTTGAGCATTCAGTTATGTATATTTTCTGGGATGGAAAGCACCTTAGATAAAAGATTTCAAAAATGGTATTAAATATAGTTCTTTAGTCAAACACGCAATGATAACAAAATGAGAGGGAACAGTAAAATTAATTTAACGCCAAAATAAGTACCCCGTCTATATTTATCAACTCGTGGTGGGAGAATGCTATATTTTTTTAACCGCTAGCTGCTAATCATAATATATTATTATGTTAATGAATAAATAAAATTGAAAGGTTTTTGGTATACTCAATTATATATAAATATAGTTTTTAAACTAACCTCCAGCTATTTCAATCGGTGTTGATGGCCCGGCCGATTGTGGCGTAAAACCGGGTTGTGCCATATACTTTTGTCTCACTTCTCTAATTTTTAACTGTAAACTTTGTCGATTAGGAAAAATTTCACTATGCGCCATCTATATACAAACAATAATAAATATTATTAGATTATATTTATCAATTTAATAACCAGCAGTAATAACCTGAAAATTATTAGTAGCCTGGGATGATGGAAACATTCCATATTCAGCAAATAATTGCATAACAAGTTGTCTTCTTTGTTCCAATATTTTACGATGACCTTTTTCGGTGGCCGAATCTTGTCCTCTGCCAGATGCACTTTGTATAGGAGTTTTGGGTGTTTTTGGCGATCGATCAGAATTATCAAAACTCAGTTCAGAAGCTAAATAAAACAAAAAAATAGTATTTTACATCGTGTTCGATTATAAATAAGTATTTAGTTTTGTTGGTATTTACTCAAACCTCTTAATTGGTCTATATTAAAATCGGGGCCAAAAAATTTCGTTCCACCAGGATATTGCATTGTTGATGATGGTGTCGCTGTTGATATTGCACTACTAACATCGGTCTGATCATCGTCTGCGGTTAACGGTGGTTTATTCAATGGTTGTGGCTTTTTACGATAGTTTTGTGTAAAAACTCTTGGAGATGATGGAATAATGGCACTTGGTGATTGGCAATCTTCTGGCTTAAATTGCGGCAATGTTTGAAATTTTTTTTCAAAATCAACTTGTTTCAAAACACTGAAATAATGACGAAATCTAATAAGCAAAATTATACCACTCATTATAATCTATTTTACTTACTTATCCATATCATCAGTTTTCACTTTTTTGAAAAATGATTTTTTAAGTGACGGCGATATTTGGTTTTGATATTCATCTAAACCAGCTGATGACGGTGTTGGCAGAGACGAAGCCATTGATGTAGCAATATTATTATTTAAACATGTTATCGTTGTTGGCACATTTGATGAATTCATTTGTGTAATAAAATGTTTTTCATTTACATTTTGGGAATTATTTGTGTTCTGTCGTCGGTGCAATGGTGCACGTCCCAATTGGGCTGGTGTTGGTGCTAATATAAATGTTTTTTGTTCTTGTAATTCATAATCGGATTCGGTATCCGTTTCGTTTGTATTTTGTTGTAAATTAGACGATCGTTCTGTTACATTATGATTACCAAGCATCATATCATCATTTTGATTAAAACTATCAGTGAGATTACTCGATTGTGGTGTTGCAGGTAAATTTTTCATCGATGGTGAATCAGGTGGTTCCGTTTTTACTATTCCCAATTAAATAAAATATTATTTTATTAACTATATTATAAATAAACGAGGAATAATTAAATACCATTTATACTAGTGTTGGAAGATTTTTGATAGTTTTGTGCTAGCACAAAATTTTGAATTTTTGATTGTATTACATATTGTACTGATGTCGGTGGTTGTTTTGATGTAGGTGTTGTCTGTGATGTTGACGCACTAACACTTTGATTTGATAATAGTTTTTGCTGAGTATTTACCATATAATGAGATCGGTCGTCCGTTGTCAATGGAAGGAGTGTCACCTAATAAAATAATATTTTATTAATCATTTCACCAATTATTTTAATATATTCAACTCACCTGTTGATGATTGTTATTATTTATTGCCAACATAAGCTGTTTTTGACCAGTTATATGATTGGTTGTAAATATGGGTGTAGCGGTTGATGTAGTCGATGCAACGGAAGCAGATGAATGTGGTGTCGAATTAATCATTAAAATTGATTGATGAGATACATTTTTACGATCATTCATTTTATTTCCATTATCATTCATATCCGTACCATGGCCACCGATATTATTAGCTCCCGGACTATTATTGTTGTGGATTCCTGTTGATGTTGTCGTCGATGTTGTTAAAGTATTTGAATTTAACAATTCTGAAAATGATGCTTGAGTAAGTACGACAAATCCAGCTTCATTGTATTTTACTTTTCCCGCATTTGTGCAATTATTGTTATTATTTATATGATTAGTATTGTTAATATGATTTTTATTAGTAACATTATCATTATTATTATTGTTATTATTTATATTACTATTCGTTTCAATTAATATTGTTTCACAAATAACAGAATTATCATGTAATTTTTGTGATGATGGTGTAGATGATTGTGAAGATGAATATGTTGTTTGATTACTATTGTTAGTACAATTAGTAGAAGTAGTAGTATTATTAAAGGTTATGGCTTTTTGATGATTATTATCGATAAGATTTACATGATTGTTATGAAATAGTTTCTTATTATTTGTAACATTGATTGTAACTATTTTACCTTTACTCGTATTTAAATTATTATACAAAATATTTTCTTTATAATTTATACTAGTCGATTGTTGATTTTGTTGCTGCTGCTGCTGCTGTTGCTGTTGCTGCTGCTGCATTGCTTGCTGATGCAAATTCTCATTTAACTTATTGTTATCGTTTGTTGAATAAGATTGCGAATCATTGGGGTTGAATGTAAAAGTATTATTACTATTATTATTGCTCATCAACCCTTTGTCATCTGTTTTTATTTGTGTCAAATATTTATTTGAATTCGATGTATCTAAAGGCATTGTCAACTTACTTTTAGGGCTAATGGGCATTGTTTTAAAAGCACCACCTGAAAATATATAATAATAAAATACAATATAATTAGACAATAATAATAGTATTTAATACAAACTCACCAGTTGGTTGAAAAGGTAACACACCTACAGGGTTTTTTGGACTGCTATAATTATAGCTCTGCCGATGTTGATAATTCAACATTGTATTATCCGGTATTCCAACTTTAATTGGTTTCGGTTTGCATGTTATGTCTCGGCCTAATGATCCAGAATTCGAATTATTAGTTGTACCGGCATTTTTATTATTTTCTACAAAATTATTATTTAATTTTGAATGCGAATCGTAATTTGTAACGTCAACATTTCCCGCGTCTGTTATCTAAAATAGATAAAATAAAAAAGTTTCGAAATTAATTAAAATTGTTTTAAGGTCAAAAACTATAAGTTTAAATTTACTATTTTATTATTTTTATTATAATTATCAGAATTTTCTATTATATCACAATTATTTTCTTCTACATCTGAGTCAGTTACTTTTTCTGGACATTGTAGATCAATTTTATTAGATTCGTAATCGTTTTCATCAGCGATAACCATCTAGAATTACAAAATAAAAATATTTTTATTTTTATTTGATTTATTTTGTTTTTGTTGAATATCGTTGTAAATGATTCTAGGTTATCGCAAAATGAGATTTCCGTATAAAACTGAAATTAAGATTTATAAAAAGTATACTAAAATAACTTACTTGTTCTTCATCGGATATTTGCTCCTCGTGAATATCACCCGCATTTACGTACGTCGAATTTGTCGATATTGCCTGTGTACTATTGTCAAACGTAACGTTTTCATACGACGTCATATTATGATCACGATCATCATTCATTGAAGTATTCATATTCGACTTCATGTTCAATGAATGATCTTGTGGCTCCCGCTTTATTTGATAATCATTTGAATCCTGATCACTGGAAATATATGGTGCAACGGTTAATGGTATTATATCAGGTCCTTGAGCCATATGATCGGCTGGTGTCAATGGACTTTTTTCGTCTAACGATTCAGTTCCATCAAATGAGTCCATACGGCCACGAGCATCCTTATTAGACGATGATGATTTTCGTCGATCTTTTGAACACCATTTCCATTCCGGATGAGCCTATTTAAAATGAACGATACAAATTAAAAACTGTTTTGTATATAAAAATATTTTTTATTACCTTGAAATGAGCTTCTTTAACTTCGCTAGCCAATTCATGATATTTCATTTTTTCTTCAGGCCCAAGTGCATACCACCATTCACCCAAAATCTTACTAACCGTTCGATTATCTTGATTGGGATGTTTTTGGTGCACCATAGCTCGATGCCTCTTTGAAAATATCATAAATGCATTCATTGGTCGCCGTATTTTACACACTTTTCCTTTACCAATCAACGGATTATTATTTTGAGCATCCTTGATTGCCTGTAATGCGCTACAAGATTGCGTCCTCCGTTTTATTTGGGGTCCATCATCGACAGCAACATTTTTTAATGCACCATTATTATGATGTACAGCCACATGTGAAACAATCATATTGATATTTCCATATGGTTTTTCTTCAATTTCACCGTCACTATTATCCTTGTTACCAAATGCATTCCCGTTTGTAATATTTGTTGAGTTCGAAGACGATTGATAGTGTGATGTTGGTGGATGGAATATTGCTGTCGGTGTTGTTTCAAACACATCATCATCCTCTTGATCGTCTTCAACATCTTCTTCGGGCGGTGGTTCTGATGGTGGCGGTGTAACAACTTTTACGGGGGGTGATGTTATAATTGTTGTTGAATTTTTAGTTGGGGAGTTTATGATCGGTAATAATGTATGCCACTGATAAACAGTTGGATTTATTCCGTTTTTTGGAAAATGTTTTTGTTCTGAACTGTGCGGTATTATTGGCACCAACTGTGTTGGATCAACAATAACTGGATGTAATGTTGAATAATTGTTTGAAGATGCTGGTGATATTCTTATCACGCTTGTTGCATGAGCTAGAGACACAGGATTTGATGGAGGTGGCAGTTGTTGTAATTGCGGTTGGGCTAAACGAACTGATTCAGGCTTTATCACTTGTGAATGTTGATTATTATATTGTATCGGGCTCGGAGAATTTGGTTTCCATTTTATTTGATCATTTGAAGTGGCCGGACTTCCAATGGGTAAAAACACATTTTGTCGATTGCCTACGGTCACTGGACTTTGCGTTGTATTCATTGGTGAAGTAACATGTCCCGTTGGCGAAAATGCAGGTGTGGCTGACCTAGAACTGCTTAACGATACTAAAAAAAAAAAATTATAATTATGATCATATCATAAAGTAAAACAAGTTTAAGAAAATTCACAAAATAAAGTCTTGTTTGTTTGTTTGTTTGTTTTTATCTCTACAATCTGTTTTGGGGCTCGAGGCACTTCCAACTCTTTCGCGGTTCGCTTATTTACGTCCTTACCTTACGCCATTACAGCCAAATCGAGGACGTACGGCTATAGGTCCGATTTACGTAGAACCATCTGCACATTGCATAGCTCCATGCCAGCCTATAGTACTGACATGGAAGATGGGTTGGCCCATGAATTCTGCACTCCAACAGGGGGTCATAGATGTGTTCATTCACACCACCGATCGTAATCGTATGGTGAAAAATCCCTTTACCATCCTGCCCCTATCGGGATTCGAACCCGGTACCTCCCGCTCCAACTGCCGCAGCTTTAACCACTGCGCCACCTGGGCGGTAAATAAAGTCAACACACTTAAACATTTCATGTACAATTCAGCACCCGCTTGAAAATCGTATAAATTCATAATTTATTTCTTATTTAAATGTGAACTAAAAATAAAAATCGAAATCTACTTAATCGAATTTTGCTTTGTACTGAATTAAATTTTGTTGATTAAATTCAATTAAAACAATTTTATTAATAAAATACCGTTAAAATGAAAAAAGGAGGAATATATAAATTTAATAGATAAACAATAGGTTAGACCAGTTTTTATGATTTACAAAATTAAAAAAAATTTATTGCAGTGTTTCATAAGCTTTTTCATCAATGGACCCTCCGTCAACGAGCAACAATCATAAAATACGGTGTATAAAATTATTGGAAAATATTGTCGGTGAGACGGGTTTAACTTAATGGACATCCGAAACAATTAATAAATAATTGTCAGTCAAATTACTAGTGCTTCCATCTAACAATGTTTACCGGTACTATTTCATGCTAATACAAGTTATAAATGCAATATTGGCCCGTACTGTGTCAACAATCTCGGTATGAGCCATCAACGTCACGTTTTGGGCCATATATCACACGCATGGTTCTGCTAGTCAAGGTCTAGGTTAGGTTAGGTTGAGTGGCTGCTACAGCACACTTAGACCGGAAACGGTCCGTTGTGATACCACAGGATCTTACTCCCCTTTTACCCCTATGAGAACCAGTTAGAGCTGCTTACGTAGCGTAATAAGTCTCGCACATTACAGTTCTCGAGATCGGAAAGGCAGTCCATTAAAAACATACCCGGATATTCATGTCTTTTGTGTGCCAAAGCCGGGCATGAGCATAGGAGGTGGACTAACGTCTCTTCCTCCTCCTCGTCCCTACAGCTTCTGCAAAAGTCATTTACTTCCAGACCCAGCCTTCTCGCATGTTCTCCAAGAAGGCAGTGTCCTGTGAGTATCCCCACGATCGTTTTAAGTTCACGTCTTCGCAGGGAGATAAGTGCCTTTGAGCGTTTCAAGTTCAGCTTTGGCCAGACTTGTCTTGCCACTCTACATGAGAGGGTGTTCGTCCACCTATTGTTCGCAGAGGCTTCCGCCTCTTTTTTAAGCACAGTCCTTAGTGCGTTAATGGGTCTCCCCAACTTCGCCCTTTCCGGTAGCAGTTGGAGAGTTGTACCGTGCCTCGCTAGTTCGTCCGCTCTGCAGTTTCCCATAACGTCTGAGTGGCCGGGGACCCAGACTACCTGGATGTTGAAATGCTCACTCATCTCATTAAGAGACGAGCGGCAACCCAACGCCACTCTAGACGTTAGAGAAACAGAACCCAGCGACTTGATTGCCGCCTGACTGTCCACATAAATTGCGATATCAGTCGAGGATACCACATTATGTTTCAACCAGTTCAGGACCTCTTCAATCGCTATCACTTCTGCCTGGTACACACTGCAGTGATCAGGGAGGCGAACTGCTATATCTACCTCTAGTTTATCACAGAAGACTCCAGCTCCTACTTTACCGTCTAGCTTGGAGCCATCCGTAAAGAACTGTAATGCTCCCGTTTCAGCTGCCAACCCGCTCCTCCAGGATTCCCTCGAAGGGCAGGTGGTTTTGAACCTTTTCTTGAAGCACAGAGTCGGTGTAACATAGTCAATATTCGCCAGTTCTTTCCTCAGCGATCTGACTATCGTCGAGTGTCCTATTTGAAGACATTTCCACTGAGATATGGCTGATAGTCGGGAGACCGTAATCGCCGCCATCTGCTTACCATAAATGTCCACGGGGAGAAGGTGAAACAAGACCTCTAAGGCACTTGTAGGTGTTGTCCTCAGTGCCCCGCTTATAAGCATGCAGGCTGTTCTTTGCACCTTCTCAATCCTTTTCCTGTATGTTATTTTATCAAGAGCTGGCCACCACACGCTCACCCCATACATAAGTACAGGTCTTACTACGGAAGTGTATAGCCAGTGTACCAGCTCCGGCGTCAGGCCCCATCTCTTTCCGATGGCGTTCCTACACGAGTACAAAGCTATATTGGCCTTGTTTACTCTTTCCAGAATGTTGGGCTTCCAGCTTAGCTTACTGTCCAAGATTACGCCTAGAAATCTTGCCTTGTCCGTAAAAGCTAGTCTGTTACCATTTAGGAGAGGTGGATCTACTACAGGGATTTTATATTTCCTCGTAAATAGTACCAATTCAGTTTTAGACGCGCTAATTGCCAGTCCACATTTGGTGGCCCACCTCGTTATAATTAGGAGGGCATTTTCTTTTTAGTCAAGGTCTAACTCTTACAACCATACATGACAACGGGTCTGATGAACACTCTGTACAGCTTTAGCTTATCCGCATTTGCAGATATTTTGATTTTAGCAGTGGACGTAGAGGATATAAAGCCCGATTGCCAGCGGCAAGCTGAAGCTTGATCCTCTCCCATACTATTATTGTGAGTAATGAGAGATCCAAGATACTTGAATCTCATTACACCTTCAAACGTGTGGTTACCACTACCGAAATCAGTTGTGTCTTGGTCTCGAAAACCAGAGATCATATATTTTGTGTTGGACTCATTGATTGTGAGACCAACGGACGCTGAAAACTGTTTCAGTGGATTAAGTATCTCTTTCACTCCGCTGCAATTTAATCCAATCACACAGATATCATCTGCATATGCAAGAAGTTGATTGGATTGTTGGAATAAGATATTGTCCTGAGGTGTTTCACTTTTACCAAGGATGTATTCCAACATGAGATTAAAAAGTATCGGGGACAGCGCATCTCCTTGTCGAACACCAGTAGTGATTGCAAAAGTTCTCGATAGCCTGTTCTCAACTTTAACACAGCATTGTGACTTCGTTACTGTCATTCAACACAGATGTTCATAATTTTTCGATATTCTCAAAATAGTCTGTCTCGGTTGATCGAGTCATAGGCTTGCTTGAAATCTAGGAATACTTGGTGTACATCGTGAGATGTTTCGTAGTACTTGGAAAGAATCATCCGTAGCGAAAAAACTTGATCAGTGACTGACTGATTTGAACGGAATCCTCCTTGGTAGTCACCGACAATTTCCTCCGGCACAGGGGTATGCTGTGCAAAGGAGAGCTACCACTTTCCATTCGTCAGGCATAACTTCATTTCGCCATACCAATCGAACAAGGTCGAAAAGACAGTTCCAAAAAGTTAGCCCTCCGAATATCAAGAGCTTTGAATTAATGCAATCAACTCCTGGTGAACGATTTTTCTTTAGTCTCTGAATGGCCATTGTGAATTCCTCATAGGATAGATCCTCAATGAACATTTCTGCAGTCTGTATTTGAGGGTATTCAAACGATACACCATGTATCGAGTACCGCATCGACGTTAACTCAGAGGTTTCCATCCTGGTCCCGAATGGCAGTTGACCGAGATCATAGTTCAATTCGGTGATTCCTTTAAAGAAACTAAGCAAATTGTGCTCATTGCAGAACTGCTTTGTTTTTTCTTGCAATTGTTCGAGTCTGCGCTTCATTGTGGGCTATATTTCGTTGTTAATATATAAATGCAATTATTACACAAATAAACTTACCAAGCATATTAGCTGCATCCGTTTCGTCTTGATCAAATCGCCCGGTTATTCTTCCATAGTTAGGCGAAGTTTCTGAATCGCGTGATGTATCCTCTTCTGCTTGATTTTTGCTATTTGATCGGCTTGAGAAATTACTAACCGCACCACTCGATCGAAGAGCATTCCCCTTTTGACTTAAATGTCTCGAACAAAAGCCACGTCGTTGAGATTCTTTTGTACACGATTCATTCGAACATAAACGTCTCCATTGTTTTCCATTGAATTTTTTTCGTATTCCGCTTGGTGTCGAAACAACATCACCTTTTTTGAAACGATGTGGTGTTGCAGCCTGCGATCTTGGTGTAGCTGGCTGGGATCTAGGTGTCAAACGTTGATCCAATAAACTCGAAGTACTACCACGACTTTGCATACTGCTGCGTTTACTACTGCCCGATAATTTTTCAGTATCACCCTCATTTGAAAAACTAATATCTTCCCGCCTCAATTCATCATCACTTTCATAATCATCATAGGGCCGTTGACGTCGAATCATTTCTTCGTTTACAATTGGACTATTTGTATTGGACGATATTATTTGAATGGTATTTGGCACAACCATTTCCGACATCGTATGTTGTACAGTTAAATGAATTCCATCATTTCCGGACGTTTGAAATGGAGAAGTTGATGCAGTTCGATAATATTCTTCAGTCGGTTGCAGTGTTGGCAAAACATTATGCAATTGCAGCGGTTCATTGTCGTATCGTGGTTGGGTGTACACAGTTCGAATGTTTTTACTAACATCATAATTATTACTATTACTATTGATTACATTTTTATTACTATTATTACTATATATAATTGATGATTCAACTATCTTTTCATTTGTTTTACTAAATTTATCTACTACGTTACTAATATTATTTTTATTGCTTGCAATTTCACTATCATAAACCACAGTTCGGTCTAATTTACAATCGTTTAAATTACTTTCGTATTGATCCGATTCCAATTTTATCACTTGATTATTCAAATCGGATAATTCATCCCACCATGGTGGCCGTAATAATCTTATATCAGCTCTTTTAGTATATTTTATCTCTTGTGCGATCCCAGTATTAATACTGCTTGTACTACTACTATTGTTATTGATTAAGCGTACAACAAAAACTTTTGAATTAAAAATATCTGTTATAACACCTTCAACGAATATAGATGGATCTTGTGCACGTACGCATACACGTGTGTCGATTTTAATCTGAAATTATTTACAAAAAATAAAAATAAATTTGAATTGCAATTTTTATTTTGCTGAATATTAATTTAAAAAATAAAGTTATATTTCCGTTGAGTAGAGATAACTAAAACAAAATACTTACATCTGCAACAGACGGGCTAGCATCTAAAATAATATCATATTTGCCAGTACCAAAAATATCATGGTAAATTTGTCGTGTATCTTCATTAAAATTTTTAAATTCAACAACAACCGCGTTCGGAATTTCGGTCGGACATATAACACCCGAAACGTAATAATTTTTATATTTTGCCAATACATGATGATTACACCAGTCGTTGACATTGATGAAATCCTGTTCGGATTCAATTTTAGCCGCATTACAATTTAATGTATTTGTCTCAACCGAATTTGTATAAATTGTTTTGGTAATATCCATAGTTTCATGCTGCTGTACTTGTACAATAGGATTTGATAAATGCTTTTGATATCTTATCTGTTCGTGCACAACATTCGACATATTCGATTCGGTTTCCGATGCCGTTGTTACAATCATTTGTGGTATGGTAGATATTGTGTAAACCACTTCATTACCTTTACCACCGTTCTTTATATTATTAGATATCGTATATGTTTGTGTCTCATCTGAATCGGTTGGTACAAATTTTCTCTTTTTTGGATGTTGGCGAGGCTGTGGCTGGGAAGTAGATGAGTTCGGATTTGACTGCTGCTCATTTTTAACAATAGAAGATTGCTGTTGTGTATAATCTGTTGAAAGTTTACTTGCCGGTGAAACAATATAAATTTGCGGCTGTTGATAGTTAACAGTGCCAACACTACTGATTACTGAAGCTGGAATCTGAAAGAGTTAATACACATGGATTTATTTATAAAAAAATTGTAGATACTCTGGTAAATGAAAATTTGAAAGTCAATTCAGAAAGAAAATAACTTTTCACATTGAATGATAATTGTATTATGAAACATTAAAAAGTTTACTTAAAATGCCACTTTCTTGCTAATTAGTTTCTAATAAATTCTTAACTTTTTATTCTTAAAACAGTCGTGCAGCCCAATGGCAATCTTAGTACTTCAAAATATATCTTAGTGAAAAGTTTTTAATTTTTGTAACCTACAAACGTTAGTATTTTTTTTAAAGCTTTTACAGGCTATTGTTGGCCCGTACCGTGTCAACAATCTGACTCCTTCGGTTTCGATCACGAGCCAGTTCTTCATACTGTTGCAAGCAATTAGAAGATGCCAGATCGCTTTCTAAGCCGAAAAGCCATCATCGCCGACAGCGACCTCTTCGTCTACCGAAAGGCGATTCTCTCTTCAAAGATTACTATATCATTCGGTTTGGGTGAGCATACAGAACATCACCGAGCTAGCGTACTCGCTGACCTTTGATTTCATTCACGCTATCTGGAATTCGCATTAAATTCCTGATCTCGTATGTGCCATCAAAGTTGCGTTTTGGGCTGTATATCACACGCATGATTCTTCTCTCGAATGTTAGATGTCTTTCAAAGCCATCCGTCAAAGTCCAACTGTTACATCCATACATGACAACGGGTCTGATCAACACTGTACAATTTCTAAACAGCAAAATCGAATCGAGGTTTTTCGATCCCAAAAGGAAAAATCTGACTGATTTTAGGTTATCGTATTTTCTTTTTGAAAAGCAAAAAGTTATCGCAAATTTAAAGATTTTATATTCGTCGACCGGATAAATTGTTAACGGAAAATTAAGTAGATTTTCATTGTTAAAAATATTATTTGGACGTTTAAAACGACACAATTTAAAATCAAAATGTCAGGCACATGTTTTGTCTATGTTGCCATCTATGAATGGCTGACATTAACTTGTATTTTATAAAAGGCAAAAATAAAAAATCATTTAAATATCATCGTTCTCTGACGAATAAAAAATTTAAATGTAGCATGTCAAAAGTAGCAAAATCCGATAGGCCGAACCAGAACGCAAAAGGTGCACAAACGAGCATAGCGACCAATTTTCAAAAAGTAATTCGTTTCGCGAAATCGTACTTTAACTCAACTAAAAAATGCGCGTCACTGAATATTAGTGCCAGAACAATTAGACAAAGTTTAAAATGCCTGTAAAAGTTCCACAGCTTCTTCCTACCACAAATCCAGTCGTTTAGAATTTGCATATACTCCTGCAAATTGGATAACAAATAAATGGGCCAAGGTTCTCTTTTCAGATGAGACCAGAACTCAATTATGGAAATAGATGGACGTGATCTTGTATACAGAGGAGTTAACTGTAAGCCTTGGCGGAGATTCAATAATGTTTTGGAGGTGAATCAGTTGGGAGAGCAACATTATTAAAAATAATTGCAGATATTAAGTATTTAATGCCAGAGTTCGTTTTAACTGAAAGGTTTGATCGATCACTTCAGGAAATTAAATTACTCTTCCTTTCAAATAAATGGCAAAAATTACAATATAATAGATATACAATTGCATGTGTTCATCAATTAATAATAAACATTATTTTTTAAAACTAGGAAGCCATCTTATAACACATATAAAATATAAAACAAAAGCAAAATCAGAATGTCAAAAAAAATATTTCATTATCTTACAACACGGGCCTCTTTAGTTCTTAACTAAATGAACTCTTTTTATTATTCACTTCAGATAAACCTATCAGCTAAATTTGGGGTGGGATCATGAAATCCAATATTGATCAAAATATAATTATTGATGGATTTTCCCTCTTTTGTTCTAGCCAGATAATAAGTTCCGTTTACATATTAAATTACCGTCAAAAATTGTCTGGTAAAAATTAATTGAAGGACATTATTATTTCAAAAACAAATTTCTATAAGACCAAGTACAACAAATCGAAACTCAAAAATGAAATATCCTGTTTTCCTTCAAATTAAAAGGTCGAAATATGTCTTTAGTAGTGGTATACAAGTGGTTTATATCATAATAAAACAAAGAAATATATTTTTAATATCCATGGAACGGGCTTTATTGGATCGGGCCATGTGACTGCCATGGCGGGGTTAATATCAAACTTTTCGCAGCATTTGCGGCCAAATTTCGCCAATAACTCTCGAATGTTGATTTCCGGGTGTTCAATTGTCTCTGGTTAATCGACGTAGACAAGCGACTATACATAACCCCAAAAAAATAATAACCCAATAGGATTAAATGAAACGATCTTCGGTTTAATTGGACCATTAAGAGTAAATCAATTGTTTTTTATCGTTTTTGAAGACATACGGACCAATAAAGCGCACCAAACAGTACTTTTGTGTGAATGTAATGGTGTTTCGATAAAAGCTTGTGGATTATCCTCACTTCAAATGCGACAATTCTGTTTATTTACGTAAACATTCAACCAAAAATGGGACTTATCGAAAAACAAAATTTAGAATGGAAATTCAACATCAATATCAATTTGTGCTTTAGCCAATTTGCAAGCGTTGCTCTGATGTAAGTCTATCCACATTCCACAATAAAATGCTAAACCAAACTATATAACAAAACGCAACTATATTCAAATGTTTAATGGGTTGTCAAATAAAACAGTGTTGCCAACTCAAAATTGTGAACCTCAAAATATGTATTTTATTGAAGTGTTGCAATGCACAAGTTTGAAATTAGTTTTTATTATTTATAGTAATAAATAAGTACATATGTTAAATTCTTTTTATATCAAACCTTTTAGGTTTCAATAATTGTACAATATATAAATAAAGTATCATAATTGTTCCACACGAAATATCGAGTTTTATTTATGTAGCATTTAATTATTAAAATCAAATTTATACACATATACATTGATACAATTTCGTAATATTGAATTTCGTCCAGTTTCGATTTATCGCGAAACTTTTCATAAAGGATCTTGTAATATTTCGAAATTTTATTGTTTTATTTTCGAAACTAATTAAAATATATGATCGGAAAAACTCATAACATATTTTTTATTGGTAAATCGTAACTGATAATAAACACAGTACAGTCTAATCTCGTCGAGTTTACAACGGAGTTTTACTCGAATACAAATAATAACGAGGGGTAATTAGACTATATTGTATACATAGTGTAGAACAATCCCTCAACATTTCTGCCAAATTAATATTCATAATATAAAATAATTGTACATTCATTCGAAAAAATAAAACATCAATTATTTTCCGCTCTTTTGTTTGTTTCGAGTATACTGAGTATTTTATGTTTTATTGAGAGAATATACTCGTAGTATAATAATTGTACCGTTTCATCGTCATTATTTTAAGTTAAAAAAGGGCGCAACAATTATTATATAGTTATGGCCTATCTTTGGCCACAATAAGATAAAAATACATGAAAACTACTTTCCCTATTATTTAGCCAGATCACGAATTTCTAGCACCACTAGTATTCCAATTTGTTTCTTGTTTTATAAATGAAAGAAATTTCGAAATTGTTAAACAAAGAAATATCCATCCCACGCAATTCTTCGTAATTTGATGAAATAATACAGAAAAAAGACACACAAATAAAAATCAACTATGATGGGGAGTTATAAATTCTAAGAAATAAAAGTGTTTTTATCAAATATAATGATATACACACCAGAGATCTATGTATGAGACATACATAGATTATTATTAACTTAAAAGCTCTTAATAATTATCAATAAAGTTTAACATTAATCTTTAATATTTAAATTAGTATAATATTAAAGTCACGTTTTTTGTTTAATATATAAATGGATTAAAGATTACAAAAATTCTTAAGTCAAACAAATAATTTCAAGAGAAAGTGATATTAAGAATCTAATTCTGCTAGGTTAAATTCTATGAAACGCATATTATAAAAGACGAATTATTTTGCAATATATATATGCGACACGTGACTATTTACTATAATATGCAGCGATAAACTAGTGACCTTCAATAAAATAAAACTGATTATTCACATAGAGATTAAAATTAATCGTACGAAACGAAAGATTGTTATCTTATTTTCACTTTTAAGTTTATTTATTTACTAAACGATCTACGAATACATAAATGATATTGGTAAAACTACTATTACATACTTAAACAAAAAAGTATGTAATGTTAAAAAAAGCATTCGACACGTTCATTCATGTTATATTATGATGCGCTATTGCGTAATACTATATTTGGTGATAATACTCTACACATTGTATATACGAGCATTGTATTGTAAGTCGCAATCAAAGAGCATAATTTTAAAGAAATACAATAAATTTCAATAAATACAATAAATTATTGAAAGCAACAATGTTCATTCAATTAGTTGTTTACTTAAGATAGAAAATAATTTACGTTATACGTATGTGTAAGTTACAAATAAAATTTTATGATTCATAAATTCGTCTAACGCATTTAGATTCACCTTAAATATGTACCCTGTGAATTAGCATGCGGTATGGGTTATTATATACAGAGTGGTGTGGAATAAAATAGTACATATACTACTTTTTATATAAAATTGTAATTAGAATTTTTTTACAGGCCCGTACCGTGTCAGCAAGTCCATTGGTTTCGGAAAACGACCCACCTCATCTTATTCTTGTAAATAATTAGGAGATGCCAGATCGCTCTCTTCGCCTATCAAAAGGCGACTACAAATCGTTGTATTATTCGGTGCGGATCAGCACGCAGAACATGAATCGGGAATTCGCATTAAATTTCTTAGCTCGTGATTGAAAAGAACTCGATATGTACCATCAACGTCGCGTTTTGGGTCATATATCACACGCATGATTCTTCTCTCGAATGTTAGGAGTCATCTTTCGTACATATCCGTCCCGCTTCAACTCTCACATCGATACATGACAACGGGTATGATCGACACTCTGTACAATTTTAGTTTATCCGTATTTGCAAGATATTTTGATTTCAGAAGTGGACGTAGAGGATATAAAATCCGATTGTCTGCGGCAAGGCGAATTAGATATTTGGGTTTGGACTCGTTGATTTTGAGACCAACGGACCGTTGCTATTTAACGTTATCACACAGATAGCATCTGTATATGCAAAAAGGTGAGTGGATTGTCGGAATAAGATATTGTCTTGAAGTGTTTCACTTTTACGAAGGATGTATTACAATATATAGATTAAAAAGTATCGGGGACAGCGCAGCTCCTTGTCGAACACCGGGATTAATTGCAAAAGTTCTCGATATCCTGATCCAAAGCTGTCGCAAGTGTTAGTGGTATTGGTTAATATTCTTCTATTCGTACACGATTGCGAATACAGTATAGAAAAAATAAACAAACGCACACCAGCTTAGTATAATCGAGTAAAAAATAAAATGCATAGTAAAAAAGCGAAAGAGAATATCATCTTCTCATTACATTACTCACAATCGCTCTTTAATAAAGATGGAAAAGAGAATAAAAATGCTCAAATGGTACTAAACCTTTTGTAGTGTGCGTCTGGTTTTCGAAATAGACCGTAAGTAGTGTTAGAGAGAAACGAGTAAGTTTAAATTTTTTTTTATATGGACTTTTTCGTTTACCAATACCCCTACTGTTGATATTTTCGTTATGCTCGTGCAAAAAAAATAACCAGGATCGTGTAAACACACACTTGCGACGGATTTGTCCTGTTCTCAAGTTTGACAAAGCATTATGACTGCGTTATTGTCATTTTACACAGATGTACATATTTATTAAGTATTTCCTAAATATCCAACTGTATATATCACAACCTCTCACGATTGATCTAGTCATAGACTTGATTGAAATCTAGGAACACCTGGTGTACATCGCGAGTAGTTTCGTAGTACTTGGAAAGAATCATCCGTAGCGCAAAAACATGATCAGCGATTAACCGATTTGGACGAAATTCTTCTTGGTAATCAAAGAGGTAATTCTCGCATTTCAAGCTATTACCCTTCTTGTATATTGGGCATAACGCGGCCTCTTTTCACTTTTCGTGCATAACTTCATTTCACCATAACCAATCGAATGAAGTCGAAACGACAGTTCCACAAAGTTTGCCCTCTGAACATCAACAGTTCTGAAACAATGCAATCAACTCCAGATGAACGATTTTTATTTAATCTCTACATGGTATTGCAGAATTCCACGTAGAATGGATCCTCAGTGAACATCTCTGCGGTCTGTATTTGAGGTTATTAAAATAACAGCATCGACGGGGTTTCTATCCTGGTCCCGAATATCAGTTATCGGAGATCTTAAGGTATAGTGCAATCCGGTGACTCCTTTAAAGAAACCACGCGAATCGCGCTAATTGCTGAGTTATTGTACTCTTAAAACCATAGTTTCTAACATTCGCGCTTCTTCTGTCTACAAAGTCATTTAGCATTTTAATTAGATAGTATTTTCATATTCGCATAAAGTTTCCTAAGAATATTTCCGATGTAACTGTAAGAAAAAGGTAACTTGAATACAAGAAAGTGTTATGGGCTGATGAAACTATGGTAAATATCTTCGATTCTGCTGAGTGGAAATATGTACGACGGACACTTAATACAGGGTGTTTGTTATTTGTTGGGTGTTTTATTTGTTATGAAGTACACCGACCATAACAAACCTTGAGAAGGAGAAAGCGAAACCATGATTTACGTAACACTATGTAGAGGTGATGACCAGCTTGAGAACTAATAAATAATAGTTAAACAATTAAAGTACAAAAACTTAAAAAAATAAGTACGAGTTCTGTGATGAATAAGATCGACTTGGAAACAAAATCTGATTAAGATTTACCAAAACTTACGGTTATAAGATGGTTACTTGAAAAGTTTCCACCCTCAATATGAGTATGGTAGCTCTCGACTAAAAATGGAGGAGTGTATTTGCGAATCTGTTAAACGACATTCACTAAAATTAGTAGTTTTAGACGCACAGGTTGTTGTTTGACAATCGTTTGAGTGTGTCGATGTAAGTGTTTTTGGGAAAATGGAAAACCGAGTATCGAGCTGTCATTAATATTATTTTTAAAAGGCAATACTACTCAAATGACGAGTTGAACGCTGGTTACTAAGACTCAGCACTGGTGATAATATCGCAAGATCACCAAATTGTGCTAGACAACCGTCGATTTAACGTTAGAGATAGGAGACTTTGAATACATCCAAAATATGTATTTATCACATATTGAATCAAGCTTAAGGTAAGATAAAGTCCGCCTTAGACGGGTATTGAATTGTAATAAAAAAGGCGAACTGATATCTTGATAAGCAAACACTCCACTGGAAAATGTTCTTATTCACTCCAGAGGGAAACAAATTAGTTCCGCTCCGTGTAGGTAAGGCAAACGCCATCTACCATAAAGCTAGAAAATGTTGCGACAATTTTAATTTTTAAAAGATGCCTTCGGCTGCCCTAAAAAGGAGTGGGGCTTAATTTTAGCATTAAATATATGTAAATAAATACAAAAATGAAATAAAGAACAAACTATTTGCTAGTGTTTGTGATTTGCAAAGAAATATACAATTCGTATCAAATGCGAAAACAATTTTGAGAATTGCACAACAACCTACAGGATGGACGGAACAAATTGAATTAGAGCGTATAGGCACAAGAAGGATCAGTATATTGTTAGTTCTTTACATCCCCAGTTCAGCAAAATGTTTAATCAATATAAAAGCGTGAACAAGACAGTGAGAATATTTAACTATCTGAATGATTGGCGTTTAAACTTACAGAATTTTCAGACTTCATTTGGGAGAATAGTCAACTTAAGGGGGTGGGTCCTTGTGAATATAGAGAAATCCTGGCAGGAAATTCAATTCTTTTAAAAATCTCATCTACTAACTTCAAGGACACTTACCGATACTATAAGGCAGTAGTACTTGTAAATATCAAATTTTAATGTTATATAAATAATTTTCTTTATGGATAGATGTGAAATCGGTATGGGAATTGGCAAGGTATTTAAAAATTGTGACTCACAAACCTAAAAATGTTCACCATCGATGTACATCATTAACGAGATTTCATAATGGGGCACAAATAAAAATTCGCCCCCACTAGAGGCAGGGTTTGTTTCAACTGACGGGAACTATTATGAAATGTATCCGAGTTACATTTTTACGTTAACGAACAAGTCCATACTATATTTCATAATATAACTCAAGTTTATTTTATTTTTCTAGATAAACCTGAAAGGTGTACTTTGTTAAGTTTTACAGAGATCCCAAAAATAATTATAGACAAATTGAATGATGTTTCAATTTTATTTTGGTTTTCGTGGAATTGTTTCTTAAATGTAGTATCTCGAGTGCTTAAATAATTTTATTTTGATTTCCAACGAAAATTTTGAGCCTTTCAATAATTTTAATTTCCGAAAAGCTGCATGCATCGTTGAAGCTCACAAGAAAAGTGCTAGTGTTAATGAGATTCCAATATTATCAACTCATTATCGTTCAGAGGTATTACATCTCCGGATTTTGCACAAATATCTTCATTTCAAAGCATACAAGATACATCTAATAATTCATAAAGCCATCAGACTTTTAAATTTCCTAATTGGACCATACACAAAACATGGAGTGGAAGTAACAAAGTGTAACATAGAATATTCCTAATAGAATGGTAATTTGGCGAGATCACTTACAAGACACTATTTTTCATAACAGGAATCATAAATTTAAATGTCGCGAGGACATTTAAAGATAACTATGAAATGCAACCGATGAATCATCTCTAATATGAAAACTTAATAAAATAAATCAACTGATTCGTGGTCATTTTTGGCCCTTATCGTGTCAACAAAATGACCCTATCGGTTTCGACCACGAGCCAGCTCTTCATTCCCAGATCACTACGCCATGGAGCAATTGTGGCTCTCTCTTTCGATCAGGATGCAGAACGTGACCGAGCCAGCGTACTCGTTGTCTTTTGATTTCATGCACGATATCAGGACTTCGTATTAAATTCCTGATCTCGTGATTGAAAAGAACTCGGTATGTGAATCGGTTTATCGAATGTAAGAAGCCATCTTTCCGTTGATCTGGATTAAGATCACAATTTACATTCAAATCAAAGACATAGCACAGCAGATTAAAACTGTGTCTTAACTAAAACCTTAACTAATTCGTATTGGAGTACATTGCTGGTTTACAAGTCCAACGAATACTTTTTGTCTGTCTGTTTCTATCTTTGTAATCACTTTTGGGACTCAAAGCTCAACCAACTCTTTCGCGGTTCGCTTATTTACGTCTTAATTTACGCCATTATATAGCTAAATCGAGGACGTTTGGCTAAAGGTTCGATTTACATAGAACCAACTGCACATTGCATATCTCCATGCCAGCTTAAAGTACTGACATGGAAGGTGGGTTGGCCCATGAATTCTGCACTCCAACAGAAGATCATAAATGGGTTCATTCACACCACGTATTGGAACAAATACTTTAAATGTTTATTATTGTTATCGAACTGGAGCCCCCGGTAACATGAAAACCTTTCTTGACCACTAATCCTTACCCAATGACAATTTAGATAAAAATAAAATAACAGATGATGAAAATTGGGATTTAACTTTTTTCTTAGTTATCAATCAAATAAAAATTTAGATAATTTTATATTTAAGGCGATCGTGGTTTATAAATATAATCTCACCTAAACTTAACGTATTAACTAAGGTATTTACAGGTTAAATTCTTATATTAATTTATATGGCATAAAAGTTGTGAACATAGATATGGCTTGTTTTTCTAAGTAAACGTGATTTTTTGATAAGAAAACATATTTTAGTATAACATGAATAGAAACTTACAACATAGAAATGTTCACGAAGTAATACAAATTGTTGGCATTGTTGGCCCGTACTGTGTCAACAATCTGACTCCATCGCAAGCAATCAGAAGAAGCTACATCATCTCTACGGCTTCGAGCCATCGACGCCGACAGCGACCTCTTCGCCAACCGAAAGGCGGCTCTCCCTTCAAAGATCGGTGTATCATTCGCTGTATACTCGCTGTCCTTTGATTTCATGCACGATATCATAAATTCCTGATCTCGTCACTGAAAAGAATGGTATGCGATCAACAACGGGTTTTGGGCTATATATCACAAGCATGATTCTTCTCTCGAATGTTAGAAGCCATCTTTCGTACTCATGCGTCAAGGCCCAGCTCTCACATCCATACATGACAACGGGTCTCTGTACAATTTCAACTTATCCGTAATTGCAAGATAACTTGATTTCTAAAGTGGAAGTAAACCAGAGACCATATATTTGGTTTTGGATCGATGATTTTGGGACCAACGCTTTGGTCCCAAAATTATTTGGGTTTAGTATTCCTAAATGTTCAAGTAGTCAAACAATAGTCTCTCTCGATTGATCGAGTCATAGGCTTGGTCGAAATCTAGAAATGCCTGGTGAACCGATGTTTTATATAGGTGGTTTAATTTTGGAGGCCTTCTAAACTGCTCGAGAAGATATTCATTTTTAAAATCGATTTCAAAGAAAAAACAACTTTATTGAGATATATAGGGCTTCAACATCTATTGACAAAATAACTAGTTTTGCTTAAGATTCTATTAACTACGACAATCTCATTGCACTGCTCTATCCTAACTGTCTTGGCAGAAAGGCATGACTATTATAAGGTCTACTTAAGTAGGTTCTAGCTTAATGGTTAAGAGAATTGCTCATCACGAAGCGGTTTCGAGTTCGGTTCTCGCTGTTGACCAAAAGTTTACTACCGACACCGGATGACTTAAAAAGCGATTGTGTGTAAAAATTCGTTACAAATTCTGTAGTACACAAGCAATTTTAAATATAAGACAAATTTAATCTTATTATTCAAGAGATATGGGAAGCAATAATACCTATTCAACAATCTAACTATGGAAGTGAATAATATAAGTACTAACCTCTTCCTCGGTATCACAATCCTGAGGTATGACAATAGATCCAATTCCAATACTCCCTGAATTTGAATCCTTTATTGTTGTGTTGTATGTATTGGAGCTACTATTCATGCTACATTCTACAATCGGAATTTGACGTTGCTGTTGAAGATGTTGCTGATGGTGGTGGTGTTGTTGTGCGTTTGACGAAACAGGTACAGTAAAACTGATATTTGTTGAATGAGGTGAGACATGCATTTTAATTGTATAGGTTCCCTTTATATGTATATGTATATACTGAAGTGTAGTAGTGTGGTAGTATGTAGGTAGTAGCTATATTTCCTTTATAATATTTTTCTTGCTTATTTATAATTGCATTTGTTGTAAAATTAACATAATATATTTTAATATTTTTGAATTAAAAAAAATATGTATTAATTAATTTTCTTTTGTGTTTTATCATTTATTCGTTTTCCGCAAAAAAAAAATAAGAAATAACCATAATACAATAAAAACAAATGAAAGAGATGAACAATTATGATGCATGTTGTTTTGTTTCTGTCTGTTTTATAGTAAATTCTATTTATTATGAAAATTCACTTCAATTCATTAAATCAATTATTAAACATAATTAATTATTTTATTTATAATTATGATCATTTTATTTTGTTTCGTATTTTAATTATTAGTAACATTTTTAGATTAGTGTCTTGTTTTTATTAAGAATAAATCAAATGTATCATTGTATCACCATTTTAACTTTTCATTTCCCTTTGATACATTTCTTCATTTGTATATAATTTACCATTACATTTTTGAAAATAATAAAACGAAAAATTAATCACAAAACAATTTTATTATAGATAAAAATAAAAAGGGATAATATTAATAAATCTGTTCTTTCTCTTAAAATAATAATCACTTAACAAAAAATTTATTTAAAATAAAAAACTTATACAATGCACAACACCACGAATGAAATTTTTCATTGATTTTTTCTTCACCAAATACTACACACAACCATACATACAAATACTACATACACTAGGTACTTATTAAAAAGTTAAGATTGAAAAATTTGAATATAGAATCTATACTCCACAATTATATTATAAAACTATATAATCTTTATTCAACTCAATCACTATTACATTTATTTATCCGAAAACACAAATTTAACATATTTAAAACAATTTAATCGAATATTTTTTTCTTCATTTTAATTAAAATAATATCCATTTTTCTTCTTTTGACATTAAATAAAAAAAATTTATTTTGACATATTCTTTCTTCACAACAAGTATCAAATCTTTATTGCGATTATATCGGCATCTATTGAGTAACACTAAATAAATATTTTGTTTGCAACCAAATTACTAAAAATTGTATTTAACGAGTATGAAGCAAAACGGAAATAATATTTAATCTAGGGTTAGTTCCTTTGGACTACCGTGTTTATACGCGTAGTCATTTGATATCGTTAGCTTCAGCGTAAGGTAGATTAAAATACGAGACCAGGAAGTCGATGTCCTTTCGGCTCCAAAAAGAGATAGCAACGATTAAAAACAAAAATGTTCGCAATTGGCTAGAGCATAGATCATTCCCGAAAGTGTCTTTTGGTCATTTCTTATAAGGACAGTTCATGGTGCTCTAACATAGCTGTTAAGAATCCGGAAGGACGGATAGCCTATAGTGGGGCGAGAGATTGGGATGCTCCAATTATACGATTCAACATCGAAAAGGAAGTGCTCGTAGTTACGCAGATGCTCTATCAAGTCGGCCATGTCTCGTAGATTGCAAACATTGTGGTCGAGTGAAGAGTAAGGAACATGTCGCTGATGTAAGTCTAATGCAAATGTAATCATCCGTTGAAGAGTGGACCAACGAAGAACTCAGAAAAGAGCAATCAGAAGATCCCGATTTATCAATCATATACAAATTCGTAGACCAGCACAGATCATTATGGAAGGAGATTACTGATTCTTAAGAGTCCTATAGTTAAGGCATATTGGACTCAATGGGATAGTCTATTAATTGAAGATGGCTGTTTAAAACAGGGTTGGGAAAGTTCCGATGGTAGAAATAAACAATTATAGTGGTAGTACCAAGGATCCGAATTCCAGAAATTTTTAGAGAGTATCATGGACGAACAAGTGGTGGTCCTCTAGGCTTCAATTAGACATTGACAAAAGTCCACGAACGATTTAACTGAGCAGGATGCAGAAAATCGGTTGCAGAATGGTGTCAAAGTTGTGACCAGTGCCAAAATACAGCAGTAACAACAACAAAGGATTTCTAAAGAAAACCGTATAGATAGAAACCAACGTAATTGGGACCTCAATATACCACTGTTCCTAATGGCATTTCGGTCAGCAACACATGATACAACGGGGATAACACCAGTTACCATCGTGTTTGGACACAATTTATTTTAGTTGAACCTCTGCTTGTGATTTCCAAACTAAAAGTTCGTAGATAGCTACCCGTTGGTAGGTGGGCTGACCTGTGAAATGTTTTGCTGATATTGTTGGCTGTAGTGTCCACCGCTATGATGAACCACTCCTTATCTCTCAATATGCAACCTGCACTTAAGGTGACTACTCTAGATCCTTGGTGATTGACGCTGGGATATGTTGTCGAATTAGATACAGCTGCTCTTTTAGTTGGGAAGGTGTAGTATTGTTGGGTTGTAATATCTTACGATAAGCATCAGAAACCACAATCAGTAGACCTTGATGCGCTTCCTCTAGAATTTTAAAATTAAGGTATTCAATCAGCCGAAGTATTTCATGATTCAAACGTTGTTGATATTATTTCTCAAGTTGTTCACAGATGTCATGGTAAGGTTTGGATTGTGTTTAATTAACTTCACCGTATTATCTATAACAGATGTTTGCTTCTGCATTAATGCCTTAAGTTGATTTTGATTCTAATGGTTTCAAATTGAGATTCGTATAGGTCCTAGGATAGTGCCA
This sequence comes from Tipula lateralis, assembly GCA_963932295.1. Classification (NCBI taxonomy): domain Eukaryota; kingdom Metazoa; phylum Arthropoda; class Insecta; order Diptera; family Tipulidae; genus Tipula; species Tipula lateralis. The sequence continues at coordinate 142,001,693 of OZ010737.1, forward strand.
GTTGTGTCTCGTAAACCTCGCATAAGTCGCCGTCGTTCTTTATTACTTGACATTAATAGTTCATCTTCTGCTATGTTGTAATTGTCAAGTCAGGCAAATCTTTACTTACAAGCTTCTTATAATTGTAAATAGGCTTGTTTTAAAGCTTCTATCTCCTCCCATAAGGTGTTATGTTGTAGTAAATAACCATAGTCCATTTCATTGCCACAATTTCTAGGTTGCCTAGCTCTTCGAAGTATATACCAGCCGATTGGTTGAATTGACGTATTTTAATGTTAGCCTCTGCGAGACCCAGCACAGCACAAATGGATACCATATCTAATGCTAGATAACTGGTTCTGGTTGAACTCTGACCTAAACTTGGAGGATTATCGCTGGTACTGGTTTGGGCTTTAATTGAATTTGGAGCTAGTGACTTTTTAGAAACCGATATTTGATTGTGGTCTCGTAGATTTTAAAACCAATAGAAGCTGAATACGGTTCTAGTGGATCAAGTATCGGGGACAGCGCATCTCCTTGTCGGACACCAGAACTAATAGGAAAAGTTGTCGTTAGCCTGTTCTCAACTTTGACACATCATTTGGAAGAGGTGTAATTGGAAAGAATCATCCGTATAGAAAAAACTTGAACAGTGACTGACCGATTTGGACTGAACGTTCCTTGGTAGTTACCGATAATTTACTCCACCAGGAAAGTAATTCTTTCCAAGATAATATACGAAAGTAACTTATATGCTGTGCAAAGGAGAGCTATTGCATAATTCTCGCCTTTAAAACGATCGCCCTTTTTGAATTTTGAGCATTCCGATGCCACTTTCCATTTTTCAGGCATAACTTCATCCTGGTCCCGAATGGCAGTTGACCGAGATCTTAAGGAATGGTGCAATCCGGTGATTGTACTCATTGCTGATGTGTTGAAGAACTGTTTTATTTTTTTTGTGATTTATTTCTTTTTGATATTTTCGTTGCGTTTTTCCATTTAGCAGACTATCACAGGAGAATCGCATTGTATATTTCACTTTCTGACTTGTACGAAAACTTCACTGCCTAAGAATTTTGTTAAAAATGCAATTAGACAACTCGAGCTCGGTTTTTTGAAATCAACACATGGTCAACTATGCTTCGAAATGTTTAACGTGGATGTGTCCATGTTTCCAAATGGATGCTGTCATGACGAAAGAATGTACTTGCCATTTTGATATCATGAGCGATCGCACAGTACAGCATTCTTTTTCTATATTATATTATTACATAAGTCGGTCTGATTTATACCAGCTCTAGCATTAAAGTCACCAATCTGACATCGTGCTCCGGTATAGCGCCCATAAGATTATCCAAATTATTGTAAAATGGGCAAGTTCTGTAGCATTCTTATGTTTCGTTCGAAATATTTACGACACATGAATGCCCTCACCCTCAGGGCCAATAGTTTATTACAAACCTTAAGTTGCTACAGGAAGACAGAAGAATTCTTGTAGTTGAAAGTCTTGTGTTCAGTGTAACTCAAAGAATAATAATTGCAAAGACGCGTTTTTAAGTAAATTCAAAGTTGGTGGTATTAGACACCTGATAGTTGTGTGTCGTAACCAGAACCAGTTAAGAATTAAGACCAAAACTCGTAGAAACTTAATGAAAGAGGAAGATTAATTCTAAATTCTTAATGAAATAAGATTTAATAAATGTTGGCGACATGACTCGTTGAATAGTAGTTAAGTCATGGCTCCGCTACAGAGTATCAGCGGAGCTTTAAGAAGTCCTCTACAATTTATTTTAAATCGTTTGTTTCTCTTATTTATTTGAACAAGAATTCTCAACATGGAGTGAAGTGATTATTGTCTTTTCAATCTCAGGTCATTTTATGTAGAAAAATGTAGATGTCTTGGCCTGGGCGCTGATTTTTTCAAACACATGTTTTCTTGTAGGGATAACAAACTAACAACCGCTACAAATATGAACCTACCATATAAGTATAACTTACCATACGTATCAGATAAACATCAATTATCCGGTAGTAGACCTATAGCTGAAACGATTTTGGTTTTCGACTTCACTTTTACCAAGAATGTTTTTTAACCTGAGATTGAACAAAATCGACATCATAGTCATTTTACAAATAAAATCGAGGTTTCTTATTCAACTTTTCAGTTTAGACGTTTAACGATATCTTAATGTATCCAAGGTGCTCGCTGGAACTTTGTCAGATTTACCTTTATTATTAAACAATTCCAAATCCGCAGTTATAGAGCTGAAAGACCACCTATAAATATTAATGTTGGAAAACTGAACTCTTCGTTGACTTGTTTCTTGCGCCCGGATTTATTGAAACAATTATCTTTCATAGTGCAGTAATTTGTCAGTGGCCAGCGTAAAGCCTTAAGCCTTGAATTGAACGACACAAAATACACGTGGGATCTACTGAAATGTATCGGGATAGCATTTTCTGGGGGGCTATTATGAAATAAATCCGAGTCGGATTTTTCCGTTAACGGATAAATCCGAGTCGGATATATTTCATAATAGACCCCCTGTTTATAAATTTCTTGATCCAAATTTTCAATTGACCATATAGAGAGTGGCTGACACGTAGTATTTCCAACTTCAGACTGTCATTACTGTCCAACCAGTGATGGCAGAGCGCTCAAAAGTTCAATCCATTTTTTACAAGCGTACAAAAGCATTTTAGTGAGAAATATAAAGAAAAAAAGTAATCCACAATGGAATTCAAGCGCAATATTTGGAAGATGAAGGGCAAATTGGATCGGAATCCGCGCAGTAGCGGCAGAAAAAAGGCTTGTGAGGCAAACATTTCGCTCGAACGGATGCAGCACATATTGAAAGATCACCTTTACCAAACAAATTTAGTTTTCTCCGATGAGTGAATAAGCAAACAGACCGGATTTACTTGTCCAGTCGTTCTACTGAAAATTTAGACCAACGGATTGCCACTCGAAACCAAGCGCCGCTGATGGTAATGGTTTGAGACATCATAGAGGCCGACGGTCGTCACCGCTCGTTTTTTGGACCGTGACATCAAGATAATTGCTCAAATTTATCGGGATAATTTGTTGGAGGGTGTTGAATCCTTTGGCACAAAACATTTCGGTGCAGAGTCTGGACAATTAAATTAAATCGGCGTCATAAAGCGCGCGTCAATCAAGATTGGCTCAGTAACAACGTTCTGCGGTTCACTTCCATTTACCAATGGCCACCAAATTCACCAGATGAAAATCCGCTAGATTTCTCGGTTTGGGGTATTTTGAAGAGCAAGGTTGGGACAAAAAAATACCAAAGTGTCGATCTACTCAAGCAAGCGCGTCGCTGGGAATGGGCCAAAATACCGCAGAGCCACTTTCTTGCTGCATGCAATAGCTTTGTCGGCCGTTTGAAGGCCATAATCATGGCTTAGGATGGCCAAATCGAAAAACTGCTAATTCAATTCGAAAATTTAAATATTTGTGAACATTTTTTTACTTTGATTCAAAAAATCTTTTCACCTTTTTTTAGCTTTAATTGGGTGCAGGGCAAACTTTTAGATTGTCCTAGCTCCTGCACACAACGCGCAGTCCTTCAAGTAAAGGTTGATAGCGGCCTTAAACTTGTGCATTTTATACTCAGTCAGAAACTGAAAACGGGATAACGAATCCCACGGCAGCATAACCCTATGCCCATGGCGCAACAAATGGTGGTATTTTCTACTTTAATTCTGGAGGAACATTTACCATTTATTAATCTATAGAACAAGCAGAGTTCTGCAATATCTCTGTGGTGCTGTAGGCTGTCTAGATCTTTCGGAAGTCTGGAGTTTCGTATTATTCGGATGGCACGCTGTTGAACTCTATCCAGCAACTGGAGACCAATGCCATATGCTCCACCCCAAATCTGACAGCAATATTCTATACACGGTATATTAAAGGTTTTATATATCTGGAGAACCTGATGCGATCTAAAAAACGGTCTGCATCTATTGAGCAACTCGAGTTTACGTAAGGTGGATTTGGCTAATGCGATAATGTGTTCATCCCATTTTAAATTGTTGCTAATCTGAACACCAAGCTGACGAATTGAGTCACAACCCATGAGAACACATGAGTGGCTTTTTACCGCAAAAGTGTATTCATTGCGACTTCTTTTACGCGAGAACCTGCATATTTGTGTATTTTTCTCGTTAAATATGACCTGATTTTTTACTCCCCACTTAAATATTGTACGGAATTAAGCGAAGTGACAATTTACAGCCGTTTAACTCTGAAGGTATAGGTTCGACCTCGAATGAAATAGAAGAGTGCAATGTTGCACCCAACAAGTCATTAATATATTTATAACAAAAACAAACTTGGTGACAAAACTGATCTCTGACGGACTCCGTCATGTGATCTCCCATTTAGCACAACGTTGATCTTTCGGTCTTTGAGAAAGCTTTTTATCCACTTCTCCGTGTTGCTCAAGGGCCAGATTCCATTTGTTTGTAGCATACGTCAAGAGATCAGTTGTGGAGCGGCTTTCGCGGAAGCCACATTGTTTATCTGAAATTATTTTATTATTCTCAAGATAATTCACCAGAGCATTTCTCAAAAACTTTAGCCACGGCTGACAGAAATGATATTGGCCAGTAGTTTGAGGGGTCAGTTATATCACAACCATGTTTAAGGACCGTTTGCACCATTGCACTTTTCCAGCCGTTCGAGTATTTACACCGTTTATAAGGAGAAATTGTTTAGTTAATATTGGAGACAAGTCACTAGCAAACTCCTTCAATATCCAAACAGGAATTCCGTCAGGTCCGGTGGTCTTATTTATGTCCATTGACTTCAGGCTCCTGAAAACAATTTCCTTCGAGATGGTGACAGGATCCATTTTGGAACCACAATACGGAATTGACGGAGACGTAACTCCATCGGGGACAACTAAGATCGAGTTCGAAGTGTAGGCGCTTGTCAGTAAGTCAGCCTGCAAATATGGATCCTCCACCAAAGCACCGTATGCACATTTCAATGCTGAAATAGATGTTTTACAAATATTGGCAACCGATGCGACGATCTGGTAAAACTTGCGCTTATATTTCTTGTGAGCAGATTCATTTGGTCTGGTAGATATAAAATTGCCAACGAACTTGGAAATGGAAAGTCTGAGAAAAATGTTTAATTCGAGATATGACGGCCAATTTTAAATAAGAAATAATCTAATTTAATTTAATAATGGTATATTTTGAGAAGTGGATTGTTTTTAAACAGAATATAATAATAATATAAGAATTATACATACTTGTTTTATGTATTTAACTATTTCATGTATGTAATATGTATTTTGCTTAATAAAAACATTAGAATAGGCAAATAAAAATAAATTTCGATACTTTAACACCCAATAATCAATATTTATCAACATTTCTAATAAACAAATAATATAAACAAAATATCGTTAGAATTGAACAAAAAAATTAACAAAACGAAAAAAAGCTGAACATGATTACGATTGATGAATTAATAATTAATTTTTACATTTTTATGGTTAGGCACTATAATATAATAATTGTTTAGTGTATTTTATTGTTGTTAGTATTAATTATAAATTGATTATAATATATTTATAAAAAAATAATAATAATAAAACACCAAAAATAATAACAATTTACGTTACAAGCATAACAAATATAAATTTATAAAAATAGGTATATGAAAGCAATTTTAAATTACTTTTTTATGTTTAAACTCTTAACATAAAAATTGGCTTCGTTTCTTTATATCAAGCAACATATTTTTGTGTTATAACTATTATTATGTTTTAATTATATTATTGTAGTTTTATTATTTGTGTATTTCTTTATAAAAATGTGCAATTCTTATATATCAGATCAATGTTTATGCTGTAATTATTATGAGATTTTAGTTATTAAAATTATTATCCGTATGGGGCGGACGGTTGAAAATTAAATGTTGGATAGCGGGGTGCATAATCTACACCACCAGTGAATCGAGTATATTCAGAATCTTTTTCATCTTGAATTGGAGCCCTATAATCACTTGCCGAAAAAGTTGGTGGAGCTGAAAATAAAAAGATAACATGTTATGAGAAATTTTACATTATATAGATTTTTCATTATATAAAACGAGCTGTTGACCGATCTACGCCGTGGAGCTATCGTCACCGTTTTGGGCCATATATCACACGCATGATTCTTCTCTCGAATGTAAGAAGCCATCTTTCGTACTCATCCGTCGAGGTTCAACTCTCACATCCACATGTGACAATGTGTCTGATCAACACTCTGCACAATTTCAGCTAATCCGTATTAGTCAGATAATTTGATTTTAGAAGTGGACGTAGAGGCTGTAAACCCGATTACCAGGTGAACCTTGATATTCTTTGCCACACTATTGTCGTGAGTAAAGAGAGATCCAAGATACATGATTCTCACCATTTCTTCAAACATGTGGTTACCACTACTGAAATAAATTAACCAGAGATCATATATTAAGTTTAGACCAACGGAAGCTGAACACTCTTCCAGTAGATCAAGTATCTCTTTCACTCCGTTGCCATTTAATCTAATCACACAGATATCATCTGCATATGCAAATAGTTGATTGGATTGTCGGAATAAGATTCCAACACGAGATTTAAAGGTATCGAGAACAGCGCATCTCCTTGTCGAACACCAGAAGTAATTGCAAATATTCTCGATAGCTTGTTATCAATGTTGACACAGCATTGTGACTGTGTTACTGTAATTTTACACAGATGTACGTATTTCTTTGGTATTCCTAAATATTCAAGCGCATACCATAGCCTTTCTCGATTGATCGAATCATAGGCTTGCTTGAAATCTAGGAACACGTGGTGTACATCGCGAGATGTTTCCTAGTATGTACTTGAAAAGAATTATCCATGGCGAATTCTCCTTGGTAGTCACCGATTTCCTCCACCAGATGAGTAATTCTTCCCAAGATAATGTATGACAGTAACTTGTATGCTGCACAAAGGAGAGCTATACCGCGATAACCCTTCTCATAACGCGGAAAATTAGGTATAACGCGGCCATTTTCCATGGTCAAAAGACAGTTCCAGAAAGTTAGCCCTCCGAATATCAAGAGCTCTGAATTAATTCAATCAACTCCTGGTAAACGATTTTTCTTTAATCTTTGCATGGCCATGGTGAATTCCTCATAGAATGAACATGCGGTCTGTATTTGAGGGTAGTCAAGGTACATGTGATACATGTAAAACATTAAATAGGTCAGAAAAATGTTCATGCCATGTATTGAGTACCACATCGACGTTAACACAGAGGTTACGATCCTGGTCCCAAATGCAGTTGGCCGAGATCTTATGGTATGCTGCAATTCGATGATTCCTTTAAAGAAACCACGCGAATTACACTCATTGCTGAGTTGTTGTACTCTTAAGACCTCTAGTCTACAAATACGTTTAGCTGTCCTCTTAGCAAGAACTGCTAAACCGTTATATTTCGTTGTTCAACAGCAAAACGACACTCTTAATCAAATCAATCATTTTTGCGCGTAGTTTTCACTATTTTTGATATTTTCTTTGCGTTTCTTTCTTCTTTTATCAGGGGGCTGTTATGAAATAATCCGATATCGGATTTTTTTCCGATATTGAAAAATTTTATCCGCCCGAATTTTCCTATTATGAAATTGTTGGTCGAATTTGTCAAATGTAAACATGAAGGTAGCAAAAATATGTTTTATAGTTCACTTTTACTTGCTAAATTTTATTTTGTTGTTGTGGTTTAATTGACTTGTAAGATGAAATCTAAATGAAATCTTGCTCCTTAAACTGTGGAATATTCAAAACACACAACTCGATAGTTCAAAATGAAGTTCGTCTACTATATAGTAGTCGGATTTTGAAATTCGATTTTCGGTTTTCGTTTTGTCGGATCCGATAACGAATTATTCATAATAGCCATCAAGACAGGGGAATCGCGTTGTATATTCCCCTGTCCTCCTTGACTTGTACGAAAATTTCAGAGCATGGTTAGTGCCTACGAATTTTGTCGACGACCGATAAGATCTCATGTCTTGGACAATCCGAGCCCGTCTTTTAGAAATCAACACATGGTCAATTTGACTTCGAGGTTTTTTACGTGGATATGTCCATGTTTCCAAATGGGTGTTTTTATGAAGAAAGAATGTACTTGCCACTTTGAAATCATGAGCGATCGCAAAGTACATCATTCTTTCTTCATTTTCGGTGCAATTTCGTGTTGGGAGTAGGGAGTCTGATTTCTGCCAGCTCTGATAGTAAAGTAATAATTTCCTCCACCAGAGTAGTAATTCGTCCCAATATAATGTACGACACTAATTTGTATGCTGTGTAAAGGAGAGCTATACTACGATCGCGCTCACATTACAATTCCTTATTAATTGATACATTATTCAGTGAAACTTGGAATTAAGTAGTCACTGGACTCTTTTTCGCTAACGTCTACAGTGGCGTTGGGTTGCCACTTGTCTCTGAATGAGATGAGTGAGTATTTCAACATTCAGATAAACTGAGTCCCCGGCCACTCGGACGTCATGTGGAACTGCAGGGCGGATGAACTGGCGAGGCATGGTACCAATCTCCAACTGCTACCGGAAAGAGCAAAGTTGGGAGGCTCATTTAGGCACTCAAAACTGTGCTAAATAAGGAGGCAGTAGCCACAGCGAATGAAACGTGGAAGAACACATTCTCATGCAGGGTAGTAAGGCAAATCTGTTCAAAGCTGGACTTGAAACGCTCAAAGACACTGATCACCCTACGAATATGCGAGGAAGCTAGGTCTACAAGCAAATGACTTTTACAGAATCTGTATGGGCGAGGAGCAGGAACAGACTGTAGTCTACCTCCTATGCTCATGCCCGGCTTTGGCACACACACATGAATATTTGGGTAAATTCTTAATGTTCTGCCTCTCTGATCTTGAAAAATTGTAAGGTGCGAGACCTATTATGCTACATAAGTAGCTCAAACTGATTCTCATAAGGGTAATAGGGAAATAAGATCCTGTGGTATCACAACGGACCGTCGCCTGTCTAAGTGTGCTGTAGCAAGCCACTCAACCTAACCTAACCTAGAACTAAGTACGATCCCATCTATTACCTAGAAGCGGATATGTTAAGTCTCGACTAAATCTCGTTAGGACTAGTCATTTGTGCAGGGAAAAATAGCGAGAAAGGCTGTTTTCTAATCTACTAACAATACACAATACTACTTAAAACGATTATAATTTAAACGTATTTCCCCTTTATCTCCATTCTTAGGAGCATAGGGCGCCTACTAGACTGGACCATCAAGCTCTATTTGGGGCTATTCTCTTTAGTTCCCCCCCATGATTTTCCAAGATCTTTTGCTTCAGTTAGCACCGTTCTTTTCCAAGTCACTGCTGGCCTTCCAATTTTCCTTTTTCCTTGCGGATTCCATTCCAGCGACATCCTGGTTATTTTATTTGGCGTCTTTCGCAACGTCCATTTCCGCTTGATGATCTTCTCAATGTCCACTTGATTTATTTGTCGCAGTAATCTTTCATTTGTGATCTTATTTGGCGAGAAGTATTTGATCTTGGAGTCTTCTTGTGATTTTCTGCGTATGTTTCCACGTTTCACATCCATACAGCAGTACTGATTTTACACAGGCATTGAACATTCGAATCTTGGTGTTTCTTGACAGAACGGATGCATTCCAGATCTTATGAAGCATGTTGAAAGTGTTTGTTGATGCGTTGGTTAATGTCTTCTTCCGTTCCGCCTGCTTTTGATACGGTACAGCCAACGTATACGAATTTTTCGACATCTTCTATTGTGTCTTGGTTGATGCGAAGCGATGTACTAATGCTTGTGTTCAGTCTCAGGGCCTTTGTTTTTCTTAAGTTTATCTTGAGCCCGACATCTTGTGCTATTTCTGATAATTTTGTAGCTTTTGCTGCATGTCTGTGTATTTGCGTGTTATCAGGCATATATAATCTGCATAGTCGAGATCATTGAGTTTTCTAATTGGATCCCACTGAATTCCGTTTGGTGATGCGATGTCTAGCTTGCGCATGACATTATCCAGTACTATGAGGAACAGCCTACACATCCTTGTCTAACTCCTCGTGTATTGTAGTATGTGCAACTCTGTTTACCTTTGTGTTACACTTTATTTCCAGCGTTCCGGTACAATTCTCGGATGAGTTCGGTTATTTTCCTTGGGATGCCTATTTTACAGAGTACTTTCAAAATTGCGCTTCTATTGATGGAATCGAATGCGTATTCGAAGTCCACGAAGAGTAGATATAGTGGTGAGTTCCATTCGATGGATTGTTCGACGATGATTCGGACTGTATTGATTGGTCTGCACAGCTTTTTTCTGGTCTTAAACCAGCTTGTTCGTTTCTTATGTATTGGTTCACAGTTGGTGAGATTCGTTCTAGGATGATAATTGCTAATACTTTCATTGTACTGCTGAGCAGGGAGATGCCTCGCCAGTTTTTGCATTCTCTTAAATCGTCTTTCTTTGAGATCATTATGGTTAAGCCCTCTTTCCATTTTTGCGGAATTCTCCCAGTATTCCACACTTCTACTAATAGTGATGTTAGCGCTCCTGACGTTTTAAATGCGTCTCCATTGAGTAGTTCCGCTGGTACTTTATCGGTTCCAGCGGCTTTGTTATTTTTCAGCTTCATTATGGCAATTATAACTTCCCCCTCCTTTGGTGGATGGGTATTTAAGGTTTCGTTATATATAGTTTCCATCTGGAGGCTTCTCAATTGGTTCGCTATCTATGTCATTGTTTTCGAAGAACTCCTTCCATCTATTTAGCTGTTGGTCGTATGTAGTTAGGACTTGTCCATGTGAATCCTTTATCGGTGGTGCATTTTTAAATTTTCCGGTGACTTTTCTTACACATTGGTGTAATGTGCATATATTTCTATTTGCTGCCGCTGACTCGACAGTCGTGAGAATGTCTTCTGTGTATTTCCTACGATCACTTCTTGCCATTTTCTTTAATTCTCGAGCTGTATCTCCATCTTGTCTTCGAATTTCCGCCGTATTTTGATTACCCAGTTGTATTTTTGGTTGGCGGCGTTCGTCAGTTTTCTTCCATGTTTCATCTCTAATCCACGGTTTTCTTGAGTTGTCCTGGTAGCCAAGGACACTTGTAGCAGTTTTTACTTGTTCTCATTTTCGTTTATGCCCATCTTTGATCCGCGTTTTATATTTCTTCTTATATTTCTTCTTATTATTCATTATTCGCTAGATTGATTTGGAGCGTTTCATTGAACATATTTCTTGTTTAAATCTATCTATGTTAAATTTTCTCCGATTGCTATTACTAGTTGGTGATCGCTGTGTACATCTTCTCGTCTCATTGCTTTGACATTATGTAGGGAGGATATAAACTTCTTATTTACCAGCACATGGTAAATTTGATTTCTTTTTCTGCCATCTGGCGATGTCCAGGTGTATTAATGGGTATTCTTGTGTGGGAATTTGCTGCTGCCTATAAATAGCTGATTTGTGATTGTGACACAATAGTCGATGAGTCTTTCTCCGTTGTTGTTTCTTGGAGAGTCTAGTGCGTGTTTACTCATGATTGTCGCCATTCCGGTGTTGTCAATTCCCATTTTTGCATTAAAATCACCTTGGATAATTTTGATGTCATTTCGGTGTGCACTTGATGGTAACGTTTAAACATATGCACGTTTAAACGTTATCATTATGTTATCGATAACATTTGCAATAAATGAACTCGCGATCGTATAACCGATTAAGCCAGATCGATGACACAGAAATCAGTTGTCGTATAATTAGATATTATCATAGGTCAGTTCAATTGATAGTTTTGTGTGTGTCATCTGTTTAAGAATGACAGCACCATTTTATTGAATGAAATCTAAAAACTTGTTTTATAGTTCGTTAAAGGAATTCGATAGTAAAAACATCTTAAAACAAAAATAGTAAGTTAACATAACTTATAGTAACTATGCGAGTCTATTTTTAAAAATACATTTTCTCAATGTACATAATTTAAATGATTCTAATAGTATTATCAAGTATATTTGATGTTATGATCTTACGTAACTATCTAGTAATACTATTTGTATGACTATGATTCATTCCACAACACGCAACAATGAACAATCCGGAAATCAAATGACCAAAGAGGTTTATACCATTCGTTCTATTGGAATGAGATCATATTGGAATCAAACCCCAAGGTTAATTTATGCCAACTGATTGATGGTCCAATTTGAAAATTATTGTCAATACATTCGATGAAAATGTGACGACCTTTTTCTGCTTTTATGATAACGTCTTAAGTGCGATAAAAATAGAATATATCTTGTTGAAATTCATATTAAGAATTTCTCTAATGTGTGACTTATTCCACTTTTAAATTCAATCAAATAAAAATTTGATATTTTAAGTTCAAAAATATTCCTTATAGTGGATTTTTATTTTTTATATTATAAATATATTTCGGCAATCAAGTTGCCATCTTCAGTATTTATCATGAACTCTAAATATATAAATACTGAAGATGGCAACTTGATTGCCGAAATATATTTATAATATAAAAAAAAAATAAAAATCCACTATAAGGAATATTTTTGAACTTAAAATATCAAATTTTTATTTGATTGAAGAATATATCTCTTATATGGTTAGCGTAATCGTTATCATACAATAAACAGATAAGTTTGATTTGTAAATTAATTCAAATTAATTCCATAGTGGTTAAATACATGCATTACATAATTGAAGTTATTAAGTCAAACAAAATGATTATGACTCTCTCGTAAATTCTAATTAAAATTTTATCTCGCGGATGGCTAAATTACATAACAAGAATTAACTTACGTATATTCGGATACATGTTGTTCCCCGAATCAGCAACACTCCATCCAAGAGCGCCACCCGCACCATTTTGTGGACTAGCCGGGCTAACTGGTTGTGTTGGTAACATGGATGGATCTGTAACTGGAACATCAGTATACGGAACTGGTGGCTGGAAGCTAAGCAATGGAATAGTTCCAAGAGTAATAGGAATAGTTCCATCTAAATTAGTATGAACACCGGCAACATCGGCCGTAACTTTAAGTTCATAATCTAAATCGATAATAGAACAATTGACTAAATTTGATGGTGGAAGCGGTGGAATTTCGATTTCCTTTTGCCAAACTCTCGAACCCGTTTTTTGTACACCTTCGAGCGTAAACTTGGCAATTTCTATTTTATCCTTTTTCGTTTCACGCCGTGGTGTTTGGACATGAAAGGCGACTAACTGAAATTAAATTAGATTGTTACAAAAAAGGATCTACATGACGTATTAGAATAATTATATTACCTTTCTTAGTTCGACAGCAATATGTCCCACATCCACATTACTATGATTATCGCAATCAATAATCAATGGAATTTTTTGACCCGAAACATAACCCGTCACCGGGACAGTAACAACAAGCGATAGCGGTCCAGATTGACAACAGAAGCAGCAAAATGTTTTATTTAATTCCAACTTGAATGGTTCTTTGACACGAGGATTTAAATTTAAATCGACTGGCGAGATAACGGTAAATGCCATTTTTGAATCCTGATCAAATTTCCATGGCCTATCTAATGTCACTTTAATTGTGTACCTAACATGGCCAAATTCACCTTCAAACGAGGACGGAAGTGTTGGTGGCAAAGCACATGTAAACGGATAGGTATGTGTACCGGGTGGTAGTTCAATTTCGGCACTATTTTTGCCACCCAACAAATAATATTGTATTTGGAAATATTCTTCGTGGCCAGTTAAATTTGTTATTTCCTCGTGTGATTTTCCTTCGTTATCGGTACGATTTTCGGTGATATTCCATGCAGTGTTAGCTTCACCCAAAAATCGGATCAAAATACCTTAAAATAGAAAGTTTAGTTAAAATTCTACTTTGTGTATAGTTTTAATTCCAAAATTTATTAGCAATGTAGGTATGACATCATCATGGAATGGAATTCGACATGATTATTTCTACATACCACGAATTTTTTTCGGTGAATCAAATTTGAAATCGACACGTCCATTTATTGTTTGGCCAGCATAATATGTATTCCATGGATTGTCCAATACAACATTACATTCTTTTAAGCCCATATTAGTTTATTATCTATTTAACACACAATTCAACAAACATTCAAGTAACAAATTATTTATAAAATAAATGCAAAAATCGAACAGCACAGCACCACCAAAAGTATTTTTAACTTTATGTCAAAAATTTTTTTTTAATCATAATTTGAAGAGCACACCCATGAGAGAGAAAGGTATTTGAACTATCTGTTTCTCTCTCGTTGTATGAATCTACATATAGTAACGCATAGTCTACACGACCAAAATTTATTGCGATATAATATTGTAATAAGGGTCATTCCACTGGGATGTGTTATTTTAGGTTCCTTAAACCCATGAGAGAAAGAGAAAAATTATAAAATAAAAATGTCGTGCTATGTTTTTTTTTTCATTTAAATATATTTTTGATAGTTAGTTCTTGTGTATGATACAACAAATTTAAGTAAAAATAAAAAGTGAGTTTAATTTAAATGGAACAATTAACCGATCAATAGCTTATAAATATGATATATAGTAGTGAAAGTGAGTCTGATGAAGTTTTCCTTTTAATGAATATCATATTCGAGAACATTCCAACTGACCAAATGGCGCAGTGGTTAAAGCTGCTACAATTGGAGCGAGAGGAGAATCCCGATAGGGATTTTTCATTATTTGATTACCATCGGTGGTGTGAATGGACACATCTATGAGTTCCTGTTAAAGTACAGAATTGATGGGCCAAACCATCCTCCATGTCAGTACTATAGGCTGGCCAGTTGTAGCTTCTCAACACGAGACAACACGAAAGAGAGTTTCTCAACACGCCGCGGTCTCAAGTTGATTGCAGCCGTTGACCAAAAATTAACATGCAACCCGATGACATAAAGCGCGTTTCTAAACACATTCGTTGGGCTGACCACCTACAATGTGCACCAATCGTTAAAATTGGTTCGTAAAGTGTCATTTGAGACGCGGTAAGGGCCGTTTACGGCCTCTAAGCCATAGACTATAGGCTGGCATGGAGCTATGCAATGTGCATATGGTTATACGTAACCTATATCCGTAAGTCTGAATTCTACACTCAACAGAGGGTCACCACCAATCGTAATCAGATGGTGAAAATCTCTTTTAAATCCTGATTCAAAGACGGTACCTCCTGCTCCAATTTCGGCATCTTTATAATCATTGCACCATTTGGCCGGTTGCTTTCAACTATCACTACTTTTGTTAATTAGTAGGGTACAACAAAGAGGAGAAACGAATAAATATTTAAGTTTTATAAAGTTTGGTCAAAAAGGGCTTACATTAGTACCGAAAATAATCATCATCTATTGCCAACTCAAAAAAATATTAACCTCACGATGGTTTGGGATTGTTCACGTATGCTGGGGCAGTTCCGATATTAATCGTTATGGCATTTCCCTCTTGGAATACCTATCTGCGTCTGATCTAGTCATCTCGAATGTAGGCAATAAACATATCTTTTTAACAACTTCAAGGTAACAAGTAATTGCTATTACTCTTGCCTCACAGAGTCTAAGTGAGAAAGTTTTATCCTGGATGGTCTTAGATGACTTAATTCTGTCTGTCAATCGCTACATCTTCTCTCTCTAACCAGTAAAAAACCTGAAATTATAGAGTTTAGGAACTCAAGAAACATAAAGTGGGAACTTCTATCTTCAGCAATGAAAATCAGAAAGTGAGGATGAATGGAACGAGCAGCTGACAAGCTTGAAGAAGCCTAAAACTGGAACACTATGGTTGATAGGGAATCGGGAAGACTGAAGAAGCAGATAAGAAAATTTTTAAAAAAAGTTTTGGTCAGGAAAACAAGTACAAGAAGATTGGGACTTGTACAAATCTTCATAAAGAGAGTACAAGAAATATATCCGAAGTGAAAAAATATTGAAATGGAGATCCTTCTGTGAGGAAGTCGATAGCCTTACGGCAACCGCTAAACGGAAGAGAGTTCTCTGTGGTAACATGAAGGTTACTATCGGAACTCTATAGAACTCTGATGGAACCCACACGAGTATACAAATCAGGATGCTTCTTTTCCCGAAAGTGATGCTTATATTATATTAGATGATGCAACTCCCACTCCAATTTCCAAGTTTGAGAGATTGGAACTTGGTGTAGATGAAGCATCGGTTCTTTCTCAAAATTTAAAACACCATGTCCAGATTTTTTCGGTTCTCCTACAGAAAGGTTGGAATTTATCCTAGAACACCTTGAATGTATCTTCAAAGCCAGTTTAGTCCTGGGATACATGCCAAGATCACACCGTTCACCTCGAAGGATGGAACGCTAAAAGTTTTTACTTTAAGCTTTCCATACTGTCGACCTATCAGCGTGTCCTATTTTGTACTTAAATGTTTAGAGTAATTAGTTGATAGGAAATTAAGGGTTATTAGAAAATCCCATACATTCTAAATAACAGGCATACCAGAAAGGTAGATCTGTTGAAACTGCAATCAATGAAGTCATTCAACGGCTTGAAAAATTGTTGAACAACAAGAAATTTGGCTTGGGAGCGTTTCTGGACATCGAAAGTTCATTTGCGGACACCCTAAAGGGGTTGTATATGAGAATGACATCGCCATAATAAAATAATCTATTGCTTAGAGGCCGTAAACGGCTTTTTTATGTCATCTGGTGCATGTTAATTTTTTGGTAAATGGCGAGAATCAAACTCGAGACCACAGCATGATGAGAAACTCTCTTAACTATTAAGGTACAACCAGCGACCATAAAAGGTGTAGTCTGGTGTAGTGATCATGATATATCAGTCAACCCTAGGAAAACTGAGATGGTATTTTTCATTAGACGCAGGACTTTCCGAAACTATAATCTTTCAAAAGTTGGGGTTCATAAGACCGCGCTCTCTTCGGAACTCAAGTATCTAGGGATCTGATTAGATCGGAAGATTACTTACCAAAAACATATAGAAGAGAAATGTAACAAAGCACTGGAAATGCAAACAGTCATGATTTTTACTGATGGATCAGTATGCTGTAATCTGATTGGTGCCGGGTTATACACACCAAATCCTGAGGTCGAATTATCTATCTCCCTTGGTAGGTACGCTACTGTCTTTTAGACGGGAATTGCTGCAAGTTTCATTGAAACTTGTTTTGGAGACCTCTGAATGAAGTTTATCTTCCCTGGAAACCCAGTCACATGGGTATCAAAAGAAATGTATTGGTTAGTAAATTGGCTCGTTTGGGTGCAGCTTCCACTTTTTGTGAGACCTGGTCCCGGCTTAGAAATTACGTCTTAAAAGAAATATCGATCAGTTTGGTGATCTGCAACAGAAGAGATGGGAAAACCGCATCTCTTGTTGGCTATCCAAAATCTCTTCTTTCGATCACTAAATCAGCAAAGTTCACAGTCTTTCTTGAATTATGATAGACACACTTTGAAGAACTTGCTAGACATTCTCACGGGGCATTGCTTCCTAAATAATCATATGTTCCCAATTAACATTAGGAAGATCGCAAACTGTTCAGCACTCCTTGTGCTCCTGTTCTTCATACTTTTCCCATAGACTGCACTGATTTGGATCACAGTTCCTATTTGAGGATCTTGAAATTTATTAGAAGAACAAACTGATTTCGGGATTGAGAGTGCACATCTGATAAGGGATATTACAATGAGCCAATCGAGCCTAAGTTATTTGGAGGAGGGGGAAACGGGTAAATGTGGGTACCAGGCATGCTGAAACTGAATAAAATGAGGTCGGTAATGTATAGTTCTTGCCAATGAAACTTAACCAGTTATTGGAACCACAAGAGGACATCATAAAGCCGTGGTGAAGCGCTGGATAGGCCAAAATTGACCACATATTGTCGCAATATTCGAGGTCTAGAACAGTATAAGCGAATAATAGAACCAAGAAGATTCTAGCAGGTAGTTAGTACTTAAGTACAATGAGCTGTAAAAAACGAAACGAAACCCAGCTCTCTGATTGGTTATCAATTTTGCTCTCTGATTAGTTATTTTGAGATGGAAAATGTCAACATAAAAGTGTGTTGTACTAAAATCTGTTGTACCAAAAGTGTTCTGGAAATGAGAAATCTATTGTAAGTTTTCTCTGGTCAAATATATGTATATAGCTATAAATAAGTATTGTTAGTAAATAAGTAATTCATAAGCTTAGTATTAAGAAAGAATTCGCAACACTTTTAATACGTCATAAACTAATGTCGTGTACTATTGGTTTAAGCTTATAAAATTCCCCTTACAACTCCATAGTACAGTATTGTTAGTACATTTTCGAATTTAGGAATTCTATCGCGAGATTCATATATTAGATATACTATTAAGACTCTAACAATTTACACCATATGTGTGGTACTTTTTAAATATATATCTTATCAGTACTTTCTTATCAAATTTATTATATCAAAATAAATTATTCAACGAATAGGAAAACGATAAGTAAAGATTTTATTACCAAAACGTTAAACTAGTCCAGTTCATTGAGTCGAGTAATTATGTGCGGTTAATAATGGTTAATTGTGAAATAAAATTTGATCACAATCCCTATGGAATATATTTTGCGGGACAAACACTATCGGGACGTGTTGAACTAAATTTGGATAAACCGAAAAAAGTGAGAGGTAAGTGAAATATTTGTCTGTGAGTGTATGTGTATGTGTTACAAAATGTCAAGTGGAATTAGACTCGAAGTTAAAAATAGCATTAGTTTCAGATAATTAAATCAACATATGGGTTAGATAACATACTAATACAATTATAAATTGAAATATTATAGCAAAATCGTAATTTGTTATAATTCAAACTACATAGTTTATTTATAAATGTTTGGACTGTTTAATATTTTATTGTTAAATTAAATTAAAAACGATATATAAATTTTTGATCAAAATTTTAATTAAAAAATATTTTACGTTTAAACAGATATTTTGCGTATTGATAACATAATATTGATACTATATGTACTAGTACACATTTTGTCGAAAAGATAACACGAAGCTTGTTAGTTAATCGAACTGTTGTACATAAGTATCAAGATATAATATATTTCCGCCCTCGCTCCAAAGCTAAATACGGAGATAAATTTGAACTGCAAAAGTTTACTTGCGTTAAACAATTTTGACTCATTTACTAAATTTGATTTCTTAGGCGCTCGGCTTACTCTGATAATGATAACAACAATCGTATTGATTAGCCATTGATAAGATACTTATACAGTTATATTAAAATCATGTTTCCCAAAAGAGGCAGCACGAGTAAACAAAAAAATGAAGCGTTTGCCAATCCAGATACAAAAAATAGTTATACGTTTTCAAAACAGGTGGCAACACTACGCATTTTGTTCTACTATATTGTGCTGATTTTCGAAACAAGACACAACGACATTTTAAATTCTTTTGTATAGACAATTCTTTTATACACATAATTATTTAATAATTAGTTTTTAAATTTTTTCTTTTTTGGGGTTCTAAAAATATAGATCATGTCACACTGTCAAAATTATACTAAAAATTTAGCCACTGCCATCTTTTGTATTTCTGTAAAACGAATAAAGGAGTGACAAAAAATAGTAAATAGAGGAGAGTAACAAAAGTTCGCTTAGTTGACCAGAAAAAAAATCTTCGTAATCGCCATTGATTTGAATAGTCTATAGATCCACTTCTCAAAACAGTCTTTAAAATCTTGTTTTAACCTTATAAACCTTTCAGCATTAACTATCTCCTCGTTACTGATAAACACTTTTCTCCTCAAATTTGTTTTAATTTTTGGAAATAATTAGAAATCACAAGCTAGATTTGGGGAATATGGTGCTAAAGTTAGAGATCGTAATAAAGTTACTCGTTATTTCAGCAGTCTGAGCTTGGGTGTTATCATGATGTAAGAAGCACTTCCGCAAATCCTCTTACGTCCGGTTTTCCAACCAATTTTTGATAAGCAGTTTTCGGTATGCAATTTTTCAGTTACCGTCTGCCTTTTTCCAGAGAAATAACAGCTACAATTATTGATCGGTTAAAGTAAACTGATAACATTACTTTTGTTGTTTAGCTTTAACGGGGCGGTGGCTCCTGTTGGGCTTCTTCAATGACCTGCTGTTTGGTTTCAAAATCGTACTTATAGAACCAAGAATTGTCACCGTTAACCACTTCACTAAAGTTAATAGACTGTCCATTTTCGAATCGTTTTAAAGAGAAATTTAGCAAAATGCACTTTAATATTTCTGGAACTCATCGCGTAGCTTTCTTCGTGTATCTCTGATGATTATTTAATATTCGTAATTCAACCATGGCATTCAAGGCTAATTCATCAGCAATAATTGCTGATACATGCTCAGCGTTTTATCGTTTCCATTTTAACCGATCGTTCTGAATTTTTGATAGAAGTCTCATAAGAGTCATAAAACAGTTGCAAATGATTTGTTATTTTTGGTTCAAATAAAATATTTAAGAGTCGCCTACTTTGTTTCATTATAATCATGTTTTACGCTGGTGGCAAATGACAAAAACGAATCGTATCGTGCTACTTCTTTCGGAAAACTTGATCTATCAACAGTGTGACATGATATATGAATAAAGCCTGATTTCCATTATCAAGAGAATATTCAAAGTAGAAAAATATAATTTTTCTTAAAGTGCGAGAGAAATAAAATCATTTCCAATACATGGTTACTCAGTACTGAATAAATTTTTATGGTTACTCAAAAAATTATTATAGCAGTACTGACAAAATATATCCAGAGAAGTATTTTTATTCAGTACTTGAAAAATATTTGATAGGTAAAATGTATATGGAGCATGTATGTATATTCTATGCAGTGAAGCCAGATTTAAAAATTGAAGTCATTTTTTAAATATGCAGAATTTATTAGTAGTTTTTTTTATGGTCAGTTCATAATTTTAACATTTCGTTTTGTCTTAAAATTGATTTCCAAAAACCAAAGCGAGAAAAAAAATGAAAAATACCATTAGAGTGACAGAGATCGTGTTTTACTTTTTCTTTTTTTTATAGTGGATATATTTTGACAGATGCTTATAACATAATCAATAAATTTCTAATTGTTTTTATTATTGAAAAAAAAGACAAACAATTCTTTGAATTGTAGGATAGTGATAATGATGCTTGGTGCTGTAATCGTGACAGCTAATGATGATGAGTGGTGGGAGTTGAAATTGAACTTCACAGCATTGATTGACAGCTAACCTAGGGCGCTGAATCAACCAGCCGATGAAGACGGTTGTCTTTTATGAAATGTTTGGCATCTTTTATATGTTATCTGTAATCTTCGTTTCGCTAGGCCGGTTTCGATCTGATGACGTCATTGACTCGTTGTGTGATCGAAAAGATCAAATCCATCTCATCAGGCATATGCGACCGGACTTGATGCATGTTGCATTTCGTTTTCTATATATAATGTGAGGCTATGTTGTAACACTTCTAGCGAATTACAGAATTTGAATTGAAACCTTTTTTCGATTATTTTGTTACTACTTCACTGTTGTGGCGTGACTATTCGTCGTATTTGTGAACGCCACAGAATCTACAACAATAAATTAATAAAAAATAAACTTAACATAATTATTCATTATTTCAATTATTTTCACAATGAATTAAGATGAATTGACCATAAAATAACTACTATAAAATGCTTCATAATGACGTCATACAAACGATTTCTCATCCATATACATTTTTCCTATAAAATATTTTTCTAGTACTAAATAAAAATACTTCTCTTGATATATTATTTTCTCAGTACTGCTATAATAATTTTCTCAGTAACCATAAAAATGTATTAAGTACTGAATAAATTTTTTATGCTGGAAATGTTTTTTATTTCACTCGCACTTTAAGAAAAATTATATGTTTATCCTACTTTGTCAGTTTTTTTTTCATAATGGAAATCAGACTTAATGGTATTTTTGATTTTTTCTCCCTTTGGTTTTCTCAGTTATGGCAGTATTTTTTTCATAATGGAAATCAGACTTAATGATTAACCTTTCAAAACTGTTAATAACGTTAGATAAAAATATGCTGCATTTTATAGTAGTTTCTTTATGGTAAATTCATAATTTTAACATTATGTTTTGTGTGGTTTTTTGTCTATTTTTTCAATAACAAACAATTGTGAAATTTATTGGTTATGTTAGTTTTGCTATAAAAAAAGTAAAAAATGGTCTCTGTCAAATTAATGGTATTTTTAATTTTTTTTTCTCTTTTTGATTTGCTCAGTAAGAAACTCTGTCCCTATTTTTTGAATAATGGAAATCAGGCATTACTCGATTTGTACCCTACAGGTTTCGTTTAAAAATATGAAACAACAGTATGGTCATGTCTACTAATGTTTCACATAGAAATAGAAAATAAAGAAATCAAATTATTAAGCTGATATACTTGAACCGCACTCAAATTTAAAAAGAAAGCAAATATTTAAAGTATTATTCAAAGCTCGAGATGTTATTTTAGGGGCTCTTATCAACAATGTTTATCTCCATGACTATCAGAAAATCTCTGTGATAATTTATTAACCTGATTTGTTAACTTTGCAAATTGACGAATATTGTATAAATAGAATGTTTTATATATTTAATGCAATAATTATTTATTTAACGCTTTTTGTTTTAAAAAGAAGAAAACAGTTAAAAGAAATTGTTTTGGAATGTGCAGTTTGATAGTTTATTAAGCTGTGTTTATTGAGTTGATGAGACTTATTGAATATTATTTTCCTATCATTTAATACTACTAATATAAATATAAGTCGTACCTCCGAAATTTCTAAAGACGGACTAAAAGAGAAGCCGGGAGATACCGGGTTCAATTTATAGGAGCAGGATGCAAAATGAATTTTTTACCACCTGATTATGATTGGTGGTGTGAATGTACACATCTATGACTTCCTATTGTAGTGCAGAATCATGGGCCTAGTTGGATTTTTATTATGTAAATTATGTAAAAAAACGCGTAAATTACATAAAACGTAAATTACATGTAAAAAGAAGACAACACACAGAATATGGCAGTATCATCCGTTTCAAAAAAGTCAAAAATTGTCCGACCTGTGATACATGTAAATTTTCTAACGATCAAAATTCAATCAATTTTAAAGTCTTCGTTACAACAAAACCCGATTGATTTGTCTTAGTCCTAAAACTTTGTCAAAAATTCCAGGTTGTTATTGTCCTCGATTATTTTGAGAATATGTCTCAAGGATATATGTATACCAAGTATTAGTGCGTAATCTAACTTGGAACGACAAAAAACGTAGAATTGGGACCTTAAGGAGACTGTTGGACTTTAAAATATCAATATTCTGGTAAGTGCAGCCATCGTAACATCTTTCAGGGTGTTCGATTTTTTTTAATCGTTAACCGGTATGTTGAATTCGATCAGTTAAAATATTTTGATTTTAGGTATGTTGAACCTTCTTGCGAGTTTGTAAAAAGATTTTTTCCTCTTTTAGGCCACACCCATAACAACCTCACTCAAGATCATTTCTCTTTGTACCGAGTACTGAACTTTTGTTTAGAACGATTCCTGAAGTATATTTAAGAAAGAACCTAATGTCCTTAATATTAACAAAAGCAAATTTAGAACAATTCGTCCACTTATTTGATACACAATTGATCCCACTCACTTTTATCGATATTTTGGGTTACCATCTGACGATTGCATTTTTGTTATGCAGCCACCAAATCCAGTATGTTGTTACATATAATAATACTGATTGGAATCCGTTTGAATTCCTTCACGAACAGCGATATATTATATGTACAGTTGTGAGAGATAACGTAATTGACATTCTTGCCAAAGAAGAGCAAAAATTAAGTAGTGCAACCACCTCGACACAACAGCAACTCCTATAAGATGGGACATACTGGCAAATAAAAAACTCTATGATGTGTCACAAAACCATCAGGAACAATAGAACAATAGAAGTCTCGTGAACTAAAGAAACAGCTAGTTTAAGCTTGAGCCAAGAGTATGTGTTGAAGTAGAGTTAAATAAATTCGATTCGCTGAATCTTTTCAATGCGACGATTTTGACATTGTTAAGATAAACCTTCAAAGTTTTACGGATCCTATCAACGGTCGAACAGACGGATTCCACATGCTGGTTTACCATCTCATTGATTTCAAACCCAGGAATCAAAGAGTTCCTCAACTCAATTCGTGCCATAGAGAAAATGTAAGGCTCGGAAGATAGCAGGAAAGAAAATTAAAAGTAATAGAAAACTATAACGGACAGCTATAGTTATGAAACCATAAGAAATCTGGTAATCTACACTTATCACGATGCAGATGCCAACTATTACATATCAGTCTAAGGGAATTCTGCAATAATTTTGACCGCCTACTTTATAGAGCTGTACGAAGTCATGAGATCTGTTTATAATTCTAAGCTAATCCAAATTATTCTGACATTCAGTTAATTATTCACTTGCTTCAGTTACAATTAGATTTGATAAGAGGTGGCGCGTCGTTTCTTACATGAAATCATTTTTTACATGTTTTACATATAAAATGTAAAAGATAACTTTATGTAAAATACATGTTGTTTACATGTAAAAAACCGTGTGTAATTACATCGTGTAATTTACACACCCTACTATGATCATTTGCCGATTAATCTTTCATGTCAGTAATATAGGGCGGCATGCAGCTATACTATGTGCAGATGGTTCTACCCAAACTATTTATTTTACTTTTTTGACAAATATTTCATTTATAATAAAACATTTTTAATCTAAAATTCAAAGAAATTGAACAATTTTTACAATTTATAGAATTGCTATTATTTGTTGATTGTCCAAACCAATCGTCATATAATTTCTTCGACCTGCTTTATCATATTTAAAAATTGTTAACTCAATGAAATATGTGGATACACACACATTATTTCGGTGTTGATTGATAAAAAAAATTACAGTGTCGTAAATGTTATTAAGTGGTGAAATTTTATCGTTTCTAAAATAATATTGACTTTTTAATTACATTTAATCAGATAAGCTTCTATCTTTCCGAAATTCTAGATAAAATAGTTTGTTGTTTTATTGTTATACTGTACAGAGCTAAATTGATTAGAGTACAGCACTTTTGTTCATATTTGTAAATAGAGCATCAAATATTGTTGTGTACACAGTGCAGTTATTATCAATATTCGAAATCCGGACATTGATAGATTAATGATGTAAATAAGTCATGTTTGAATTTTTAGAAGAACATACAGTTTAATTATGTCATATTTACCGATAGCGAGATAAGATAGACGTTTGCAAATTGTGATATTTCATATAAACTGTGTTGAGTAAGAACCCAGGTAGCGCAGTGGTTAAAGCTGAGGGAGAGGGAGGTACCGAGTTCGAATCCCGATCCGGGGCAAGATGCAAAACATTTTTTTTTCACCATCGATCGTTTGGGCGGTGCGATCGGTGGTGTGAATGAACACATCTTGAATCCCCTGTCGAGGTTAGAATCCATAGGACCGTTCATGTCAGTACTATATGGAGCTATGCATATGGTTCTACTCGGACCTATAGCCGTACATAAAGTGGTATCACAACGGACCATCGGCGGTCGAAGTATGCGGTAGCAGCCCCACAAAAAAAAAGAACTAGAACAAACTTCACTGTCCCTATAAAAAATATTTTTTTACAAATGTCTGTCATACTACAAGCGATGTTTTTATATTATAAGTCTATATAATACCATAGACACATATCTAGTTTCGTAACCATGATTATGAAACTATGATTTTCGAAATGAGAATACTTGACACAACACAGTACTTTATTTTATTTATTTTATAAATTTATTTTATTTGAAAACTTCAATTTTTATAAAAAAAATAAACAAATACATGCAAAAACCAATATTTATAATTTTCGCTAACGGTATACCATAACACTGTCGTCACTAAAATGCCATGGGATGAGAAAAAGTAGCTCATTCCGAAACAATGTTTAAACCAAGTTGCAAACCATGGTTAGCAGTGACACATTATAACGAAATCATGGTCAACTCAAAACTGTAGTTACGAAACCAGATATGTGTCTATAGTATTAGGTTATGATTCCTAAGAATATTTTGTTGTATTTGTTTCAAGGTTGTTAGGTTTTTGTTGGGAAATTTTATTATCTAGACTCAATTGCAGGTTGAATATACTGCTAGGCTTATGCGAGTTTGATGTTTCTTGGTACAATCTCATCTATTTATACTCAAATTTGAAATAATGTTTGAATACACGTCTGTTAATTCTATGACATGCAAATGTAAGATTCCAAAATTATTCGCATGATACGATCTGAACTGGAGATCTATTCTGATCATCTAAACATGAAACTACACGACTGAAAGAACTCATACCGTAAATGAATTGTTTCTCGGGCTGTATGGATCCACATCTATATCAGCAATTTATATACTCAAAATACTGGATTACCATGTCTTGATTACGATCAATATTAATTGTTACAGTCCAGAACTCACCAAACAGTGACACGGTGCGGATGCATTTGTTTATTAGCGTTCAGCCGTGAACTGGCAACCCTAATATATATTATACATACCGGTGCATACGACGACCCTTAACATTCAAAAACTCACTTTTAAATTGAGGATTGTCTCATACTCCAGGTAGTAGAAATTAATGATACATTTTGAAAAGACAGTGAATGATTCAAGCTAGCATAATAATTTGGTAAGTCGATGTTATCTTACTCTTTATCAGTTTCAAATTCGTTTTCTATAATAGATCATCTTCCGTTCCATCCATCACGATCTTTAATTGGCTTGTTCATGTAGACATCTACTTATTGAAATATGAAAGTTAAGACCTAGTATAACAGCAAGTTTAGTGCTATAACAGCAAGTTTAGTACTTTTCTGCTAACTTGTATTTCAACTTTTAGGTGACTGCGAAACATACAACCTTCTTTTTGAACATATCACCTGGTCGTTCCAAAAACAGTAGCAAACTTAGTTTTGGTTTGGTTTTGCATTTGAATATGATCCATAGCTTTAACTTTCTACCAACAGCTGTACATAGCAACAGAACTGCAAATCTGGGTTTAAAAGGACCTGTTGTTCGAATCAGTGTTAATTGATTGCCGATCAAATCAAAGTTCATAGGTGTTTACACTATATTTCCATTATTGTTTATAATAAATTGGTGAAAACTGAGCCATTCTTGTCTTTTGACATAATACAAGAATTTCCTCTTTAGGAAACGTCCACCTCATCCAACGTTTGCTCTAAATTCCGGGTTTAACTATCCACATTATGTCTTTGTTCCACCACCCAGTCCGCAACACAAGTTTCCATTTTTGACCAACGAGTGATTCCTGTTCTCATTTATTTGGTACTTTGGGTAAAAAATTGTCTCCAATCGGCCATCGTCTACTCCGTTATTTCAAAATTTTTAGCGGCGAACAGTTGTTTGATTCTTTTGCCATGTTAATAAATTTCAGTCCTCTCTATTATCTGTTTTGAGGCTAAAGCACTCCCAATTTTTTTGCAGTTCCCTTTTAACATCCAGGAAACTACTAATAATTTTCTATCGGTCAGGGAATAAAACTTTTTACTAACTTAGCTAACTTCGCCTGAATGTTGATAAATATAATAAGTCAAGAAATCTTTTTCAGGGATATGTGTAAAAATTGCTGGATTTGCCAAATGCAGTTGGACTGAAAGTGAGCACCGAGGCGTGGGGAAAGATAGACGAACAGTGCGAATTCACTATGAAGGAAGAGATGATTATTTAAGCTCCACCACCTATTTAGTTGGCTCTGAAAATGGTAATTTTAACACTTTATTAATAATTGTCTATATTAAGTCAGAATTAATTGTATTATAGGTAACTCCATTGATATATTACCGGGATTACACACGTTCAGTTTTTCGTGTACACTTCCACATCAAATACCAACATCGTTCGAAGGTCCACATGGTCACATACGATATACAATTCGAGTATCATTAGAGCGACCATGGAAATTTGATCATGTATTTCGGGTTGCTTTTACAGTATTAAAACCATACGATCTTAATTATGATACACCAATACTAAAAATTCCTAGCCAAATGGAAGTATCACGTTCATTTTGTTGCGGACCATGTAAATCTGGGCCATTACTAGTGATCGGCACCATACCACAATCTGGTTATGTTCCAGGCCAAATGATTTTTATAACTGCTGAGATAGTTAACTCGAGTAACGTTGCAATTGATTATATAACGTTTTCGTTAAAGAAGAATGTGTGCTACTACAGTCAAACGCCACGTGTAAAATCAAGGCGAGAAGTCGTTACAGTGACCGAAAAACGTGTAAATGGCGTTGCAAAACACGATTCAGCTAGATATGAGCAAAAATTGCTCATACCATCGATACCACCAACGAATATTAGTTTTTGCCGAGTAATACATATATCGTATAATATTTTAATTAAATTGCATACGTCTGGTACACATTTCAATCCAAATCTTGAAATACCTATAACAATCGGTACTGTTCCATTGAATATGAATTTAAATACGATTCAACCAACAAGTAATCCAAATCATATGGAAATTAGTACAAATCCATATCCAAATCAAATTATGCCAATGGAGCAACCAATTCAAATGCCGATGCCAATGCCAATGGCAAATACTCAAATACCACAGGAACTACCGATTACATCGGCAATACATAATAATGAAATTGAGGTGGATCCATCACAATTACGTAAGTAGATTATTCCAGTTGTACAAATTATAAAAAGATACTCATTATAATTATTTTAGCTCCACCTTCATACGAAGAATCAGTATATGGTACACAACACGTAGAAGAAAATGATAAGGATAATAATGCAAGTAGTGTGTCATTCAATCCACGATATCCTGTTTATCGTTTTTCCAATAATTAGTTTCTGTATTAAGTGTGGGCCAATATTTATTCTATTATAAGGTTTTCGTTAAAACCAGTGTAGGTCAACTAACTAAAGTGGACTGCACTAATAAAATTAATAATATGGGCCCTTATTTGTAGCCACATACAGTTCATTTTATACTATATGATATGTACCAATTTGAATTATTTATAAA
Organism: Tipula lateralis; assembly: GCA_963932295.1. Lineage (NCBI taxonomy): Eukaryota > Metazoa > Arthropoda > Insecta > Diptera > Tipulidae > Tipula > Tipula lateralis. Next base: position 142,030,838 of record OZ010737.1, read on the forward strand.
AATATCATATAATATTATCTCTTATATTATTCTTATAAGATTTTGATAAGATTATAAAAACTAACATTTTGTATCGAGCCTACTTCTGAATAATTTTTCAGATAACGTAACAAAATCGTAGAGTTATTCCATTCCTGATTGTGACGTTTAAGGAAAAATCACTAATACTTATCAAATCTAAATCAGTACATACATATTTCAGATATTTTTTTTACCGAAATTACTGTATTTATTTAAAGTTTATTTATATTTATTTTAAAAATAAAATTTTTATTATAAAATAATTGGTTTTTTAATGTTTATCATATAACTTCTAATAACTATAAGGGAAATCGCGTCGATATCAATCCGATATTATTCCGGAGAAGATTAAAAGATGGCACTAGTAGTAGTTGAACGACATGTTTGCATTTTTTAACTGCAGTTTTTTATATTCAACGAATTATTAACGAAACCAAATTTAAGATCTAAAAAAAATTAATTTTAGTATCGAAATTGGAAATGTTTGAAGTAAATGGGCATATATTTATAAATAATAGCCACGTTTCATGATACTATGTGATCCGGATTAAATCACATTTTCCATGCAAACCAATGACACAATTTGATCCAAATTTCATTTTGGATCGAAATGTGTCGGTTTACATGAAAAATGTGATTTGATCCGGATCACATAGTATGTCATTTCTTTTAAAAATTACTTCGCGTGCCATCTATTGTTCTCGTTAAAACGTATTGGTATGCCATCTAGAAATCTTTTCCGAAACTTATATTTGACGAAATCATGCTGTCGTTGGCATTTACTATGAAAATTGATACGATTTCCCTTAGAGTATTATAAGTTATTTGTTGTTTATGCAATATGGACAGTGGACACCAAAAAGATTCAACCAAAACTGCCCTCAAGAGAGATTAACATTAATAGTTTTTACTTCATGCTATTCTCAAATTTGTCCAGAGTACTGCTACTCATTTGCTTATAAAATCATATTCAATAATTCGATAGGCTGGTTAATATATTTTTTTTTAAATTTAGCTTTAATTGGATGCAGGGCGGAGTTTTAGACAGTCCTAGCTCCTTGTAACTGTCAGGGGTCCTGCACCCAACGCGTGAACCTTCAAGTAAAGGTTGATAACTGCCTTAAACTTGTGCATTTTATACTCCAACGGAAACTGAAAACCGGATAACGAATTCCACTTCTAAGATGTTCGATAAATGAATTCGCGCTTTGCACTTTCAGTTCAAGGTTTCGGCAGCTTCAACGTAAACCTATTTGACCGTTCCTCGTGTTTAATTCTGCAGAACATTTACCATTTATTAGTCTATTGAACACGCAGAGTTCTGCAACATCTCTGCGGTGCTGTAAGCTGTCTAGATCTTGCGTAACTCTGGAGTTTTATATTATTCGGATGGCACACCGCTGAACTCTATCCAACAACTGGAGAGCAGTGCCATATGCTCCACCCCAAAAAAAAAAAAGTTAGGTTGATGTGACTGCACTTAGACCAAATTTGATCCGTTTTGATACCACTCTATACGGCTAAAGGTCCGAGTCTTTCCGTAGAGCCATCTGCGCATTGCATAGCTCCATGTCAGTCCTATAGTACTGACATGGAAGATGGGTCGGCCCAAGGATTCTAAACACGACAGAGGATCCAGATTATGTTTATTTTTCACCACCGATCGCACCGCCCAAACGATCGAAGGTGAAAAAGCCATTTTGTATCCTGCCTCGAATCGGATTCGAACCCGGTACCTCCCGCTCCAACTGCCGCAGCTCCACCCCTAACTTGACAGCAATATTTTATACAACGTGTAGTTAAGGTTTTATATATCTGGAGAACCTCATGCGATTTAAAAAACCCGTCTGCATCTATTGAGGAACCTGAGTTTACGTGAAGCTGACTTTGGCAATGCGATAATGTGTTCATTCCATTTTAAATTGTTGCTAATCTGAACACCAAGCAGACGAATTGAGTCACAGTCCACGACAGCGTGGCCTTTTACCACAAAAGGGTATTCGTTGGGACTTTTTTTACGCGAGAACCTGCATATATGAGTTTTTTGTCAATTAAATTGCACAAGAAAATGTGAGAAAATTAATTACACAATTTTCATGTACGCACGATAAATTTCAATTTTATTCAAAATTTTCGATTTTTATTCATCAATTTTTATTGCGCAAACAGAAGAAATAGCACAATATATTGTGCAATAATGATTTCACAAAAGTATACTGCGCAATTTTGTTGCACGTGTATACCGGCCTTTACACAATAATACATTACAATTGCACATTAAATTTTTTCACATTTTCTTGCACAATTTAATTGTACAATATACTTGTACGTGTATACCCACCTTAACACTTAAAGCAAATATGGAAAGAGAACAGAAGTCATCTAAGAAGAGGAAAATACATAGCACTATAGAAATAGAATACTGTTACGATTTCACCGAGTGTTTATTCAAATTTTTAAACTGGTTTGATCACTGGATTGTGAATATTAAACTCGCAAACTTTAATTTTTATTTTAAATTTATTTCCCAATAAATTCCACAAATATTTCACAAATAATTATTACAACACTAATGTTCCACAGTAATTATCACTACAAAGTTTCGTTCATTATTTTTATTTCGTTATTCATTTTTATTTTGTTCGTATGTGTAAACATTTGGTCACAGGGTAACCCCAAAATGGCTGCTATATTTTTTGACTCTTTTATTATCATTGGTGACATCTGTGATTCGTCACAATACTATATAGAATGAACATAAGCAACATTGTTGTTGTTTTTCCATACAAAATCTTTTGTTGCAAGCGTTATCAGTATGAGTGAGAGGTGTATATAAAAATTCAGTATGGCGTATCCTGCTTTTATTCAGACACCATTACACCACAACAATGTTTTGTCAATTTGGTGATTGTTACAGACAAGTCAGTGTTAACTTTATTATAATATTTTTAAAACCGAATAAAAAATTTAGTGTTAAATTAATTTTTATTAAACAATTTATAAGCTTTACGTTATATTGTTTTTAATAGTGATATTATAATTAACAATGAAGTGTATAGCAAAAAACTGTCGAAATTACCCGGCGAAAAGACAATTGGGTATTTCGTATCATAAGTAAGTTTACGCTTCTATTGTATGAGTTATAATTAACCTCATAGTGCATTCATTTAAAATTTAACAAAATGTTCAAATTGTTCAAAATGTACAGTGTTTGGTTTGGTGTCTCGTGAATATAAACATTTATTTTTACCAGTGCAGTAGATTTTATATTTCCAGAGTTAGTACATAATATGTTCACCCAAAATGGCGCGCGTGTCTACCATATATGTGCTTTGTTTTAAATTGACGTTTATGATTAACAGAATTTACAATTAAATACAATAAAGTTAATTTCATAGCTTTTAGATTGTATATTGATAGTGAAACAATAATAATAATTTTAATTTTTGCTCTATTTTTTTAGATTACCAAAATGCAAACAAATGCAAGAAAAATGGTTAACCAGTTTAGATGTAGGACTGAAATATCTAATACATAAACGGTCGCTTGTATGTTCAGCACATTTTGAAGAAACATGTTTTTTATCACGGAAGGATGTAAAGAAACGCAGAATTTTAAAGAAGTCAGCCGTTCCCACCTTAATATTTGATTATGACAAGAATTGTGAAAATGTTGATCCAAAGGATGTAAATATTAGCACCAGTAAAATTACATCAAAAATGAAGGTATGTGAAAATCTTGTTCTTAATTGTGTCTCTGATGACTATGTAGAAAAATCAGATCCCTGCACGGGTAACGATTACCTGGAAGTTGATGCGAGGTTCCAATTACTGTTGAAGTGAAGGGTAGAATAAATGATAATTTAAGTAATATTCCCATTAGCAACCTGTCTGTTCCCGTTTTTCCAAATAGTAAACATGATTACACTTATGGATACTCAACTTTATCTGATTTCATTTTTTCTGAAAACTAAGGGGATTCTAACTGTTCTAGTTCACAAATAATATTTCTCAACCCGGTTTGCAATATGAATTATCAGATTTAAAACAATCCCAATATAATAGTGTCATCTTTTGATGTGGAATACCAAAGAAATATGTACATCTATCTAAAATGACAGTAACGCAGTCACAATGCTGTGTCAAAGTTGAGAACAGGCTATCGAGAATTTTTGCAATTACTTCTGGTGTTCGACAAGGAGATGTGCTGTCCCCGATACTTTTTAATCTCATGTTGGAATACATCCTTCGTAAAAGTGCAACACCTCAAGACAATATCTTATTCCGACAATCCAATCAACTTCTTGCGTATGCAGATGATATCTGTGTGATTGGATTAAATGCCAACGGAGTGAAAGAGATACTTGATCCACTGGAACAGTTTTCAGCTTCCGTTGGTCTCAAAATCAACGAGTCAAAAACCAAATATCTGATCTCGGGTTTTCGAGACCAAGACGCAAGTGATTTCAGCAGTGGAAGCCACACGTTTAAAGGAGTGATGAGATTCAAGTATCTTGGATCTCTCATTACTCACGATAATAGTGTGGGAGAGGATATCAAGGTTCGCCTTGCCGCTGGCAATCGGGCTTTGTATCCTCTACGTCCACTCCGAAATCAAAATATCTTGCAAATACGGATAAGCGGAAGCTGTGCAGAGTGTTGATCAGACCCGTTGTCATGTATGGATGTGAGAGTTGGACCTTAACGGATGAGTACGAAAGATGGCTTCTAATAACATTCGAGAAAAGAATCATGCGTGTGATATATGGCCCGAAACGCGACGTTGATGGCACATACCGAGTTCTATTCAATCACGAGATCAGGAATTTAATGCAAATTCCTGATATCGTGCATGAAATCGAAGGGCAGCGAATACGCTGGCTCGGTCACGTTCTGCGTGCTGATCCGAAACGAATGATACAGCGATCTTTGAAGGGAGAACCGCCTTTCGATAGGCGAAGAGGTCGCTGTCGGCGACGATAGCTCCACGGCGTAGAGAGCGATCTGGCATCTTCCAACTGCTTGCAACAGTTTGAAGAACTGGCTCGTGATCGAAACTGTTGGAGTCAGATTGTTGACACGGTACGGGCCAACAATGGCCTGTAAAAACCGGAAAAAGATTATAGTGGTAGTAGTGTTGGTAGCAGTGGATCTTCTTTTACGAGTAAGATTATTAGAAGTAGTTATAGGAATAACAAATGGAACAAAATTACATTAAATAGAGCGATGGAAACATCACGAGATCTTTACACAAGTCCGAGGCAAGAATTAAGGATTCAAAAATTAAGATTTTTAAGAAAAAATTAAAGGAATTAAAATAAGGATTTGCGTCAGAAAATCTATAGAAAAAGGAAAAAAAATTCTTAATTTAGGGGATTTGTTAACTTCTTGTCAGAAAGACAAAGTTTTAGATTTCACAAACCCTACCTTTAATTTCATAAATAGGTATTTAGATAAAGTGTTAGGTATAAAATTAATCCCGGTTTCACTTTCAAAGCATTTCATACATTAAAATCGTTAGTTTGCTTAAAAAAAGATAAAGGTGAATCTAGGAAATTTGTGTTTAGTCGAGATGCACATACATCCAAAATATGAATATCATTTTAATAAAAAAAATGTGGGGGTGCATTGAATTCCAAGGTAGCGATGACAAGAACTAAGCATCCCAAATAATTGTTTTTATGTATGTTTGCTGTAATGGTAGTTGAAAAATGCCAATTAGATATTTTCCTATCCGAAGCTTACATAACATCACATCAAAGACGAAACATGATTGAATGTTGTCTACGTTTGTTATCCGATATCGGTGTTATAACAATTGGAGTAACCTTTGATGGCTTGTCTACTAATATAATATATTTCTATGCATAGCACAATATTTAGCTTTACATAAAGAACGAAACAATCGCAAGTGAGTGTGTTTATTTAAGACCGATATACACGTATAAGTAAATTGCGCAATATACTTGTGTGAAATCATTATTGAACACTATATGTGTTATTTCTTCTGTTAGCGCAATAAAAAATTGAACTAAAAATTCGAAAATATTGAATAAAAATTGAGTGTATTGCACAATAACTTGAACGTGTGTATGTTAGTTCAATATAATTGCACAAGTTAAACAGTTTTTATAAATTTGTTCGAAATGTCGATTTTATTGCGGAATATCGGAATTTACCCGAGTTATGGAATACGAACTGTCCAAAATACAGCAACAGAAAGACAAAATCTTTAGCATACGAGAAGTTGTTGCAGTTATTCAACAAATATGATGCAACAGCGACTCGGGAAAGTGTTGTAAAAAAAATGAATTCCTTGCGAACTAATTTCCGTAAGGAGTTAAAAAAAGTTAACGATTCAAAATGTGTCGGGATGACCACGGAAAATGTTTATATACCTACCTTATGGTATTTTAGTGATCTGAAACTCCCGATTATACCAGATCAACCATATTGGATGAAGAAGAAGTTTCACTGTTAGAAAATGAAGAAAATAGTACTGTGAGTATTTAATATGTCTTTATTCTTTATCAATTTATAATTTCATGTTGCTAAGGAACACTACCCTCGTTGTTGAAGTAATTTCCAAATTTTTGACGTACGATTTCGGCGGGTAGCGCTGACCTATGATTTACATTTCTCTGTAATTTCTCGAATAAAGTGCTAGAAGAAATTGTGTTAGTTGCATTGTTGTTTCGATTAGAGGCGATCTTTGGGTTCTCATTGAAAAATTGTGTAAATAAACACAAGCCAAACCGATTGTTTTAACTTTTTCTGGTGCTAAGTTGATTGGCTTTTGGAAAATGCCAAATTTTACCGACAAAATGCCGAATAAATTTTTAACAATGCGCCTAGCGTGAAAATTCTTTTCTCCTCGTCTAAAGTAAGATGCGAATACGGTTTCATAAAATTTTCATTAAAACGCCTGGCCTCCAATTAACACAACGGGCGTAGTAACAGAGGTATTTGGAATATTTAGTTTATTCTATCTAAACCGGTTGTAGAATTCGTTATTATTTATCGCCAGAGACTTCTATTCTGAGACTTCCATTTGTGCCAATATCAGCATAAATGAACTCATAGTTTGCATTTCCTATACCTAGTAAAACAATGCTATGAGCACCTTTATAATTATAGTATCGCCAAGACACTGTGGGTAATTCTAAAAATTTCCCTAGTCCTGTGGACTGCACGCTTTCATTCCGATTTATATTTAGACAGCTAAAAAAAAAAAAATTTAATAATGTTAATTTATTTTTAGACTACAGGATTGGCCACGTCAGAAAAACTTAAGAAAATTGATCAAACTTCGAAGGCAAAGCGTCGTAAACAAACCGCCACATCAACAGAAGAACTATTTAAAATGGCACCTAGCAAATTAAATAAAGAAGACGACGAATATGTGATTATGGCAAAGGCTTATGCCATCAAATTAAAAAAAATGGAGGAACAACAACGTTTGTATGCTGATCGGTTAATTCATGAAATTTTATTTCAAGGCCAATTGAATCGACTTTCTGGAGCTACTACTGTGTCTGTTCATGGCGAATTATCTCGACCATCTTCGTCACAAATATATTCGCGACCATCATCAACCCAATCGTCGTACACAGTACAATCACATGAGCGTTTTATAAATATTCCAGATATTTCTCAAGATGAATATAGCAATCACAGTGATTCAGATACTATTAGTGCAGTGTAAACATTTATTACTCGATATAAAAATGATTTTTCATAAATATTTTATTTATCTTTTTATTTTGGCACAAAATACTTATCTAACAAATAAAGATTTACCTGAATATATTCTTTTAAACTAGAAATTATGATGGCGGTGTATACAAAGAGGGAAACCAAAAAACTTAATAAAATTAATAACAGAAGAGGAAAATATTACTTCGATATATAAGCAGGATAAAATAGAAATTACACCTGTAACATTGAAAGAACTAAAATAGAAAATCAAAAATAATTTGAATGCACATAAGGCTCCAGGATATGATCTGATAACGGGTCAGATAATAAAAGTGTTACCTAAAAAAGCGTTGAGGAAACTAGTGCATATAATTTGACTAAAATATATATGTATATAAGACAATGGAAAGGTGCAAAATTAGTTATGATACTTAAGCCGAACAAATCTACGGTTATAAAGCTTCATATAGGCTAATTTCTCTGCTACCAACCTCATCAACACTTTTTGAAAAAATATTCAAGTTTTAAAATCGTTCATATCAGAGAGGTCTTCCGAGTAAGATATGATAATGAATACTCCCAATTAAAAAGAATAACACCAAGAGTACCACAAGGGAGTGTTCTTGGACCAATCTTTTATCTCCTATATACAAGAGATATACCAATTACAGAAGCAACATTGGCCACTTTTACCGATGACACAGCAATACTTGCAACAGCAAATAACATCAATGACTCCACTAGTAACTTACAGAAGGCTACTGACGACCTGACATGTAATTAGACAAAGAAATGGCGAAATTAATTAAATGAAGCAAAATCAATCAAAGAGAACTTTATTTAAAAGTTAATCACATACCAATAATAATAAACTCGATAGTAGTACCACATGCAAACACCCCTAAATATCTCGGCATGTCTTTAGATCCTTAACTTAGATGGAAGGAACACATAAAAAAAGAGAATAACTCAACATAAAATTCAGAAAAATGCGTTGGTTCCTAGGGAGACAATTTGAACTAGCGATCTATAACATGCTGCTGTCATACAAACAAATTCTGAAACCTGTTTGGACATATGGTAGCGAACTCTGAGGTTGTGCCAAAAAGCCAAATATCAAAATCATACAACAGCTCAAAATAAAATCCTGCGATGCAGTCGCGAATGAATTTAAGCATCATGCAACAAAACAACTATAACGCCTGCATAAAAGTTAAAATGGACTTACACTGTATGATGACTTCCACCCCAACAAGAAGACTGCAAGGAATCAAACAACTTAGCTGGTCGCGACCAGGAGGTCAGTAGATCTACTGTGGTGAAACATCTGAGGAGAAGTTAGACGAATTTGGGGATAATCATGTGATTGGGTACAATCACGACTCAGTCGTAATATAAAAAATAAATGAAAAAAAATTATTTCGATTCGAGGATTAGGTATATTCGGCTCCTCTAGAGAAAATATCTCTGGTTGCATCAATTCAACAATTTAACGGGGAATCATTGTTCTATGTAATAACTTAAACACTTATGTAAAACTATTGGGAGTACATATGGTGAAAAGTTCTTCACCTTGTGCTTCTAGAGATCATTTGGTGGTTTGTATAACGACATGCTTAATATGCAGTGTGTAAACGATAGAAATATTAAGTGGGTCCTCGAAGCTCTACCGACTCTACTTTAGAGAGCTTAGCTGTAGTGTATCCTATTATCTGACCTACCCAAACGTGTAACATGTACAGTTTGTGGCCCGGGCCCGATCGGAAATTCAAAACCAGGGATTAAAGGTCAATAAATAGATGACTTGGCCAAAAGAGGGTGCCAGAAGGCATACTTCCATCATGGAGTGGATGAGTCATTTGTACCGAGGCTATAGTAACATTGGGTTTCTTTGTTTGAAGTAGGGTCACAATAAATGTCGCGCAAAAGGAGCTGACGAAGGTCAAGGTAAAATTATCTTCCAGCTTCCCAACCGGAATGTTTTGCGTACAGTTAGTACAGATAAATTTGCAGCATTTAAATGCATCGTTCTTTCTCATAAAACGACGCAGGAAAAACTGCAAGATAATTACATCTAAATATGTCTTTGTGGTACCTGATCGAGACCTAGAGCCTGTGATTTATTAGAAATAACATGAATTGCAGACTCCTAAATGAAATCTATTGAAATGACCTTACAGGAGTCGCCGCTGAAGTAAAGGAACAGGGCATTCGGATGCGAAGCAAGCTCACATCACTTATACAAGGACAACTTCAATATAAATACTTGAGGTATGTAAAAAATACCTCTTGGAATACCTACCTGCGTCTAACCTAATCATCTCTATTGTGGGCAACAGACTTTTATGACATCCTCAAGACAAGAAGCATTGGTGAGCGTGTAAATTACACGTAGTTATTTACACGGTTTTTTACATTTAAAAACGTAATTTACATAAGGGTATTTTTTACATTCTATATGTAGAAAACGTAAAAAACGATTTTATGTAAAAATCTGATGCGCCCTCTTTAATTAAATCTAATCGCAACTAAATCGTCAAAAACCTTAGTATTTTACGAATGATTTCAATTTATAAAATAATTAACGCTCAATTTTCCCCACTACAGACTGAATGTCATATGAACTTTTGATTAAGATTAAAATTATTGACAAGTTCATTTCCTTAAAAATCATCTTTACTGGGTAAGGTAAAGGTGAAAAACTAATAACATGAACCTGAAGACTGAACGTTTTCGAACTAATAACATGGACCTGAAAACTAACTGATTTTGCAAATACGAATTATTTGTTAATAATGAGCAAAGCGAACGATGGTAAATGTTTGACATTTTAAAAGAGATGGCACTGCGAACGGTGTTGTCTACGTTTTTTACATGTAATTTACGATTTATGTAATTTACACAGTTTTTTACATAATTTACAAAAAAATGTAAAAACGTTAACATGTAGAATCCCAACAGTGGCAAGAAGTAACTGGTATTACTCTTACCTCACAAAGTCTACGATAATTAAAGTATCCAATAAACAATTATTTGGAACGTTATATACTCCATCTCAACCAGTCATGTCTATCTTCAGTATAAGGAAATTCAGAAACTGCGACTCAGTAATCAGCCACTACGAGAAGAGCTGTCCTCTAACTTAGTCTAAAAGAACTGTGACTCATGGTGTACCAGAGAACTGGGCAGACTCAGGAACCAGACAAGAAAGAAGTCTAAACAGGTACAACGGCAAATTGGGACCTGTAAAGGGTGGTTTAATTTTAAGGGCCGACGTTGAATGCGAACCACACCTAAACATCAATTTTTTTCTGCATTTAATTTGACATTTCTCAATTTCAGACTAACTCAATTTGAACCATGGAAAGATACACAATCAAACAACGCGTTAAAGTTATTCAGGCATATTATGAAAATGGGCGTTCAAATCAAAATACATATTGTGCGCTTCGTGATTTTTTCGGTCAATTTAATCGTCCAAATGTGCGACGTGCGTACAATCGGAAAAATGTGAGCAAACTGGGTCTGTAGGAGATTTTAGATTTATTTTCACCTCAGTGGATTCGTGAATAAGCAGAATTGCCGCATTTGGGCGAATCATAATCCAAGAGTGACTGTCGAAAAACCAATGCACCCCCAAAGAGTGACTGTTTGGTGCGGTTTATGGGCTGGCGGCATCATCGTGCCGTATTTTTTTCCAAAATAAGGCCGGTCAGGCAGTTACTGTGAATGATGTTTGCTATCGTGAGATGATAACGATCTTTTTATGGCCCGAATTGAAAGATATGGATATGTGGTTTCAACAGGACGGTGCCACTTGCCTCACACTAACGAAACAATGGCTCTTTTGCGCGACAAATTCAATGGCCGTGTTATCTCATGTGGTGGCGATGTCAATTTGCCGCCAAGATCATGTGATTTGACACCGTTGGACTTCTTTATTTGGGGTTATTTGAAAGAAAAGGTGTATGTCGATAAGCCAGCAACAATTCAAGACCTAAAGGATGAGATAATTCGGCACATTAACGGCATAGAACCTCAATTATGCCTGAGAGGCATCGAAAATTTGGACCATCGGGTGGAGGTATACCGCCGAGGTCACGGCGACCATTTGGCCGATATTTTGTTCCATTGAACCACACCATATTATCATAATAAAAAGAATTGACAATAATTTCCTAAATAATTTGTGTTTTATTCATAATCAACATTGGCCCGTAAAATTTAACCACCTGTGGCTGACTCCTGGCGAACCACATAAAATATTTGTTTTATTTATATTTCAAGTTATTTATTAACAATAAGTTTTAACAATAATTATAATTTTAATAAGGAGATTTTATTATTATATTAAATGTTGTTTTCGTGTTGTGTACGACTCGTGTGTAACTTAGTGAAAAAACTAAAAACATAAATCGTGGTACGCGATAACTTGATTAATAATTTCTTTTCTTGCGGTCAGCGCACACGTATGTGATTGAAAAGCAATACGATACTTTCAAATCTGAATTACTAGTAGTTATTTACGATTTAAAAGTAAGTGTACTTTTTTGACAATTCTACTTTTTAACAAATAATGGGAATTGATCATCGTTCCCATAGTACTCCCCCTCTAGTGTTTAACGAAAATTTATTCTATAAAACATAATCTCGAAGGCGTTCCGGAAAGTGGACTTTCCTTGCTTTTGTCTTAAAATCAACCGTAGTGCTTGGAAGTGCCTTAGCAGAAGAATATTCCTCAGTATGACCATTATTGGGAACTATTTCTTCTCGGTAATCGGAGTAAGGATCATCAGAGTTTTCTAATAAAAAGGCAGGTTTTAACCTGTCAATTGAAATATTGACATCCCTACTTTTTATTCGAATTTTAAAATTTTTTTCATTACGCTCCAAAACTAAATATGGTCCTTCATATGGCGTTTGAAAAGGAGTTCGGACAGCGTCAGTCCTTACAAATACATGTGTGCATTTATTTAAGGTATATCATGCACAAAAATGACAGATTTGTTGTGGTGAGATGTTTGTCTTGGTTGTAAGCTATTCATATTGTTTCTGCAACGAAGTCAGTTTCGCGAATTGGATTTGTTGTTGGATTTAAGAACTCTCCAGGTAATCTAATAGTAGTGCCGTATACTAACTCGGAAGTAGTTGCTCCTATATCTGGTTTTAAAGCTGCGCGCATTCCTAAAAGAATTGTTTTTTTTTTTTTTTTTTTTTTTTTTTTATATTTTATTCTATGCTATCTTTTTTGGGGCTCAAGGCTCTCCCAGATCTTTCGCGGTTCGCTTATTTACGTCCTACTTTTTACGCCTTAACGGCCAAATCGAGGACGTACGGCTATAGGTCCGATTTTCGTAGAACCATCTGCGCATTGCATGATTTTCAATTCGCATTGCAACAAAAGAATTGTTGGTAGGTATTCAACCCATTTTTCGTTTTTTTCACAGCTACACTTGAGTGCAGCTGTTAGGTCGCGATGCCAGCGTTCGATAATACCATTGGCTGAAGGATGGTGAGGTGATGATCTACTACGTTTGATTCCTAATATTTTTCCCAACTCGGTAAATATTATTGACTCGAATTGACGTTCTTGGTCAGTTGTTATATAGCTTGGAACACCGAAACGACATATCCAATTAGAATAAATAGCCCGTGCTACGGTTTCCGCAGTAATGTCTGCTACTGGTATTGCCTCAGTCCATCTAGTAAATCTATCAATGCAAGTAACGCAGTAAGTATAACCCTGTGATGGCGGTAATGGCCCAATAATGTCGACATTAATATGATCGAAACGGTTCTTTGGTAGTTCGTACTTACCAATCAGACTTTGTGTATGACGGGATACCTTAGATTTTTGGCATTGAATACAACAACATGCCCAAACTGCACAGTCTTTCTTAATTGACGACCAAACATATCTAGCACGTACGAGTTCTGTCCATGCCTTGATCCCTGGATGAGCTAACTTATGAAAATGATCAAAAATTGATTTTCGGAGTTCTTGTGGAACATAAGGTCGAATTTGATTGTCTATAATGTCGCAAAATATTGGAGTATTACTAGTTGGAAAAATAATCGACTTTAATCGCAAAGGGTTTTCTATAAGGTTCTTTAATTCACTATCTTCTTGTTGTTTTTTACCAAGATTATCTAAGTCGAGAAAACTAGGAATCGAAATGGTTTCTATGCGCGACATTGTATCTGCTACAATATTATCTTTCCCTGAAATGTGGCGTATATCTGTAGAGAATTGGCTTATGTAGTCTAGATGCCTTAATTGTCTTGGAGATGCTTTCTCCGGTTTTTGACGAAAGACGAAGGTTAGCGGTTTATGATCAGTATATATGATGAAATTTCGCCCTTTTAACATATATACTGGAAATATTTAATAGCAGAGTATACAGCTAATAGTTCTCTATCATACGCGCTATACTTTGCCTGTGCTAGTGAATGTTTTTTTGAATAGAAACTTAGAGGTTGCCACTCGTTATTCAACAACTGTTGTACTACAGCACCCATCGCGTAATCTGATGCATCGACCATTAATGCAATGACACTTTCCGATGATGGATGTGCTAAAATCGCAGCGTCAGCTAAAGATTGTTTTCAATCCTCAAATGCTTTCCGTGTTTCTGGTGTCCAATTTACTATTGATTTGTCATTTTTTGCATTTAACATATGCAAGTAATGGAGTTTGCAATTTTGCAGCATTTGGAATAAATCTTCTGTAAAAATTGGACATGGCCAAAAATCTCCGTAAGCCCCTTACTTCGGAAGGCTCTGGAAATTCCATAATAGCTCTTACTTTATCTGGTAGAGGTTGTGTTCCTCTTTCAGAAACTAAGTGGCCAACAAATTTTACTTCACTTTTTCCAAAAACACACTTTGACATATTTATTATTATTTCATATTTTTTAAGTCTATCGAATACGAGTCTGAGATGTTCGAGATGTTGAGTTTCATTAACTGATGCTATTAAAAGATCATAAATATATGGATATACGAAATCTAATCCTTCAAGAACGGCATGAATAAATCTTTGAAAAGTTTGTGCAGCGTTACACAAACCAAATGTCATTCTTGGAAACTCAAATAAACCGAATGGAGTTATTATTGCAGTCTTTTCGATATCGTTTTCCTCGACTGGAATTTGGTGATACGCTTTTATGAGATCGATAGTAGAAAAGATGGTTTTATCCTGAAAACTATGTGCTATATTCTGTATATGCGGGATCGGATAGCGATCAGGCACAGTATTAGCGTTTAATCGGCCACAAGGTCGCCATTCGCCGGTTTGTTTCATGACGAGATGAAGAGGACTTGCCCACGGACTTTTTGATGGGCGGCAAATTCCTCTCTTCATCATTTGTTAAAACTTCTTTTTAGCGATTTTCAATTTGTCAGGTGTCTATCGATGAGCTTTAGAAAAAATAGGAGGTCCTTTCGTTTCTATATGATGTGTAACTTTGTGACTAGTGGAACTAAATTCTAATATCGGACGTGTTATGTCTTTGTAGAAACTCAAAATAGGGTGACTCGATTTTTCCGACTGAAGTTAATCTGACATTTTGATCGACGGTACTACAAATTTTTCCAATCGATTCTATATGTGTTGACGTATCAATTAATCGCTTTTGTTTCATGTCGACTAAGATTCCATATTGGCTCAAAAAATCAGCGCCCAAAATAGGCCTTTGTACTGCGGCCACTATGAAATTCCATAAAAACGATCTACGTAGACCAATATCTAATTCGAGTGTTTTAGATCCATATGTTTCGATAGCTGTACCATTTGCGGCGTATAAAGTATATTCATTATTTTTTTCGTATTTTACATTATGTTGTGGTGGAATGACGGAAACGTCGACACCGGTATCCTAAATAATTTAAAT
The DNA here is from genome assembly GCA_963932295.1 of Tipula lateralis. Classification (NCBI taxonomy): domain Eukaryota; kingdom Metazoa; phylum Arthropoda; class Insecta; order Diptera; family Tipulidae; genus Tipula; species Tipula lateralis. Next base: position 142,046,448 of record OZ010737.1, read on the forward strand.
TTGTTGACTTGTCATGAATTATGAGGCGACTATATTTTACTTCTAGATCACTTGTCGCCAAGAGTGATCGCTTTTCTAATTTTTTTGGTCAGTAACAAAATTGCATGGATCGCGACATTTATGCAAATACCATTATTGAAACTCGATCCGGATCAAGAACGAAAACGACCATTTGATTTTGAGATTTGTCTACTTCTTGATCGAGTTCGATCTAATTGAATTTCATCGATTCGTTTTGATAGTGCATCAATTTTGTTCATCATTTGTTTAAAATATTCGTCTTCTTCTTTTTCTTTTACACGTTCTACGCTGTTAATAGAATTCGTCGAAACTTCGTTAATTTTGTCGGCCATCATAGCTAATTTGTCAAGATTGTCATCGCTAACTGTCAAAATGGTTTGTATATGTGTTGGCAATCTTTGTAACCACAAAGAGTTTAGTAGATCATTACCGATATTTGGTCCCACGAAGGCATACGAAGTTTTAATATTTAATTACAAAATCGATTTAATACAAATATTTTTTATTGCCATGGTGGTTTGTAAATACAATATTTGTCCCGTTGACCATCTAATAAATTTATATTACTCTTTATATATTCACTATGTATTTTATTGTATTTGGAAAGTTTAAGAAACCTATCATAATCCTTTTATTTATATATGATAGCTTAGTAAAAATTTTAGTAAAGAATTCAATTATTTTGCGAATATTGTCCAGTTTGTTTTAAATCTGTTTTAAATATTTTATCTGTTTTAAATTTTATTTTAATATTGTGTGAAATGTCGGAAAAAGTCGATTCATCGGTAGATAGCGTTCAATTTAAAGTATTGCCTGATTCGTGGAGTAGACAACATACGTTGGTACTAATAGAAGCGCTCCGCAACTGTCCGTGTCTGTACAATCCATTGGACCGTTATTTTAGAAATAAATTAAAACGCAGTGAAAACTTAAATCTTATTTTCAACCAAATAAAAAAAGTCAAAAATAGTATAACTCTTAACTGCATAAAGAGCAAAATTCGAACACTCCGGAACCAGCTATCGAGAGAGAAAGCGAAAGTGGTTAGTTCAAGAAAAAGCGGAGCAAGTGCAGACGATGTGTATGTGCCTAAATTATAGTGCTACAATGAATTGTTGTTTTTATTAAATTGTAATGACTCGGAACCAAGCACATCTAATATAGAAAATGTTGAAGCAGATATGACGACAACCAACGAAGAAGCTAATTAAAGGACAAATGAAACACCAAAAGTAAGTGTTGCAAAATTTTTTAATATTTTAATAAGCTTAGTTATAATTTTATTATAATTAATTATATTGATCCCTCTTAATTGAAATATTCTGTTAAAGATGTACTCACACTTTCACCAATTCTTGAGCTTTTCGTGTTTGCACGTTCATTTGCCACCTGCTGAGTCGTGGTATTTTGAGATTCTTCACATATATTTTGCTCACCGTACCATCGACTTCTTGTTATCAAGAAATTGTGCAGGACACAACAACATTTCACAATAATTTTAACCTTATCTTGATTCAGATTTATTGGCTTTTGAAATATCTGAAACCTATTACTCAGTATTCCAAAAGCTCGTTCAATTGTCTGGCGAGCCCGGCTTAGCCTATGGTTATATTTTTTTTATTTTCGTCTGTCGTTGTAAATGGGTTAAATGGTTCAAAAATGTCATCATATTTTGAAGTAGCGGAAATGCATTATCTGCAACAAACACATATGGTAAAAGCCTTGAATCTCCAACAATTGATTTAGTTGGTAAATATTTATCTGGCTGCTGAACGATATACATAAAGTTAGACCTCTGTAACACACCACCATCGCTTATTCTCCCATTACATCCAACGTTAACGAAAATGAATTTCCCAAAGGCATCCGCAAGCCCAAGTAGTATAAGGCTGTGAAATCCTTTATAGTTGTAAAATAGTGGAGCATCTGTTTTTGATGGTCGAAATGCTATATGCTTGCCATCTAAAGCCCCCAAGCAGTGGGGGAACTGCCATTTATATTTATATTCGTAAGCTATTCTTAGCCACTCCTCTTTGGTTGTATAATAGGAAACTAAAAAAAAAAATTATAAAAATTTTATTGAATGTAGTATTGAATGTTTTATTGAATTAATGATATTTAATATTTATTTCAGAAAAGGAAAACAAAATTACAAGATGAGCTCAGGATCGAGGCCATGAATATGCTTAAACAATCTAAATATATTTTACAACAGAGACGCGAACTAACAAAGGAAGAAGAATTTTGTCCTTATCTCTGCAGTGAACTTAAACGGATAAAATTAGGAAAAAATTTTCAAGATTTAAAATCGAAAATTCTTGAATTGGTTCATTCGAAAAGAACAGAAGAAGATAACACTTTCCAACAAGAACAACATGATAGATCCATATCACCAATTTATGCCGAAGAAGACAATCGAAGATATCACGATACTCTCGTAAATCATAGTTCAACACAACATACATTTAATTCATCTCCTTCATTTCACTTCAACCTATCCCAGAATTCAACTACCGAAGTTTTAAATGATAGTTCAGAAACTATTACATCTTTCCCATTTGATATAAATGTAAATAAAGAAACAAATACTACAAAGTTTCGAAAACCATTGTTCCTCTCATCCATTACTTCCTCTCCAGTTTCAGAACTCACAACAAACCAACACATTTTAGAACAAATGTCTCATACTTCTTCATTCATTCCATCTTCGAGCACATATTCCATTTTCCCTCCTTTAATAAATCCACATATACACAATAAAATAAAAATTTTGGAAAATAAAATTATTAAAGAGGCTAATCAGCCAAATGTTTCAACATCAAACAATATTATAGAAATGGCTATGGTGGATATGTTTAATGAAGAGGATATAATATAGTCAACTTGTAAATTATATTAATTAGAACAATAAATTTAAGTATTATAAATAATTTATGTTTACTTTACCTTTAAAAACTCATTCTTTAAATGTTTCAATATAGCTTCGTAAACCGTAACAATTGATGAAGACAGGAAAGATTTTGACAACTGTAACGGTTTAGAAATGGTGTATGATCCTGAAGATAACTTCATTTACGTGATGACACCAACCGTACACGAATATAATATTTTTATTTTCCGACGGAGATCTTAGTGCGGTAACTTATCCGGGCAAGGCTTCAGTAGGATATTGGGGTGGGGTTTTCTAAGATTCCATGTCAGACTTGCCTGACCGCGACACGATGTTATAAATTTGCACCAATCCTTATATGAGATACATACTCACCTAATACGACCTACTCGCGCATATGTTCCGATGAAAATTTTATTTACGACATCATCTTGATGAACCAATTTACCATAGTAATAAGAAATGTACTTTTAAATTTATAACAAAAAAAAAATTAATTATAAAATTTTTATTTAAGAAAAAAAACAAAATGAGAAAGAAAATTTGATCGAAAAATTATTAAAATTAAAATAAGATAAAACCTTAGACCCATATAGAACTAAGTTATTAGTGGTTAGTTTATTTAACTAAGTAATAATAAAAAAAAAAATAAAGAAAATGAACCTAAACTTAAACTAATTAATATTATTAATTTTATTTTTATTTTATTTTATTTTTTTATTCCAAAATATTTACTGACCGATTTTATTTTGTCCGATTAGTATTATTTGAATGTAAAGATGGATGTTGATGGATGAATATTGATGTATGTTGTTGTTGTTTTGTATGTTAAGATTTTAATTTTAATTTCAGGCACAATTTTTATGGTCAGTATTATGAATATATTTATATCAAATTTAATTATATTATATAATATATATTATATTATATGATGCACATATATATTTATAAATTTATTAATATTATTATTATTATTGTTGTCTTTCACGTGTGTTATAGATAGTAATAAATATATGTATTTTGTTATTCACTATATAATTTAATTGCTATTTTTTTTATATAGTTTCATTTAGCAATAAATTATTAAATATTTAATTAATTGTTTTTCATATTTTGATGTTTTTTTCTACAATTTTAAGAAATTTAGCACTTAGTCTGGTATTAATTCCACCATTGTACCAATGTACAGTTTAGCACGTTTTTTTTATACATATATATTTATTTATTTATTAATGTTCTGTTTCTTAATTTCACAATTTAAATTATAAGATTTTATTATCGTTTAATTAAGTTAGATATAGAGTTACACTTATTTATAATTATTTTAAAATAAATTAGAACCAACCAATCAATAATTATATTTTAATTCAAATCATTGATTATTATTATTATTTTTAAAAACCAGTTCGTTTGAGAGCTCAACAACTTATCCTTCAAATTTTTCATTTTTTTTCCCCCATCATAAAATCACCTGGAAATTAGGTTGACCCGTTAGACTTTTTTTTTTACTAATAAATTGTTTTAATTTTTATTTTAATTATGGTATATATAAGGGATAAGCGGGCAAATAAATATATACTGAAATGCTGGCCGTTTCACAACTTAGAATTATAATCTAATTCCATATAGCTTTGTCCAGTTGCTAAGAATCTAAGCGTAACTGCTAATTTTTCTTCTGCTGATATCGCATTCCTCATGACTGTGTTTTGTTTCACAATATCCGGTCTGATAGCCGACAATATAATATTAAAACAATCTTCATCCATCCTAATAAAATTTTTAAAATCCGACATATTTGGTTGTAATTCGCGCATGAGATTGTGGGTTTCGCCAAATTGTAGTCGCGTTTTTCTATATGGCTTAATCCAAAGCCGTTTTATTTTCGATTCTTCTTCCTCCTCAATGTCTAATGCATCAGCTAACAACAAGTAGGTAGCTGCTGTTAATTGGCACACCTTGATTTGAGAATCATCATCTCTCAAAAATGCAGCATCATCATTATACAGAATGCATCGTTATCTTCATTTAAAAATGTATCACTAGACTCATCCGTTGTCGAATTTCGAAAATTATAATCCATATTTAAAGACTAAATCCTACAATAAATACATAGAACTATAAACATAAAATTTATCTACCCCATAAAAACATCACATCATTTGATACTTACAAATATTATTTATTTTTAATTAACAGAAGATTGAAATTTTAAATTAATTATGATTCACTTAAAAGATTTACTTCTTTACATACAAAATTAAAAATATCGATGGCTAAACAATTAAAAATTATATTTTTTGTATTTCTAATTTGAAGGTACACAAAACATAAATCAATCACAAAATATATTTTTCTTATAAAACAACACAAACTTTCCATAAACTGAAAACAACAATATTTTTTTTACTAGTTAAGAGAACCTTCCTTCGCAAAGCATCAAAACAAAATGAAAATTATCTCACACATACTAATATAACACAAATTTTTGATGACGATTTGAGTTTATACGTGTAAACGATAAAGTGCGCAGTGAGGTTGTGTAGTGATGGATGAATGTAAACAGGCCCAATGGGAATTGATCATCGTTCCCATACACCCTTTACAAGTCTTAAAGAGAGAACATGAAATGTATCCGAAGTGAATAAACATCGAATAGTTTAAGTATTGTGTGCTGTTGACACTTATACTAATAGTTTGAGAACTAAAACCTATGGGTTGATAATTCTTTCAGCCCCTTCCTTGTCTCCGGCTTCAGCCAAAGTTGTTACTGAAGTGTTAGTATAGAGATAGGGATTCGAGTGCTATTGGGTTGATTTGTTGAACATTTATGATCACATTTAGTGGTTTTGGCAGTCGCTTCCCATTTTTATCAATCGCAAACATTTATCATTACAAAAACAAAACATGATTTGATGTATTATTTGTTTTATTTGGTTAATATAACTTTTTGTTTGTATATATTATTTATAATTATTTTTGCTTTTCTTTAGATTTTCTTGTTTATACATAATTTTTTTTTTTATTTATTTCTCTTTTAAATTTGGTTTTATATTCAATTAATTTTTTTTTGTTTTGAATTTACACAGTAAAATTTATTTAATTATACATTATATAGAGATTTTTTTGTTTTAATTTTTTTAAAAGTGTTTTTCCTATTATTAATTAATTAAAAGATAACAGTTCGTTCGAAATTGAATTTCGATTCTATTTTATTTATCTCGTTTGGTTTTGTTTGAGAATATGGGCGTTTTGGATTTTTATAAATAATACAATAAATTATCTAAGAATATGTCCTTTTTATTTATAGTTAATTTATATTTAATTTATGCAGTAAATATAATTATATTAAAAACGATTTTATTTTATTATAATTATGTATAATTTTTAGTTTATATTAATTAATTAAAATTATTCAATTCTATTTAATTTTAGTTTGTTCATTGAGTTTGATTTTTTTTAGTTTTTTGTTATTTATAATTATTTATAATTTTACTGGGCGTTTTTTACTGTGGATAAAAAACGTTTAAATTATAGGATTACGTACATATTGATTATCTTTACTGTTTGAATGGTTTATATTAAATTAAATTATAAAGAATTTCATTAATTTTCAGAGTGCTAAATTGTATTTGATTTTTAAAGGCGATAAATGGTTTTAGATTCTTTATAAAATTTAACTAATACAAGTCCTTATAACAACAAATTATTGGATATTTAATTTTTTTGCAAATTAATTTTAAACGTATAGATAAACATAATTTATATCACTAAGCTAATTATAAAATAAATAGTTAATTTTTTGAGCAATCGTTTTTTTTAAAATGAGTTACTATGAGATTCTAGTCTGATGCAGTGTTTATTTTTATAATTTTTTTAAAATTGTAGGTCTGCATTCACTAGATGTACCCAGTATGTATACGATAAAAATTTGGCACTTTGCATATTGCATGTGAACTTTCCAAATTATAAACCATTTAAAGCTATTATTTTAAATAATAATAACAAACAGTAATGAATATTTATTTTATTTTCTAATGTAATGTATTATTGATTAACTAAAAATAATATTTAATAAACAGTAAAAAATTTTATAAAATTAATAGAAAAATTTAATATATTCATAAGGACGGTTTAAATTTATTTTATTTAAAAAATTTCAAATTAAACTATTTTGTTTTATTTAGATTGAAAACAATTTTAGGTTTGTTATTCAATAAGTTATAAATATATATTTATTTTATCATGAAACCTTCAAAATTTGGAATAATTTGTGATTTTAACTGTAACCTTTTAAATGTAGTTAAATTAATCAATTGACTATTAATTTTAATTAAAATAAATTTGAATAATATATAAAATATTGTTCGTTAGGATTTTATTTATAGCTTGTGATTAATCACAAAAACCACTTCCTTAAATGTGTTTAAACTATTGGCGTTGAACTGATTTGTAGGTCGTATATAAATAAACGTTTTATTAAAAAAAATGTTAAAATAACGAAAATATAATTATTTTAAATATAATATAATCTTTTATGAATCATTTAAATAATTAAAAATATCTGTCACTCTATTAGATAATATAAATTCATTCCAAACGTTTTCCGTAAGAGGCAGCACCATTTGGGTATTTTTGATCTTGACAAATATAATTAGACCATTGAAAGACCACCCGAATTGAGACCGTTTCGAAAGTACAAGGTTTTTAAATACCAGTATTTGCTAATGTTTTAGACCACTCTCAATGTACTTACATAATCTGATCAATCTACTCTGTACCCAGAAACCCTGACTCCGTGGTATCAGTGTTGTCTAACTGGCAATACATGTTTTATTTACATGGAGTTAAAGATAAAAATGTTCCTTTCATTCTTAAAATTCATTGTTTATGGACTGCTCGAATCTTAAAAGATGTCGGGCATTGTAATGTATTGCAGTTCTTATTTTATGTATGATCAAATCCAAAAGTGAAATTGTCAGTTCACTTCTAAGACATTTTATGATTAGCTTCTATTTTAATTTATTGTAAAATTAGTTGAGAATGGAGTGGAATTGTCCGAGTTCGAATTCCGATTCGGACAGATTGCAAAAGAGATTTTTCATCATCTGATTAGGAACAGTGGTATGAATGATCACTTCTATAAATCCATGTTGGATTGCAGAATTCAGTTTCTGTTCAGTTTCGATTTGGTTTTGTCGTAAGGTATAAATACAAGCAACTATTAGCAAACATTATTTGAATCTTTCATTTTTTTTATAAATTTCTTGGAATTAATAAACTGCACTTCCTTAATATGAATGAGCTTAAATAAGCTCAAAATAGGTAATGTAGTTGTAAAAATTCAGCCCTGCGGGAGGGGGTATCCATGTTTCGTAAATATATCAGTCGAAACATAAAACCTATTAAATACCACTACAGTAACCAGAGCTTGTCATAGGAGGCGACTTAATCTGGTTGAATTGGCCTGATGACATACATCCGTAAAAAATACAAGTGTTAAAACTGTAAACAAAATCGGATACCACCAAAATAACAACGAACCTTCAGTTAAATACCCGGTAGCGAGATTAATGTTAAGCACGTAAAATGTGCAGTCACTTCGAAAACCTGTCGCGTTTGACGGCCTTATCACATGTATGCAAAAGTATTGGCAGGAACTGCTGCCTCTTATGTCCCGAGGCTAAACATTACTACACAGTGGAAATAACCTCGGAAATATTGGAGTTAGATTTACCCCCGTGAAGGTCTGATAAATGCAGAAACACAACGACAGTATCAAGATATTCTCAGCAAAAGTATTTTGCGATTTACAGCACACTCTCGATATAGTGAACACTAAGTTAAAAATTGGTTTGATGAAGAGTGTCGTCTTGTTGTTGAGCAACGAAACATGGACTATAATGTTGACAGAAGATGCGAGAATGTTGAAAGACTAGATTAAAAGAGTACATCATTTTAGCAAACGAGCGCAATTTGCATGGTTTCTTTAAAGGAGTCACTGGTTTGTACCATACCTTAAGACCTCGGCCAACTGCCATTCCTGTGTTAACGTCGACCCGCTTCTCGATACATTCCGTGAACATTTTTCTGCTCTACTTAATATTCCACAATTATCACAAGCTATGTATCTAAGTACCCTCAAGCACATCCTACGAGGAATTTGCCATGGCCATATAGAGATACAAGAAAAATTGTTCACTTAGAATTGATTGCATTAACTCAGAGTTCGGCAAAAATAGCCCTCCGAATACTAAGGCTATTTTTGCCGAACTGACTAAGGTCAAAAACCTTATTCGATTGGTATGCCCAAGGGTGCAAATTATCGGTGACAACAAAGGAATTATCGGTGACAACAAAACTAATCAAGTTTTTTCTCTACGGATGATTCTTTCCAATTATTACAAAACATCCTACGATGTACACCAGGTATTCCTAGATTCCAAGCATGACTGTGTCAAAGTTGAGAACAGGCTATCGAGAACTTTTGCAAGGAGATGCACTGTCACCAATACTTTTTTATCCCATGTTGGAATACATCTTTCGTAAAAGTGCAACATTTCGAGACAATATCTTATTTTGAGGATCCAATCACCCTTTGCATATGCAGATGATAATTTTGTGTTTGAATTAAATGGCAACGGAGTGAAAGAAATACCTGATACACTGGAACTGTGTTCAGCTTCCGTTGGTCTCATAATCTATGAGTCCAAACATAAATAACTGATCTTCGATTTTCGAGACCAATACCCAATTGATTTCAATAGTGATAACCCCACGTATGAAGGAGTGATAAGATTCAAGTATCTTGGATCTTTCATTACTCAATATAATAGTGTGGGAAAGGATATTTAGGTTCGCCTTGCCACTGCCAAACGGGGTTTATATTTTCTACCTCCACTTCTGAAATCAAAATATCTTGCAAATGCGGACAAGCTGAAATTGTACAGAGTGTTGATTAGACCCGTTGTCATGTATGGATATGGGAGCTAATCCTTGACTGGTGAGTACGAAACATAGCTTCGAACATTCGAAGGAAGAATTATGCGTTTGATATATGGCTTAAAACCCATACCGAGTACCTTTTAAAAACGAGATCAGGAGTTTAATCCGAATTCCTGATATAGTGCAAGAAATCAAAGGACAGCGAGTACGCTGGCTCGGCCACGTTCTGCGTGCTGATCCGTACCGAATGATAGAGCTATCACTAAAGGGTGAGCCGCCTTTTGGTAAAAACCTTAAAAAAAAAGTTGTAAAATTTCTGATTCCCAAATGTTTTGAATGTGTAATTAATTTCATTTACCTCGACCATCTTCAGTTCATTAACAATGGAAACCTAAAACTGTGCAGACATAATTAGTGTGACATTTTTTGTGATTTTTTCAAAATATAATATTTGTTAACTATGTATTCAAATTCACAATGATTAGATCAAATTAATATTTAATTGTGCAATAAATTAAATTTTTTTTTGAATAACAGATGTTTAATTAGTTGTTCCCCAAATTATTTTGGTTATGTATTTAAATTATGTTTTATGTTCATCCACATACATATGTATAGTTAAATTATTTTCAGAATCGTCGTTATAATAATAAATATAATTAATTCTATTTGTTTGATATAAAAAAATATAATAATAATTAAAAATATAAAACAATTCCAACTAATTTAGTATTAAATATATAGTATTTTGTTTTAAAAATTTCAACTAAATTTATTTATTTATGATATATTAATTTAATTTCATTGTATTAAAATTATTTTATAAATATTCATATACATTTAATAGTAGTTAAAAATAAAATAAAATTATTATTAATTAAAAATAGAAACGAAACGTTGTAGAGTTTTTTTTTTGATTGAATATATTTTTTTCAATAAATTTAATTTATTTTATATAATTTTATATATAAATATAATTTTGTTTTATTTATAATTTACAATGATAATGATTATAATATTTTTTAAATTTATTTTAAAAATTATTTATAATTTTGCCTATTTCGTTCATAAATCACGTATAATTGAATATAATTAATTATTTAGTTTTTTTTATAAATATGAAAAGTAACAGAATTATTAGTTTTTAATTAGAAACAGTTCAATTGTCGAAATGCTTGGGAGGTTCTTTGTTTCAAGTGGTATCTTAATAACGACCACTTTAATTTGAGTGATTACTACCCTATGTAATGGACATTTTATTTTAAGTAGTTTGCTTTTAAGTTAGAAAGTTTGACAGTATTCATTAAAACATTTGGCGACTGTAATTTTTTAAAAAGTGAACGTCGTAGCCTCAGCAAACATAGTGTACTCTTTTTCTCGAAAGGTTGGAATTACTCGAATAATGATAAATATGTAGTCCCATTTTCAAGCCAACCTTTATTGCTTTCAAAATGTTCAAATATTCTTTTCAAAAGATATTATACTAAGAATCTTTTTCAATAGCCGACTTATTTGTTTGACCTGAACATATTTTCCATCTCTTTCTTCCCTAAAAAAAACTTATTTGGTTATGCAACACAAAACAACAATAACTCTTTATTGTATTTGATCAAATTTATTGTATTTGAATAAATTGTCCCTTTTGTGTACAACTTCCACGTTTATGGGACCTGAGTCCGTTTCAGGAGTTACGTCATCATCTCTTAAAAAAGATGTCGACTATCACTTTGGTGATCTGTACCAGAGAACTAGAAAATATGGGATAATCTCATCTCTATAGACTATTCAAAATCTTTTTTGGATTTCACAATCAGTAAAGATTCCAATCTTTCTTGAACTATGATAGAATCACTTTGAGGATCTTGCACGGCATTCTTACGAGTCATTATTCTCTGAATAATCATATGTTTTGAATGAAAATTCGGAATATCTCAAACTGCGAACAGTGTGAAGGAGAAGAAGAAAAAAATGTTGAGCTCTTCTTGTGCTTCTGTTCTTCACACTTTTTCCATAGACTGCACTGGTTTGAGTCACAATTCCTATTTGAGGATCAACTGACGACCTTGAAGATACCGGATCGTAGATGTATTTAATATATGTTGAATATAAAATTAAAGATGGTACTTGGGGATTAAAAATGGTACTTGAAGATTGATGAATAATTAGTTTCAAATTTAGACTCAAGTATTTAATTGATGATCAAGACAATTCCCAAATCTTTAAATTACATAACGTTTTCAATAAACAGCTGAATACTGTTGACAGATGAATAATAACCGATTTTTTCCTGAACAAAGTCATAGTTATGGGCTTATCCAATTTTAGGTGCAGTTTGTTGGAAGGAGAACAAACTGGAGTAAGAATAGGGAAGTCCTTAAGCGACTAATGCCGTCGGGGGTCGCGGAGCCCCCAGCGACCATTGAGGATATGCCCCGCATGGTAGAATCCGTTTCACAAACTTGTAACCAATCCTTTGGTGCTGCATGCCCTCAGGTAAAACTCAGAGGGAAGCAGAAACCGGCCTGGTGGTCAAAAGAATTGGGGGCCAAAAAGAAGTCGTTTAAAAGAACGGCATTTAATAACGCCAAGAAGACCAGAGAATCTCAGGACTGGGACTCGTACAAGGAGACGAGATTATATAAGAGAGAATTGAAGAAGTCACAAAGGAGCTCCTGGAGGCTATTCTGTGACAAAATAGAAGATGTCTCAGAAACTTCTCGTCTTCGGAAGATTCTCTCCATAAATCCAACAAACATAAGTTACCTAATTAAACCTGATGGTTCGTGGACCGATTCCATTGAGGAATCCTTCAAGATTCTCAAGGACACTCACTTCCCGGGTAGTTTAAACAACCTGATGGAACTGAGAGCGTCGGGAGTAGCTTGTTCGCTGCGCGCACCGGATATCGTAAATAAAAAACGAATTCTGTGCGCCATAAATGGGTTCAAGCCGTACAAATCGGCTGGACCGGATCGGATTATACCGGCAGAAATCCAGAACAACTCGGAAATAATCCTCCCGTGATTGGAGGCAATCTTTAAGGGTTGTTTAAAGTTGGTCTGCATTCCAAGGCAATGGATGGAGGTCAGGGTGGTTTTTATTCCGAAAGCGGGAAAAGGATCGCATGGCTATTCAAAGGACCTAAGACCTATAACATTATCATCCTTTCTGTTGAAAACCCTGGAAAGGCTGGTAGAAACACATATTAGTATGAACTTAAAATAGGAGGAATTGTCAGCCTCTCAACATTCGTACTGTAAGAGTATATCGGTAGATATCGGTATATCATTTCACTCAAAGGAGTATTGTTTGGTAGCTTTTCTTGATATTCAAGGCGCCTTTAATATCGTTCAAACACATGCAATCCGGAAAGGATTTTCGTTCATGGAAGTGGAATCTTCCATAATCAAGTTGATCAGTCTACAGCAGGACTGTAAACTCAGAGTTAGGGGAGTCAACTATAAGAAGGCAAGTAGTTAGGGGAACCCCAGGAGGGATAGTCCTGTCACCTCTTCTTTGGAACATGGTGTTCAATGGCTTACTTCTGGAGTTGGAGAGGGAGGGTATAGGAGTGGTTGCCTACGCTGATGACGTGGCGATCATGGTATCAGGTAAATTCTTACCGACAGAATGCGCTTCAGTAAATGCGGATTGGTAGTCAATCCATCTAAGACAGAGCTGGTACTCTTCACTAAGAAATATAAAATTCTTGTAGTTGATCCACCTACCGTAAATGGCACTAAACTTGCCTTTACTGATAAAACAAGATCTTATAGACAGTAAACTAAGCTGGAAGTCGAACATATTGGAGAGCATCAGCAAAGCTACGACGACGATGTATTCGTGTAGGAATGCAATAGGCAGACGTTGGGATCTCAGACCGGAGCTGGTACACTGGCTCTACACTGCCGTAGTAAGACCCGTTCTTATGTATGGATTGAGTGTTTGGTGGCCGGAACTGGATAGAGTAACCTATAGAAAGAAGTTAGAGAAGGTGCAAAGGATGGCCTGTTTGCTCATAAGTAGGGCACTGAGAACAACACCTACTCAGGCCTTAGAGGTCATGTTACACCTTCTTCTAGTGGATATCTGTGGCAAACAGATGGCTGTTAATATAGCCTCAAAGACTAACGGCCGTGTCTCAGTGGAAACACCTTCAGGCAGGTCACTCGACAATAATTGATTCGCTAAAGAAGGAAATGGTGAACCTTGACTATATTACGCCGATATTATACTTCGAAAGCGGTTTTCAAACCTTTATCCCTTAAGAGAATTCTGGGGGAATAAGCTAGTACTGGAAACCAAAGCTATACAATTCTACACGGACGGCTCGAAGCTAGATGGTAAGGTCGGAGTTGGGTTGTTCTGTGGAGCATTAAATATAAGCACTTCCGTTCGTCTCCTTGACCACTGCAGCGTGTACCAAGTCGCTGGAAGCAGTACTGTTGAAGTTTAGGTTGGCATTGGGCTGCCACTCTTAACGAGATGAGTGAGCATTTCAATATTCAGATTAACTGGGTACCCGGCCACTCTGAAGTCGAGACGGACTAGCTAGGCAAGGTACAACTCTTCAGCTAAAGCCTGAAAGGGCCAATGTGGGAAGGCCTACGGCGGAGCTTAGACTGGCTTTGAGGACAGTATTTAATCATCTTATTCCATTTATTTGAGGTATTTTTTTTCGATCACGCAAATAGAATTAACTAGGATTTGTTATCCTCTAAAATCCAAATTGTCAAAAATATTAAACTATGGAACAGATACTAAATTATAGCTTCCAAATAATTTCACTCGGACAAAGACATGATTAGACCGAATGGCTAGATTGGTGCCTTAAGCAAGCTATCTATTCTACTGACCAAGAATATGGGTCGGCCAAATGGGTTACATCATCAATTAACAAAATTTTAATGGTAAGCAATACCAAAGCATACTATGGCATATTACATGATCTTTATCAAGTTCTGGGTATAAATTCTTTTTAAATTACTTGTTTTGAATGACATTCTAAGGGTCGGAAATTCATGGCAAGAAGTTAATGCTGCTTGCTCTGTTATTCGAGGGTCTCGAGTTCGATTTCCGGGGTGGTGACGAAACATCAATCACGATTGGGTGTTTTTAATCTGTATGTGTATGTGGGTTGAACCGTGGGCCTCTAGTGGCATTAAGTTCTGGAATAATTTCCGCCTTCCTTAATTATTTTTTTATTTAATGCTGTGCATTTATTGGGATCAGTTTGGAGTGATATACTATTAGCTGAGGAACGTTGTAATCTTTCAGTACGACATCGCTCAGCCACATGTTGCAAAAGTCATCAAGGAAACTTTGGGGGCGCTTCAATCGAATATAGTTTTCCACCCATCGTATTCACCACTCAATACAGTCTGAGCAGTACTATACTGATTAAAAAGAAGCAGTACTATACATACTGATTAAAAAGAAGTCTCAACTTCTTTTTAATCAGTACAGTACTGCAGTAAGAAGAAGGCTGATTTCGACGTGGAATTTGTATATGGCCTGAAAGATGGGGACATGTTGTAGCTAATCGTGGACAGTACTTAAAAATCAGTCCCAATACTTTTTAAGTCATAGATCATTTCAAAACAGTCAAATTACGTCGAACCAGTTACTTCCTAGCTTTTATCTGCACGGAGTAATGAAATAAGACAAAAAAAACAATATTTGAACAGAAACGGTATTCACTTATTGATTACTGTCATTTGGCAGATGGACAGTCGTACCACCAGGCCTATTATTTGTTTCGGCATCATATGTAAATTCGTCGATACAAAAAATAGTATTCACGGCCGACACAGAGATAATAAATTTCGATTATTGACTATGCCAGTGTAATACCTGAGAGCCGTTTGAAGAAAAAGGCTACAGCATGAAATGCGCTCATATAAATTACTATAACCGTTGCATAGAGAACGGCTTCTTTTATGTAACGTAAAGGTTGATTTCGATTATGAAAGAATACTGACAAAATAGTCAAGGCGGGATAAAAATATAATTTTTCTTAAAGTGAGACAAATAAAAAATATTTGCAGTAAAAACAATTTATTCAGTACTGAATAATTTTTAATGGTTACTGAGAAAATTATTATAGCAGTACTGACAAAATATATCAAGAGAAGTATTTTTATTCAGTACTGGAGAAATATTTTATAGGAAATATAAATATGGATGTCTTTTTATGGTCAATTCATAATTTTAACATTTCGTTTTGTGCCATTTTAATTCATTGTGAAAATAATTGAAGTAATGAATAATTATGCTAAGTTTATTTTTGTTTAATTTATTGTTGCAGATTTAAATTGTATTTTGTCTTTTATTTCAAAGATAAAAAAAAAAATTGAAATTTATTGGTTATGTTACACGCATCTGTCAAAATATATCCACTATAAAAAAAAAAAAAATAAAAAACGATCTCTGTCACTCTAATGGTATTTTTAATTTTTTTCTCGCTTTGGTTTTTTCCGTAAAAAATACTGACAAATTTTTTTTTATAATGGAAATCAGCCTTAAACGGTGAAAAAAATCTTGAAATTGCAGTTTTATATCAATGATGGCATGAACTAGGCCAAAAACGAAAATTGGTACAAAAATATTTTGTTTGTGATATCACGTTCGCAACTGAACATCTAAGTAATGCTTCAACTTGGTAGTGATTTGCACAACGGTTCTAATATAAATAAAGTGGTGGTTATTGGGAATAAAATCACGATGCACTTGATTTTTTAAGCTGAGTTCATACTTCGATTTCTTCGTTCATTCATTCGTTCGGTAATTTTGTTTTGACGATTCATACTATGGTGAAATTTCAGAACGATTTTGTCGCTAGCTATTGAAATCTCAATAAAAAATTACTGCACTTCTGATATTCAGGTATCTTAGGTAATTTTTTATTATGATTATAGGAATGTTAATTTTTCCGGGTTAGAGAAATTTAAGAGTAATCCGTGTTTATATTATAAAACTAGAAAAGTGGACATTATCAAAAACAGAGAGGCTTATAATGAGTATTTACGGGTTATTGATTCTAAAATACATTATGATCCTAAATGTTTTTGGAAATTTGTTAATTCCAAATGTTAATATAAATCTTTAAATACTTCAGTTTTTCCGCAGAGATGGAAAATATATTGAATTATTCCCATCTATAAAGCAGGTGATCGGTCTAACATAGCCAATTACAGAGGTATATTTATTTTATCATCAATCCCCAAGCTCATGTTTTTTAACAACCAATCAAACAAACATCAACCAATCTTATTGAGTTTCAACATGTAATTGTTGATACATTTGAAACGCATTGTCAACTTGATGTTGCCTTTGTTGATTTCACAAAAGTGTTTAACTCTGTTCAACACCAAATTATCATACATAAGCTCAAGATGTTTGGACTTTCTGAAAAATAACTTGGTGAGGTCATATCATATTCAATTTGTTAAGTTACTTCGTTTTAAATCAAATCAAATAAGCGTTCTTTCGGGTGTTCCACAGGGCTCACACCTTGGTCCACTATTATTTACAATATTTGTAAATGATTTGTTGTGCGTTACTCTAAGGGACATATGTATGCAGATGGTCTGAAACTTCTCTACCGCATTGAAAAATCCCTCGGATGCTACTAAACTGCAATCTATTATGGTGCAGCAAAAATCATTTAAATTTAAACATTAAGAAGTGTGCTGTTATGTCGCTTCCAAGGAAAACATTTCTGATAAATTATGATTATAATTTTAATAACGAAACATTAGCTCGGGTTACCCAAATCATTGACTTGGGAATAACATTTGACGCGACACTGAGTTTTATTCCTCATATCGATAAAATAATAACAAAATCTTTGTTGGGGTTTATACAGCGACTCTCTAAAGATTTTAAAGAAAGGAAGACTCTTCAAACCTTATATTCTTCAATAGTTTCTTCAAATTTAGAATATGGTTTAGTCGTCTGGACTCCTTATTTTAATGTACATATAGAACGAATAGAAAAAATTCAGACAATTTTCTCGGCAAATCTTTTTAAAATTTAATCTTTTTCTGTCGTTTTAAATTTAGAGCCTTTATTTGTCAGGCGTAGCTTTGCTGCGGCCTTGTTTGTGGCTGATGTTATGTAAGCATGGATTGATTGTCCATTTATACTTTCTCGTTTGAATATTAATGCTCCCACTAGACAACTAAGAACAAGGTCTTTATTGATTCCAGATCTTCATCGTTCCAATTACTCAGTACACGAATCAATTAATTTTATGACTGTGAACTTTAACAATTACTGTGTAGTGATATTCGAATCGATTCTGATCGAATCTTTTTAACCTGATCATTAAATAGTTCGAAACATCAATTGATTCGTTTTAAAAAGATCAGGTTAAAAAGAATCAAACGAATCGATTTGTTCATTTCTGTAAAACCATCAAATCGCAATCCTATTTTTTCTTTTACTTTATTTTGCGAATGAGACGTAATAAGCCACATAAAATAGTTCTATCGTTTTAACACAAACATAAATTGTATTCCTTTATGTGATTTGTTTGCTTCTTTTTCATTTTGGTGTCATGTTATCTCTTTTACTCAATGTTCGTTCAGACAAAGTTAAACTATCTCTTGCCATAAAATGTAGGAATAAAAAATTGTCATTTTGGAGCACTATTACCATGTTTCCATGACAGAGTTAACCCAGGTTTACTCAGGTTTACGTGCATGGAAACGCAGATTAGGTTAGAGTTTCGTTAAACCCAAATTAACTCAACGAAACCAATACGTTTGAGTTAGGTTTGCTTTACATTTTATTTTATTTCGTTGTTGTTTGTTTTGTTGTGATCAAAACACGTCTCATTGAAATAAAAGAAAACTTCACTCATTGAAATACAACAAAACGCAATAGAAAATATATTGAATTGATTTTTATACTAAAACTCATCTGTCAAATTAACTCTACTCTGTACTTGTTCATGGAAACGATACGGATTAGCGCCGCCATGTTATTAACTCAACGAAACCTAAACCTAAATTAACTCGGTTCATGGAAACATGGTATATGATTCGCAGGAAAAATTGTTTGAACGAATAACTGAACGAAGAAATTGAAGTATGAACTTAGCTTTAATTAATAATTTTGCATCGAAGCATAATGTTCAGAATTCGAGGCAGTAGATAATAAATATTGAAACTTCATGATCGAGTGATAACGGAAAATTGATGCAGTAATAACATCGTTATACCATGGTCTCATAGATAATGCAGCACCTTGATTTGGTGTTTACGTCACTGGATATTTCGGTCAAAGGAGTAGTTATTAGGCGGGGGCTTAAATTAATATAAAAGCGTGTAGTGTGTTGTGTTGAAATATGATTATGAGATCAAATTATTTTACTTCATGGTTACGGTGGGTTTAGTATATGTACATGTATGAGTGTGTGTGTGTATTTTAATATATACTAATTCTGTTACTCCCAATTATAGTTTCGATTTTAATTTTAGTTAATTTTAATTTTGTTAATATAAAAAATAATTATGTTTAGATGAAATCCGAGTATTTTATCTATTTTTTGTTAAAATAAATTAAAAATTTTAAAATTATAATTTAAAATATTTTTGTTTCTTTTTATAATTGCTACAGAATTAAGTAGTTTATTTAATTTTAAATTTAATTTTTTTTTTATACAATAATAATATAATATGTATAATTAATAGTAAGAGTTTAATTTTAAGTTTTTGTTTTAAATATAATTTTAATTTTTTAAATATTTATAAGTCTTATATGATATCCATAGATCACACTCTCATTTCATCCATTGCAGCTTGTGGTACTTGATTTTGGGCTACTTGATTTAATATTGTGTTGTCATCGTTTTGATGATGATGTTGATTATTACTATGGATTTGTTGTTGATGATGATGTTGCTGCTGCTGCTGCTGCTGTTGTTGCTGCTGCGGTGCAATAGACAGAAGAGGTGTACTCTCCGGTGGACTATTACAACGTTTTTGTAATCGTGGTGTACGTATATGAATACCTATAATACTATCAATTTCATCAATTTTTTTATTTAAAATACAAGAACTTAATAAAAACTATTATACAATATAATGTATGTAGGTATAATAACAATTTTATTTTTTTGTATTAAATTTGATGGCAAGTTTGTAAATTGAATTGATCCGTGATGAAAATAAATAAAGAATAGGAAACTTTAATGTAGTTTCAGTTTGTTTTCAACTCAATTCGAACCAACTTTCTTATTGTTCTACATACATATATAGAAGGTGTGGGCCATCTTGAATAATTATACTTCGATCAATTTAAATAAAACTAAACATACCCAGTCTATTATTAGATGCGGTGTGTCTATTTGGTAGGACGTAGCATAATACTCAACAAAAAATTTATACAATCGTTATGTTGTCTTGGGACAAACCATATATGAGGTACATATATACACAAATTACTAAAATAACTTCTATCAATAGCTAGGCTATATATAGTAAATTGGTTTCATTTCTTCTTGGATGTTTCAAAAGTGATAAATTATGTTAAATGACAAAAGTTTTTCCTTGGCTGTATAAAGTTTTATTATATTATTGTTGTTTATTTTCTATATAGGTAATTTTTATTAAAAGAAGTGCAAACATGTTTTTGATCATTTGAGTTTTACGAATCATCGAACGAATATAAACAAATTAGATGTTTACTTAAGGGAATCCAAATATATTTGGTGGGAGGTGTAAATCTTTAATTTATATAAAAGGATGTTTTTTTAGATGTTGGCATCTTTAAGTTGGCAGCACTATTTGGCAAACTGTTAGCTAACATTTGTTTTGTCCACTAAGACGTTGAACAGTGCGTACCGATAGACGTTGTACAGCGTAGCACTGAGGAAGCTAAAAATTTATAAATTCCACGTCGTTCTCAGCAACTTGAGATGTGTCTATCTACTTTGAATTTTGTAAGCATTTTATGTGCTTAAAAAATTCAATATGTGAAGTGTTTAAAGCCATCACTGTTGATTTTTGAAACAAAATTTTTATTCAATGAAGCTCACTTTTAGGTGAGATAATCCACAAGCATTTGTCGAAACCCTATTACATCGCGATAAAATCACTGTTTTGTTCGGTTTATGAATCGGTGGCATCATTGGTCAATATATCTTTATAAATGATGTTGGGCGGAATGTTACAATCAACGGGGAATGGTATAGAAATATACCTCAATTGGATGGCATAAATTTTGCTGATATGTGGCTCCAACAGGACGGTGCTACATGACACATAGCGCGGGATGCAATAAATTTACGCATCCCACGTTATTGTCAATTCAATGATTTCAATTTTTCTGTTATTTTTGTAAGCAAAATTTCAGTCAATCTGAATAATAGGGACTGTAACCAACCATAAGGCCCTGTGGGTGGGGGCAACCATGTTTCGTAAATATTTCGAACGAAACATGAGATCCATAGAATACCACCACAGTATCCAGAGCTTGTCGTAGGAGGCGACTAAATCTGGTTGGATCGCTGGGCTGACGACCCGCATCCGTAAAAAACAATAACAGTTAAAAATGTCAACAAAAACAAAAAAATCGGATACCGCCTAAATAACAATGACCCCCCGCTTAAGTACCCGGATATGAGATTGAGGATCAGCACGTGGAACGTGCAGTCACTTAGAAAACCTGGCGCGTTGGACGGCCTTATCACATGTATGAAGGAGTATCGGCTGGAACTCGTAGCGCTCCAAGAAACTCGATGGCCTAAAAGTGGAGTCCATGTGTCCCAAGGCTATACGTTGCTACACAGTGGAGATGACCTCGGAAATCTTGGAGTTGGCTTTCTCATTGGGCCGCAGGTAAAAAAGGCTGTGTTGGACTTCCAAGCAGTCGATAATAGAATGTGTAAGCTTCGCTTGCACATGAGATTAGCCAACCTGTCAATTGTATGTGTACATGCGCCCACTGATGTAAGCCAACCCCAAGATAAAGACTCATTTTACAATAATTTGGATAATCTGATGGGCTCTATACCTGAGCACGATATCAGATTGGTGATTGGTGACTTTAATGCTAGAGCTGGCCGAAATCAGACCGACTTATGTAACAACATAGGTCCGTACTCCCGACACGAAACTGCGACCGAAAATGGGGAAAGAATGATGTACTTTGCGATCGCACATGATCTCCAAGTGGCAAGTACATTCTTTCCCCACAAAAACATCCATTTGGAAACCTGGACACATCCACGTAAAACATCCCGAAGCCAAATTGACCATGTGTTGATTTCAAAAGACCGGGCTCGGGTTGTTCAAGACGTGAGATCGTATCGGTCGTCAACAAAATTCGTAGGCAGTGACCATTTTATGGTTGCTGCAAAGCTACGATGGAAATTTTCGTACAAGTCAAGGAGGACAGGAGAATATAAAACGCGATTCTCCTGTGAAGGTCTGATAAATGAAGAAACGCAACGAAAATATCAAGATCTTGTCAGCAATAGCATTTTAGGATCCAACTACCAATCTGATGATGTGAACAGTGTCTGGGAAGTATTGAAAACCTCGGTTGTCGATGCTGCCCAGCACACTCTCGGTATAGTGAAAACTACGCCCAAAAATGATTGGTTTGATGAGGAGTGTCGTCTTGCTGTTGAGCAACGCAATATAGCCCACAATGAAGCGCAGACTCGGTTTACAATTGCTAGGAAAAACAAGGCAGTTCTTGCTAGGAGGACAGCTAAACGCATTTGTAGACAGAAGAAGCGCGAATGGTGGAAGGCCAAGGTCTTAAGAGTACAACAACTCAGCAATGAGCACAACTCGCGTGGTTTCTTTAAAGGAATCACCGAATTGCACCATACCTTAAGATCTCGGTCAACTGCCATTCGGGACCAGGATGGAAACCTCTGTGTTAACGTCGATGCGGTACTCGATACATGGCGTGAACATTTTTCTGATCTACTTAATGTTCCACATGTATCACAAGCTGTATTTGAATACCCTCAAATACAGACCGCGGAGATGTTCATTGAGGATCCATCCTATGAGGAATTCACAATGGCCATGCAGAGATTAAAGAAAAATCGTTCACCAGGGGTTGATTGCATTAATTCAGAGCTCTTGATATTCGGAGGGCTAACTTTGTGGAACTGTCTTTTCGACCTTGTTCGATTGGTATGGCGAAATGAAATTATGCCTGATGAATGGAAAGTGGCCGCGTTATGCCCAATATTCAAAAAGGGTGATCGCATGAAATGCGAGAACTATCGCGGTATAGCTCTCCTTTGCACAGCATACAAGTTACTGTCATACATAATCTTGGGAAGAATTACTCCTCTAGCGGAGGAAATTGTCGGTGACTACCAAGGAGGATTCCGTCCAAATCGGTCAGTCACTGATCAAGTTTTTTCGCTACGGATGATTCTTTCCAAGTACTACGAAACATCTCGCGATGTACACCAGGTATTCCTAGATTTCAAGCAAGCCTATGAATCGATCAATCGAGAGAGGCTATGGTATGCGCTTGAATATTTAGGAATACCAAAAAAATATGTACATCTCTGTAAAATGACAGTAACGCAGTCACAATGCTGTGTTAAAGTTGAGAACAGGCTATCGAGAACTTTTGCAATCAATTCCGGTGTTCGACAAGGAGATGCGCTGTCCCCGATACTTTTTAATCTCATGTTGGAATACATCCTTCGTAAAAGTGAAACACCTCAGGACAACATCTTATTCCGACAATCCAATCAACTTCTTGCTTATGCAGATGATATCTGTGTGATTGGATTAAATGGCAACGGAGTGAAAGAGATATTTGATCCACTGGAACAGTGTTCAGCTTCCGTTGGTCTCAAAATCAACGAGTCAAAAACCAAATATCTAATCTCGGGTTTTAGAGACCAAGACGCAATTGATTTCAGTAGTGGAAACCACACGTTTGAAGGAGTGATGAGATTCAAGTATCTTGGATCTCTCATCACTCACGATAATAGTGTGGGCGAGGATATCAAGGTCCGCCTTGCCGCTGGCAATCGGGCTTTGTATCCTCTACGTCCACTGCTGAAATCAAAATATCTTGCAAATACGGATAAGCTGAAACTGTACAGAGTGTTGATCAGACCCGTTGTCATGTATGGATGTGAGAGTTGGACCTTGACGGATGAGTACGAAAGATGGCTTCTAACATTCGAGAGAAGAATCATGCGTGTGATATATGGTCCAAAACGCGACGTCGATGGCACTTACCGAGTTCTTTTCAATCACGAGATCAGGAATTTAATGCAAATTCCTGATATCGTGCATGAAATCAAAGGACAGCGAATACGCTGGCTCGGTCACGTTCTGCGTGCTGATCCGAACCGAATGATACAGCGATCTTTAAAGGGAGAACCGCCTTTCGGTAGGCGAAGAGGTCGCTGTCGGCGACGATGGCTCCACGGCGTAGAGAGCGATCTGGCATCTTCCAACTGCTTGCAACAGTATGAAGATCTGGCTCGTGATCGAAACCGTTGGAGTCAGATTGTTGACACGGTACGGGCCAATAATGGCCTGTAAAAACCGCAAAAAAAAAAAAAAAAAAAAAAAAAAAAAAAAAAAAAAAAAACCAATCACAAAGAAATCATATGTTTTACGATATACGAATTGATTACCGGTTTTCTAAAGTCGTTTCACTTTTACGAAGTATTTGATCAACAAGTATTTATCTCACGCTTGGTTTTACTTTAACTTAATGTGAAACCTCCCAGGTGGCGCAGTGGTTAAAGCGTTGTTGGAGACGAGATACCGGGTTTGAAGATGCAAAAAGGGATTTTGCACCATCCATCATTTGGGCGGTGCGATCGGTGGTGTGAATGAACACATCTGGATCCCCTGTTGAGTTTAGAATCCATGGGACGTCCTACTGTCCATGTCAGTACTATAGGCTGACATGGAGCTATGCAATGCGGAGATGGTTCTACGTTAATCGGACCTATAAACGTATATATAGTCACAATGGACTATCACCGGTAGCAATCACCCAACAAACAAATAATGTGACAATAAACGAGTCAGGTTTGTGACTGTAACCTACAAATCCAAACTGTAATCTACATTTAGTTTTAGTATCTAACCTAAAAATAGGAAAAACTAGTTGTATGTGTCCAATGTGGAGGAATGAGTATTTCTACGAGGATTCCTAAGCTGATCCGAATTGCTTCCTCTATGATAAACATGAAAAAGGACCCGCATAAATTGATCAGGTATCTGGTTCAGGTGATTACCCAATACAAATACACGGTCTCGACAATGTCAAGAAGAAATTTGGAAAATGGATGTTTTACAGAGATAGAAGCAATTCAGTGGATATTCAGACTATCTGAGACTTTACATTGAAAAAAATTTACTGATCATTACGGAGAAGAATCTGCACATCATATTCATACCCTAGTATAATCGATACGTATAAACAATACAGATACAAAAAGACGGTATATCATAAATATGTCAGCCAAAGTGAGGTTATTGGTGAATAATGAAATTGCATATCAATATCAGAAAGATAAGGATCTGTTAAAATTGCTGTCACAATTTCTGTGGTCCCTGACGGTATAGCTCAAGATGTTACGGATTGGATGGTCATTCAAAGCCAGAAAAGCAATACCATTACAAGAAACCGGATAAAAACTAATTGATCGATATCCAAAACGAGAACTCCGACTAGAAGAAAACTTCTGTATTTTGTTTGTTAGATGCAATAACGAGCATCAGAAAGCGTTTCCTAAGCCAAAACTAAACTTTCACAAGACAAAAACCGAGAAACGACTGCACAGAAAAATATGATCTGTCAACTCGTTAAGTAGTTCAATGTGTTGCTGGCGTTAACAGACTTGTACTATCCCGGAAATTTGATGTTCTATGAGTTTCTCTTATAGCAGATTGATCTTCACCTACAGAAAAGATTGGAGAGCTGCTACACTCGGTTTATTTGTTTGATCGCACATTACCAACTGAGTTTTGGCCTGCTGTTTAGGCATGCACCCGTTATGACTAGGATTTAGCTAATACTTTCGACTTGTATAGCGGATAAAAAAAGTGGTCCTGATAGAATGTTATCGGTTGGATTTTCTCTAATTGGGCACCACTTATAATCAAACTATTTCAGGAATGTATTGCTTTTAGGACTGTTCTATAATTTATTTTTATTCCGAAAGTACTTAAATCAGATTATACTAATTCTAAGGCGTTTTGTCCTATATTAGTCTTTCATCAACTTTCCATCTGAGTTTTGTAGATAATTGTACACAGACTCTTTAGAGATCATTACATATCAATACTCTATACATTATTTATTCTATACATTGAGTTGTTACAAGAATTGAAGGATCACTTAACAATAAAGGGTACATTGTTGCCACATTCAACGATGTTGTAGGTACTTCTGACCGTACTACGTTTTCTATACAATTATTGAGGCTTAACTGGATGTTTTTCACTTGTCTCGGGGCTCGATGCTGACTGGTCATTACAGTTTCGAGTAAATACTTCTTATCTTATCACATTTTTTCAAAATGAAGGATTTGCATGTTAATGAATCTATAAACTGTTAGTCTAAACTAGCCAAAGGAATTTTGAGTTTGGAACTCACCAAACTCTTTAGTTCTTTGAAAATAATCTGCAAAAAGTCACTAATATTTTTGAAAATGAAGAAGAGTATTTCAGAATTCGTGGGGGTTCACCATTCTTTGCAGATCGATGGTTTTACCTCTCTTTTGTTTGGTGGTTAGTCGTACCAATGCTATATTCTGAACTGAAATACTTGTTCGACATACAATTTGTTTTTGGTCCTCTTGTAGTATTTTTTTGTGGGAGTAACTTGTCCGCGGCTTTTCAATTAGGTTCGTTGAAGCGTGGAGCTCTTTTGATTTCACAATTTGAATTTTATTGGTAAGCCATCAAGAGATCTATAGACGTTATTAGAGTCACTCATTTTTTCGTGATGGTTCTCAATCGACATGCTTAATTATTTAGAACCTACTATACTACCCACACTTTAAGATTATTTGAAAGTTTAGGTTTATACTGTATCAGCGGAGTTGAATGTAATCACTCAGCGTGAGATCGGAGCTATTAACCTCGCGTCAAATAAAAATATTTATCTGTGTACAGACAGTAAACCTGGGCTCAATTAGAAGACATTCTGGATTTGATTAAAACATCTTCTCGAATGGATCTGATTGAGCTCAATCCAGCAGCAGTGTATAAAGAACTCGTTCATTACCAAACAAAGAATGTGTTGTGTGTTTTTTCTTCTTGCCGAGAGAGGAAGTAATGTAGCATTGAGTGCAGGATCTTTCTTGGGTTCCAGTCCACTTAAACAATAATACTTTAAGCTTTGTGAATTAAATATGTGATCTACTGTGAAGGTTAGGTAAGGTTAGGTCGAATGGCTGCTACAGCACACTTAGACCAGCGACGGTCCGTTGTTATACCACAGGATCTTACTTCCCTATTATCCTCATGAGAACCAGTTTGGGCTACTTATGTAGCGTGATAAATCTCGCACCTATAGTTTTCGAGATCATAGAGGCAGTTTATTAAGAATTTAGCCAAATATTCATGTCTTTTGTGTTCCAAAGCCGGGTATGAGCTTAGGAGGTGGACTATAGACTCTTCCTAGCCTCCTCACATGTTCTCCAAATAGGTGGTGTCCTATGTGTACCCCTACAATCGTTTTAATTTACGTCTTCGAAGAGAGATCAGGGTCTTTAAGCGCTTCAAGTCCAGCTTTGGCCAGATGTGAATTGCTACACTACATGAAAGAGTGTTCATCCACCTTTTATTCATTGAGGCTACCGCCACCTTTTAAAGTACAGCCTTGAGTATCCTAATGGGTCTCCCCAACTTTGCTCTTTCCGGTAACAGTTGGAGAGTTGTACGATGCCTCGCTAGTTCGTGCGCCCTGCAGTTCCCCATAACGTCCACTGTGAAGATATGAAAAAATTTGTTTAAGATCTTAAGGTGAGTGCACAAACCTTGGCTATCTCTGCTTCCGACGTTTAGATCCCAATATGCATAGTCACGTGATCGTATTAACAAAAAAGTCGTATTATTAAATTTTTTTTTGTCTCTAATTTGTTTTTGGGGCTCAAGGCACTACCTACTTGTTCGCGGTTCGCTTATAAACGTCCTTACTTTTACGCCATTACAGCCAATTCGAGGACGTACGTCTATAGGTCCGATTTCCCTAACCATCTGCACATTACATAGCTCCATGCCTGCCTATAGTGCTGACATGGAAAATGGGTCGGCCCATGAGTTTTGCACTCCAATAGGGGGTCATAGTTGTGTTCATTCACACCACAGATCGTAATCTCATGGTGAAAATCCCTTTTGCATCCTGCCCCTATTGGGATTCGAACCCGGTACCTTCCGCTCCAATTGCCGCCGCTTTATCCACTGCGTTAAAGTCGAATCAAGTGAAGAATAGACCAAGTAGCATTGATTAAGACAAAAAACTACACGGGATGAACGTTTTGAAGCTGAAACTCTTACTGTCTTTAATATCATGTATGTGATGGATAACGATTGACACACGTATGTATACGATTTAGTTTCGAAGGCCAGGCTGTAATATGTAACTCCGTATTATTGAGACTTTGGGTAGAGCTAACTTTGGAAGAATAACACTAGAGAGACCGTGTAAGTGTTATCTAAACTGAATGGCACCAATAGAACAGGCTGCAACAGAGTTAATTGAGATTTTAAATCTAAAGAGTTTACTCCTAGTTTACTTTTTACAATCAACTTCCATCGTTACTACCATGAAAAACTATTTTATTTATTTATAGTTTTTGTCGAATTAAAATAAAATAAATTAATTTACCTGAATTACTGCTGTTCACCGTATTCACAGCATTAGAATTTATATTTTTCGGCAGTGTCATACAATCTCCAGGACCACCGACATTGTTCCCATTCCCATTATTCCCACTACCTTGCCTATTTGTCGAATATGTCGATAATTGATGCATATTACTGGCTTTGGGCAATGTCATCATGCCTGTTGTGTACTGTGTGTTAGTTCGATTGTAATTCTGTGTATTTTTCATCGGTAAACTAACATGATCTCGTGACTTATTAAAATTACTATCCGATATAGGAATTTTAGTTTGTTGTTGCATACAATTTTGTAAACTATTTGAACATATATGGGACGGTTTTACGTCTGAAGTGAGTAGTAGTGTCCCTGTATCATGATTTTCTACATCGACTATTATATTTGCACTTTGCGAATGGCCTAAATGATAGTGTGCATGTTTGATCGAATCAAAGGGGACAGCTTGATGCAGACCACGTTGTTGATATTGTTTTTGCAAACTTTTTACTTCTAATCGTGTTTTGTCTCGCTGATAGTATACGCCAGCGAATATAAGTACATTTAAAATGAGCAAACTACATCCAATTGCGATTGTTACACTCAATGCGGTTGAATAGGCAGCATAACCGGCTGCCTCGAAGCTAGCAATTGTATCGGTTGTAATATTGGTCACGGTTGTTGGTGAGAAGCCACTGTAATTTTGAATTGAAATACATGTTGTTAAAGCTGATGGTTCGACTGTAGTTATTCCACGTAATATTGTTATTTCGGTGAAATTATTCCGTTTTTTAAATGTTCCTTCTAGAAACGTTAATCGTGACAGGGAATCGGGCTTAACTGGTCCGTCATATAACTCGAGGTCATCGTGGTTTTTAAATAAATTATGTTTTGCTATCACATCTTCCATGCCAGCACGATGAAGTTCTGGTATTAGTCGTAACCATATAGATAGTTGATGGGCACGGAAGTGATTTTTCATGCGCGGTTTCATACCTGTAACGATATTATATTAGTAAGTAACGATTATGATGAATAATAAAATCTGATTACTAACCAATTTCTAAATATTTTTGATGCACTGGATCGTATTCCTCCCACTGTATACTGCGAAACCGATTTCTCTCTTTTGATGCAATTAGTACCGAATCCTGGCGATGATGTTCATTGGGATTTCTTAAAAAGTAAGAAAAAAAAATAAGTAAGGAGGTTTTTTCTTAAATAGCGGCATGGTATTTACCCAGTTCGCGCAAAATTACTCCAGTAAATCATTATTGCTTCCGACAGTGCAATTTCTGATTTTGTATAATTCCGTGGAAAATGGTTAAAACCATCAACCAATGGAGCACCAAATATATATGGAAGTTCTTCTCCGTGAACAGTGCCCATCCTCTGTAATGATATATTTTATAATTGGTTGTTGTTTAAAATTAACTAAAATTCGCATTCTGGTTAACACATACTACCTGAGGATAATCTCCGTCTTTGGTTTGATAATCAAATACACTAAAGAAACATTTTGGTCCGGATTTCTCTTGACCAGGCAAGGCTGGTGGTGGTGCTAATAGGTCACCTGTATGAACAAGCGGCGCCACAAATTGTGCATCGGATAAAGCTGCCACGGCTGCATCTCTCGTATTGATAGGATGCTGCGATGTTCGCTCCCAGTCCGTATACTCATTTACAACCTATAATATTCAATAAAATTTATTGATTATATGAAATGAACAGAATCGTTAGTAAAATAGTGTTACCGTATAAAATATTTCACTTAAATGATAGGAGTATGCGTTTCGAACATACGTCCTAAGGATTTTATCACGTCGCTCGCCTTCAAATCCACTTTGAATATCAGCCGCACTAAATCGCCATAGGGCTTCGCCCGTCACAACACTGAACAGCAAATCATAGCGTCCCGATGCATCTTGTGACCTTTTTGTTGTTCGCCCCGATGGTTGATCATCGGGATCCTGATTTGATAGACCAGTTCGAATAACAACACCATCCACCGATGGCCCGAATGCGCTTAAAAAGCTAGGTGCTTGAATATCAACCGAAAATAAATCTTCGAGCGGTATTTCTCTTAAGCAATCGACAATTTCTTCGTGATTTTTTATTAAATCTTCGGGTATTGTACAATTTAAATCCTTTGCTAATTTTAATGCATAAACGACGGGATCTTCAACAAGGGCCCACGATGAGTAGGCGGAACCGGACAACAGTATTGCACGATGAAATAGCCCAGGAACCATTGTTGGTGATGTCATTAAAAAATTTATACATGCTGCTCCGCTACCATGTCCGGCCAATGTAACCATATTGGGATCGCCACCAAATTTGATAATATTTTGTTGAACCCAATGCAATGCAGCCATTTGATCCATAAGGCCATAATTTGCAACACGTGCCCGAATTTGTGGACTTGGATTTGCATTTAAGAATCCTAATATTCCTAGTCTATAATTTAATGTGACTACAACAGTTTCACTATAGCTAGCCAACACTGTACCATCGTACGGGTTCCCGCTATTCCATTCAAACGATTCGCCATGTAGAAATACAATTACAGGAAATTTCTTTTCCGATGTTGCTACTAAAAAATTTAGGAAGATAAAAAAAAAATTTTATACAATTTTACTAAAATAATAACAAATTAATGCTTTTGGGGAATTTCCATTTCTTCAACAATTTCCATTTGCCAGTATACGAAATACAATCCAACTGAACACAAAATGAATGAAAAGAGATATAATCGTTGAGCTTTTCCCTAACGTATTTATATACATTATTATTTACTTAGATTGAAACTTAAAAATATTATTTTTAATTTTATTTAAAGCAAACTAAATTTAAAATAATAAAATAAAATAATGATGGCTGGTTATTTTTCGTGTAACTTTTTAGATTTCCCTTCACGCTAAAAACGAGCAGAAAAATAAAAGAAAATTTTATTTATGTCCCAAATACTTCTCATTCTTTGCGTCAGGTAAACAAATATTTTATGAAAACACCTACTCTTTAGTCTACTTTATTTTAATACAAAGATATATATATATATATGTATATATATATATATATATATATATATATATATATATATATATATATATATATATATATATTTATATATATATATATATATATATATATATATATATATATATATATATATATATATATATATACATATATATATATAAATATATATATATATATATATATATATATATATATATATATATATATGTATATATATATATATATATATATATATATATATATATATATATATTTATATATATATATATATATATATATATATATATATATATATATATATATATATATTTATATATATATATATATATATATCTATCTATATATATATATCTATATATATATATATATATATATATATATATATATATATATATATATATATATATATATATAAATATATATACAGTAGTCCCTTCGACTGAGTGTTTTTTTGCGCGCAAATATACAATATGAATGCATCTAGCTTCATGAAAAGTGGCCAAAAAAGCTAGAAATTCTTTAATTGAAAAAACAGATCTGTCCAAATGAACTTTACAAATCTAAAAGTAAATCTTATACCAATAGTGGTATAAACTCGATAGTAGTATATCTCGGCATGATGAACTTAGATGGAAGGAACACTTAAAAAAGAAGAGAGAAGAACTAAGCAAAAAATTTACAAAATTGCATTGGTTCATAGGGATACAAACTGAACTAGCGATCCATAAGAAGCTGCTGTTATACAAAGAAATTCTGAAACCTGTATAGGCATATGGCAGCCATCTTTGGAGTTGTGCGAAAAAGGTAAATATTAAAATCATACAAACAATTCAAACTAAAATCCTGCAATGCATTGTTAATGTACCATGGTACATCCGAAACAAGAACCTCTATCAAAATCTTAAGATGCATATAACACGTACAACGCCTGCACCAGCATGAAAATTTGAACAAACGCTGTGTGCTGACTTTATTTCAACAAGAAGTTTGCAAAAAAAAAACAAGCCACTGAACTTGTGGCGACCCACTGAACTTGGCCTCCACAGTAAACCTACTGTGGGGAAAAATCTGAGGAGGAGTTAAACGAAACTGGGTATAATCATGTGATTACTCCGACTAATCAAATACATTACTCCGCAATGTAAATTAATAAATCGATACAAGACTCAGTCGTAATATAAACTCCTGGACAAAATAACACAGTCACAAACGAGTACCTTTAAGTTCAGATACTATTCGAACAAAAGCCGCGTAAACTTTTGAACATTTACAATAGGAAGAATCTGGAACATTTAATATTGGTCCAGAAAGGCTGATTTGCCTTAAAAAGTGTTATTGACGAAGGAAGGTATTTGCCAAGTTTAATTTTCAACGCTGACGAAACTGGTATATTTTGGAAAAAAATGCCTAGTAGGGTTTTATTTCCAACGATGAAAAACAGACTACAGGTTATAAAGTAACAAAAGAGAGATTGACAGTTGTACTATGTCGAAATGCAGCTGGTGGTTCCAAAAACAAATCATTATTAAATTATGCTTCGAGAAACCCTTATGCTTTACAATGAGTTTCAAAAAACTCACTTCCAGTTCATTGGATATCTAATAAAAAAAGGATGAATGAACATTTTTGAGAATTGCTTTTTGAATTGGTTTATTGAAACTTAACCAGTTTCACTGCCGATGGATCAAGGCATCATTGTCCCATATAATTTATCAATGCGTGACATTTCGATACATAACTTTTTGTTGGATTGAAGTGTAAAACTCAACGATGAATGCTGTCTGAAAGAAAATATGTCCACAAAGGTTAAGAAGTCAGATATTTCGGTTATTGTGAGATAAGGGAAATCAATTGATGGAGACAGTATTGAAGAGATAGTATCATGACTTGGATTTGATCATGATACTATCAATACTACAATAACGATGGAAATAATAAAAAGTAAGAAAAAGAAGTAGAAATTAAAAGTCCTACTAAGTTTACTACCGAAAAGTTAGCGAATCTTTTTAAATTTGGTAGTCAGCTTAAAATTATAAGGAAATAAAGGTAAACAATCTGAGATAACTAAAGCTTTTTTTTTCAAGAAAAAGTACATCAGCGTATAAAAGCAGAGCGTTCTTGATTCATTAAAGCCTAAATGTTAAAACGAGAATTTAGTATAACAAGAAATACAAAAATCAACGTCAATTTTATACAAAATCTATGAAAAGTAAGGCTTTACTGTATAGTAAATATTTGAATTAAAAGTAGTTCGAATATCTTAGCTTTTATTCAATTGAAAACAGAAATTTCAGTTTTCATCCGGAAATTGATCATTTCTCGATTTATTTTTCCATTTTACTTTATTAATTAAATGAAAATATTGTATTTTAATAACTTAAAACGAAAACAGAGACAGATACATAATTAGGTACGAGAAATATATTTTATTTCAAGTATGCTCACGAAGAGAATAAATACAAATGGCACTTAAATCAAACCAAATAATTTCATTAAACTTTAGTGGCTTGTGTTGCATTTATGTATTAAATGAACAATAACAATACACAAAATTACATATACATATTAAACTTGATTTTAAGTAATGACATTTAATCGAACTATCACTCAATATAAAAAAAATTCTCTTGCTCTCATTTTTAACATTATCAATAATCACAATTTGATTTGTATTCAATCTATAATACAAATGCATGTTTGAAATATCTTTTCGAGCTGATTTACAATTGTTCATAAATTGTTTACCATTTTAAGGAATAAAATTGTAAAAGCTTTCACTTATAGTAGTTTAAAACTTCAAAATAAATTGATTCATTTTGTATGAATTTCTTGACAAAACACGAATTTTTCATACACTTAATAAAGCTCATTTCAAAAATTGAGTTTCCATTTGTTTTATTTACTAAGATGGCTTTATTTATTAAGATGGCTTTGATAGAAGTGACTAATATTTTTTCTTTCAATATTCTAACTTTGTACAAAATAAGTAGCGATCAATCGTGCAATTGGAAGGATTACTTTATATTTATATATATATATATATATATATATATATATATATATATATATATATATATATATATATATATATATATATATATATATATATATATATATATATATATATATATATATATATATAATATATGTGGTCTGAATACAAAAGGGCATAAGTCGAGTTATCATCAATTCAAGTTTTTGAGATATTCGAATTTACTGTACAAAATTACATAAGTCATTAAGTTCTTGTCGTTTTGTAACCGTTAGAAAAGGAAATATTCAAATTAAAATCTCATCTTATAAAGATCTCATCGTCCTTAAAAGAGCATAACTTAAAAAAATATAAAAAACAGCAAGATTTTGCATATATTTGGCCTGGGGAAGCAATTAGATATGATTTTAAGTTGTGTTTAATTCTCACACCACAATTACCGTCTGACATAGACCCCTCAGTATTGACATATTAAACAAGTTTATATTCGAAATTATTTTTTTATTAAATGTTATTTACATTAAAATTAAGTTTTGTAAGTTAAATCAATTCGGCGTCCATGTTGCTTTACAAATTCCTCTATTACCTCATCATAAAATGTTGTGGAACATTTTAATTTTTTTAACAATTCACTTTCAATGCTCATAAGGGCCAATTTTGCCAATCTGTCTTGTCCCATTCTATTTCTAATAAAACCTTTTAAAAGTTTCATACAAGAAAATGATCTCTCGGCACTTGCTGTTGTTGCGGGAATAGTCAAAACTAAATTGCATAATTTAAAGAATTCAGCAAAATCGGAACTTAGTCCAGAAGTATTCAATAAATCTAAAATTCCGTTGATATTTTTTTTATTTTTGAAGTTATTATTTCTGTAAATGACTGTAAGCTCTGTTTCTAAAATCTGAAAATTGAAGTGTTGTGAGTAAATTTTCTTTAAACAAGTAAAAGCATTGTCTGGAAAATGATTAACGAAAGAGGAAAATTTATTAACATCTAACAATTCTATAAACGATATATGCTGTAAATTTTCAAATCGTGCTTCAATTTCATTTTGGATTTTTACGGTAATTTTGGATATAAGATTCTGAACGTATTCTTTAGTTTCACATGTAATCTGTGTCCTGCAACGTTTTAGTTTAATTTTCTCTTCGATTCTTTCTTCGTTGTTCACTTTTACCCAACATGCATCGAAATTCTGCGAAGTACTCTCGACTAATTTTTTAAAATGATTTAAACTTTTCAGGTAATGTGATATATCAGAAGATTTTTTCTGAAGAATGCTAAATAATATGTCAACTTCTGGAAATATATTTGAAAAAAAATATAAAAGTGTCAAAAATATGCCATCCTCTTCTAACAATAACAGATAACCACGAGAGTTGTTTATTGTTTCAGCATCCCATTTGGAAATATCCTCGATTAAAATTTTATTAAAAAGCTCTCGTAAATCATTTAAGTGTGTTTTCATCATTAAAACTATTCGGCCATTGAACTCCCATCTTGTTGGCGAAGTTGACGGTAATCTACGTTTGACTATTTGATCAAACGCAAAACTTCGTTTTGATGAATGGTTGAAAAACGCAACTAATCCAGATAAGCTTGAAAAAAATGATTTACATTCGATTATAGTGCTGCACGATTGTGATAAAACCAAATTTAATTTATGTGCAAAACAATGAATGAATATAGCAGACGGATAAATTTCTCTAATTTTTATTTGTAGACCTTTGGTGCTTCCAGACATTACCGCGGCACCATCGTAACTTTGGCAAATTAGTTTTTCCTCTATTTTATTTTTTTTTAAGAAATCGATTACAAATTTTGATAGCCCATCCGTGCTTCGGTCACATGAAACATCAAGAAACTCTAAAAATCTTTCTAAAGTATTACCGTTCGAGTCTAAATATCGTAGAACTACCGCGAGCTGAGATTTTTTGGTGACATCTAAAGTCTCGTCTAAAATAATTCCAACAAAGTTTGTGCAATCCAATTCCTTTTGTATTTGTTTTTTAATAATAGCTGATATTGACGAGATTAAATCGTTTTGAATATCGCTCGAAATCCCTGAGAAAACTCTCGACGATTCTAAGTGACTGGATAATGCAGAGTTATGTCGCGATAATAAGTGTAAAAGTTCGATATAATTTCCGCGATTTTTAGAATTCTGAGACTCGTCATTTCCTCTAAACGCCAGTCCTTGCATTCCCAGATAGCAAACTGTATCAATCAGAGCACTCAGCATATCTCGATTTGTTTTTACTTTTTTATTAAATTGCTCTAAAGCGACGGTTCGACTTGAATCAATCCAATTCTCAATTCGCACTGCTCCGAATGTTTTTAGTTGAATCACATTTTGTAAATGATTTTGTGACTGTTCGTGCCGCTTAGTGGCCTTCGAAAAGTTGTTCATATCACTAGAACCTTTTACATTCCACACAGTTTTTTCTGAAGAAAACAAAAGACACTTTTTTGTTCACAAAAGAACAAAACACTGCATTTAATTTGGGACAACCCGTAAGCCATGTTAATTTTTCATAGCTAGCTTTTGTAAATTTTCGTGTACAATCTTTAATTTTCGTACATAAATTTGGCAAATCTGGTGTTGGCCTTGATTGATTAATAATCGCAAACTTTTCATCGAAATTATACTTTGCGAAGGAACTAGTTAAAAACGTTTCTATGACACAATTACAATCCCCCATTATTTATGTAGAATACTAATGACAACAATAATTAGTAAGATAAATAATTTGTTCATCGATTCTATAAAACACTTTCAGCACAAATAATAATACTCATTCAATCACTGATACTAGATTTAATTTTTTATTTAAATTTTAAACCGATGAAATATTAACTACACTGACATAAAAATTTAGCACATTCCTTTGTTTGAAATAAGATAATACAAGAGCGAGAATGCCGATAATCTGGTATTTCCACTATGGTTTTCTTTATCTATTTAACAGGATATCCTAAAAAATTACTATCAAATTTAGTGTAAAACGTTTTAATTGATATTTTGTTTTTAATAAGCACCTTCCAAAAGAAACATGATCAACCTGTTTCATTTTTTCCATTTATCTTTGTTTATTCAATATATCTTATTTCAATAATTTTCTCGCTCTCGCCTATATCAGTCAAACTTTGCATTTGTTTTTGTTATTTTCGTTTTGGTTTACCATACCCCACCAAAATAATCATTGTTTATTTTTAAGAAGAAATCACATTATAATGCATATATTATATGGAGAAAAAAATATAATAAAATTTGGGAAATCGTTGAAACAATAAACAAATTTTGTTTTAGATTATTTCCAATTGGATTTAGATACGAGTACAAATTTATTGAGAATAAACTTTTTTCCAATAGTTTTTTGTATAAATTTTATATGAAACCATTTTTAAATATAAATGAGACAATTATTTTTTGATAATTAGGTGCTTCTATTGTAAGTTTGAACAATTTAAAAGGTCTATAATATTTGTGGTAAATATTAAGGGAAGCAATGCTTCCCTTGCTTCTATGAACACTTCGTCCCTGATATATATATATATATATATATATATATATATATATATATATATATATATATATATATATATATATATATATATATATATATATATATATATATATATATATATATATCATTGGCTGTATACGCATACGGCCTTTTTTTTTAAAACCATGGCCACATCAAAAATAGTATGAAAAAGTTGATTTTTTCGTATTTTTTGACTTTTAACTTCCTATAATTGGTTAGGCAAGCGCCAAAACCAATTAATCACTTTCCAGACTTTGAAAATCAGGAAAATGATTATATATCAACAATCCTAATTTAATAATTTTCATTTAAACCAATATTTTAATTCATGTTTTTGAAGATTTAAGAATCTAGATTTTTATATTTTAAATCGTGAATAGAAAAATAAAACGAAATGGATTTGTTAAATCGGGTTTAAATGCAAATTGTTTATTCGATTGTGCTTTGTTTCCCGCACAGAACTACTATTATCATTTTAGTTAGCATCCCGCTAGTTTTTTGATTTTTCCTTCGTTTCAAATTTTTCTAGAAATTAAAATAATGCAAACTTGCAAACAGTTGTCTTTTAGTGCATTTCGTTTCATTTTTAATTTCGTTTTGATGGTAGGATGTATTTG
Organism: Tipula lateralis; assembly: GCA_963932295.1. Taxonomy (NCBI): domain Eukaryota; kingdom Metazoa; phylum Arthropoda; class Insecta; order Diptera; family Tipulidae; genus Tipula; species Tipula lateralis. Next base: position 142,085,340 of record OZ010737.1, read on the forward strand.
TTTTATGTTTTTACAATTTATTTTATATTTCCGTAGTTTTTTTTAAAAAGGGTTTTAGATATTTTCAATGTTGTGAGGATTTGGATAGTTATTTGTTGAATTTATTTAGGAATTTAAACTAGAAATTAAATGAAACTATCAAATGTATTGATAAATATCATCAATTTTATAATTTATAAAAGTATTAAAATTAATGTTTTGTTTAAAAATAATTAATTAAACATCATAAAAATTTTGTCCCCCTAAATTTCAATAAAACAACGGATCAAATAATAATATAAAGTTTATTGATATATAGATATTTAAATTTATATATTAAATTTATATTTCAACAATTATATTTTATTTAATTCAGAAACATTCGAATGTTTAAACCCGCCAAATATATTTATTAACTTTTGGCATCCTGACAAGAACACAGCAATAATAACAAGCAATGTACCAGGTAGAAAAAAACCAAAAATATCAAGGTAAACAAACCAGAAAAATTATTTTTGTGACTTTGTATATTCATTGTGTGCTAGAGTGTTTTTTCTATACAAGAATCACATGCAAAAGAGGAGTTAAGTTATATAATCGCTCTTTATAAATTTTTGGAATCACATTGAATATTTTGATCATATGATCATATGCGATACGCGAAATATCATCGAACTTAAATATTCGCCGAAAATGAAAATAAAAATTAGTAAAATTTCTTATGAATGAAAATTTGGCGTATGTAGCAATAATTGGGAAAATTATTTTAAGAAAGTCTTGATAAATAATCATATTTAGATGCCTCATTGATGCAGACTTTTACTGCCAGGCATGGATGGTTTCAAAGATTTAGAAAGAAAGCTAATTTTCCAAATGTAAAAATTGATGGAGAGGTGCTGATTATAAAGCTACTGAGGAATTGGAAGTTTAACATTTAATGTAGATGAGATTGGTCTATATTGGAAGAAGATGCCTGAACGTATCTTAGAAGGAAAATATTTGTATTACACCGCTCGAAAAACCCAAGAGCATTTAAATGAGTAAAGATTAATATGTTACAAGTGTATTACAACTCAAATAAATATACGACATAATTACTTTTTGAAGACTAGTTTATGAAAATATTTGCGAGTGAAGTCTATCTGCTTCCAACTACTACGAGTATTTGACATCCCATGGATTAGGATGCTTAAGCTACATTTACGGACTTTAATTTAAAAATTACATTTATTTAAGCAATTATGACTCTTGAAGAGGGGATTACTTTGGTCGAAGTATAATATTTATTATATAGTGGGATATGGAAAAAATTAACAAAAATATTTGAAGAATCTACAAGTTCTTCGATTGAAAAACCTGTTGACATTGAGGAAATTACAGTTCAAACCAACTCATTGCACACCAATTGGATGACCTAACGAATGAAAATTTATTTGAAGCACAATGTGTTGTAGAAAACGAAATAAAACCAAATCAGATGAAGAAGAAAGTCCACAAAAAAAAATTCTCAAACAACGAAATGTGTGATGCTTTTCACCAAATTAATAAGTGAATGTTAAAATTACAACAAATGGATGCAAATGATTTGATATGATATGATAATATTAATACATAGGACGTTCAAATGTAGACTGTAATGCTGAAAACAGATGATCAGAATTCTGACAGCAGCGAAATTAGAAAACACACGTTTATATGTAGTGATTACATGTATTCTGCTCGACAAGTAGAATTCTGCTTCATTTCTGTATTTCTAATTTCGCTGATCAGAATAAGGGCGACAACACATAAAACAAAATAAAACGCAAACCGTGACTAAGTTCAAGTTGTTTTTTTCATTTAGTTTCCTGTTGATAGAAAATATTTTTGTATTCTGTCAAAATAAAATGGAGGAACAGAATAATTTTACATTGGAAAAATAATAAACGGAATCAATCATTACAAATTTTTGTTTTTATTTAAGCATTTTATACATTTTTTAACATAATAATTTAAATATGTAATCCTTAATGGCGAATGCATCTCGTGGAATTATATTGTGGAATTATTCGGTTAAAATTTATAGCGCCCATAGCCTTTTTTTATTTTTCACTACATAACTTAACTTCATTATGACAGTTCAACATAAATAAAATATGATTATTTTATTAAAATAATTATATTTTATTAAAACACTTTAATTCATGATAATTTAATTTTATTTCCCATTTTTTTATAACGTAAAAAAAATTACAAAACAGTTTGACAGTTCAAATTCTGCTTGACGCGGCAGAAAAACACGATCATGTAATTTGCAGGCAGCGCTGTAAGCAGTCCGAGCGCGATGCAAAATAACATCATATTACTACTTGTATGCGCGAACCAGAGCACAATAAAACAAACAATATGCATTTAAATTAGATTTTCAACTACACACACACACACACACAAACACACACACACACACACAACGCATTTATTTTATTGAATTTAATTAAAGAAACACCGAGCTGACAAAAACACGTCCACTCGGTATGAAGATCCACACAACACTCAAAAAATTACGCAAATTTCAAAATATAGATAAACGATATAAAATTAACTTTCATTGAGCTTTTGAAGTGCTGCCAACCGTTGACTCACACTATGTACTTAGAATGTGAGTGAACTCAATAAATGGATGCAAATGAAGAGCGATTCTCGGAAGTAACTAGTCGGATGAATTTGGCTTGTTATAAATTTACCGAGAAATGAAAGCTTATACTGTTTAGATGACATTAGACAGATTTTTTAAAAAAACCAGCACTGTATATTTGAAGTTTGAACTATATGAATTTTGGGTAGTTTCATTTCACCTGACCCTGAAAGTTAGTAGTACAGTATGCAATTTTTTTTATAGCTAGTTTTTTAAGAAATTCGACATACGACCGATGACCAGGAACCTATCTCGGTCGTTAGTCGGGGGCTACCTGTATATATATATATATATATATATATATATATATATATATATATATATATACATTTGTTTATACTGAGTAAATTATATTCGATGTGTTACTCTCAGGAGATGCGAAATTAATAATCATTATACTCCTGTTTATGGTGGTATGTACGTAGGTATTGTGATATACGAATTCATGTACTTATATGTACGTTTATCTACTCTATCTGCTTACATGTACCTATCACATCCTCAGAGTCTGTCAAAAAACGTTAATGTTACACAAAATATCTTATTGATTTTTCTTAAATAAGTTTTTCAGAGATTATGTGTGTTGTACAGAAAATAAAAACTTTTGACAAACAACCGACTCTACATAAAAAAAATAAAAGTTTTTAAGCTTGTTTTTTTGTGCTCAAGGTACATAATATGTACATACATATCATATATAGTACCTATATGTATGTGTGTATATATATATGGTTTAACGCCAATAGATTTTATGTCATAAACATTGAGAAATGTTTTTTGGACAATGGAAAATTTCACATTATTTTAAATAAAAAATAAAATAACACGAAATATAATCGAAAAAATCAAGAACTCTTGAAAGTTGGGAGATCGAAACTGAACGCAGAGTTTTTTTTTTGAGGAAATTGATTTTTTCTTTCTCCAAACAGTCATAAATATTCGTACAGGAAAAGGAACACTTGAACTGCCGCAAGCATAGAAATTATTCGCTGTATGAGTTCGGAGAGGGATGCGGTTGTTGTGATAAGTTTGTGTTTAGCTGTTTTTTTTGTGTCGTTCAATGCTATACGTTTTATATGGAAATTATACGATTTTATTTTGAGAAAATAAAAACTAGGTTGACTCATCTTCACAGCTGGTATATAAATAGATAAACAAACAAAAGGAATGTATTTTATAGACGAACATATCTAAATAATATCATGAAGTTTTTGTTAACACATTCGTGGATATTAGTTACACCTTAAATAAATAGTTATCGGATCGTTTCCTTTTAAATCATGTCTGATGAAAGACTAAATGTATAAAATAATTGGCTTCGTCGCATTTTATTACCAGCTATCTCTGCATACATTCAGATGATGTCAGGATGTTCCTCAGGCTACTAAGCCATTAGACAACATTTACGTCTGGATCAAGAAGCGATGAAGAATATAAAAAGAACGCTTGTCAGCTTGATCCACTGGAACAATATTTTATTCGTGGTAAGTAGCTTCTACATTTAATTCTGAATTAACAGTTATGCGATATAATAAAAATTATGTATATATGTATATATGTATATATATATATATATATATATATATATATATATATATATATATATATATATATATATATATATATATATATATTATTTCTCGTATTTGTTGTTCTTGGTCACTGGCTTCTACAACCCACATCTTTTGTGTCCCGGGACTTCCATCCAATTTACCCCAAATTACTGTTTGTTATGTCTGAGCGCGGTGGCAGCTTTGTTCGATGTGTCAACATAACTCGCCTGGCGATTGGCTTCATGCTGTTCAATTGTAACGACAGCTCAATATTACCATTACTTGGTTTCTTTTCCCACATCCAATACGAATTGGTTCTTCTTCATGAAGACCATACCCAAAATCACTTCATCGACAATATCGACTATCGAAACATCATGGCAGAAATCCCTGTTATAAATGGGTATGGTCACTTCCGTTTTTCCTTTGATTTCTGCACTTTCGGCGGTTTCTGTTTGCAGATTTAACCCTCCAATTGGATGAAGTTCGTTTTCTATTAAATTAGCCCGCACAATCGTTCGCGTTGCCCCCGTATCTAATGTTATCACACTAGATCTGCCATCAATTTCTCTACTTATGGTCAAATTATCACCACCTCTTGCACATCGGGAAACAGGTAAGAAGATGGAACATTCGTTGTGGGAGTCAGCTTTCGTTCTTTAAAGCTTACCCTTACTGGTTTAACGCTTGCGATCTTGCAAGACTCACCTTCTCTCCTTATCTTCTGTTCTCATCATTGGACCTACGGTACATAGGCGACGGTGTTCTTACTCGCTTACGACTAGTTTCCAAGCAATCTCGCGATATATGACCTAGTTCTTATTCTGTTTTTGTTATCCCGGACTCTAGTCGATGGCTCATTTACTGTTCTTTTCTGATTATATCTCAAGTTATAGTTTTCTGGTTCTAATTCGACTCGTCGCATTTTTACTAGTGGTTTGATTATGTTATATTCAGTTTCGTTTGTTAAGGCACAAGCGATGGTCTCCGTATGCTAGCACTACCGCTCGTTTTGTTTCTACATCATCAATCGATCTATGTCTGAGGTAAACTCCTGTAGTGTTTCTCCGATTCTTTGAGAGCGACATTTGAGCTCCATCCTGTATAGCTCTCGCTTGTGATGAGCACCATATTTACGTTCTTAGGCTAGCATGATTCTATCATAGTCCTCGCGTTCGGATTCTGAAATAATCTGCAACATATCTGCGACTTGATCATTCTTGCACCAATTAATTCTCAATGCTGCCGTTTCAAATTGTAATTTGACAATTTTAAACGACGGTATTCCGTCGAATCTCGGAGGTTTTAATTTAATTCCGCTGACTGGTTTTAAAATTTGAGTAGCACCAATATTATTTTTAATGTCTATCATCTCTCTTTCAAGTTTCAAAATCCTTTCATCAGTCGCTTCAAACTTTTCGTTCATATCACATTTAACTGTATCCACTTTGGCATTAAAAGACATGGACATTTCGCGGAACTTTTCACTCACTTCAGATATAAAATGCCGTTGGATATTATCTTGTTCTTCCAACCTTTCTGACACAGTTTCTTGTCCGGTTTTCAAATTTTCTTGGCTGGTCAGCATTTTAGTTTTCAAATTTTCTTGATTTGTCATGAATTGTTGTATCGCTGCCATTAATTGCCTCATATCGATATTTGTAGGTGCTGGAGCAATGGTTACTCCGGCATTTGTTGCCCCTTCCATTGGATTTTCCGCATTAGGTAATTCAGTATTTAATTCGTACTGGTCCGGATCGATGTTCTGCCTCCCTTGTAATTCTGAATTGCTACCCGCTGTAGGAAAACCTCGTAGGCTCAGCTTTTTACTCTATAGTGGCTTCATGTCTCTTTATTCACAATCCCACCGCTGTCACCAATTTTTGAAATTTTCCCTAGTAGGGATTCAAACCAATGCAAGGTTCGATAACTGGATTGTGAATAATAAAAACCACTTGCTTGTTTTTCACCATAACGCTTATTATTAATCAGCACCTTTTACACCACAATTAACTTTTTCACTGTTACTTTCACTTTTTCACTTTGTTTTCGCTTTTCCAGGTTTTAATTTATCGATTTTCCAATTCAAATCTGTTCGCGTATCAACTCGAGTCATCATATCAGCTGGCACCAGAACTAGAAGCTGTTAAATAACTATTAGCAATATAAACGTCAAGAAACTGGAAACATCTCAGCCAACAACATCTATGTCGACGTATACGTCAGGGGTATAAGCAATCATAATAGATTTATTATTAAAAGAGTAAAATGACCTGGTCAACCATGAATAAATTGAAGCCAGGGCGATTCATATAGCTATTTAAAGCGAAGAGGAATAGCAACGAGAGGTCTGTCCTACAACATCTTCAGCTTTCAACAAGTAAGGCTGAAACAAAGGCAAGTTGAATAAGTTGAAGGAAACACAAATATTTGCTCATTGCAAACATTGAATGGATGTACAGGTACATCTATTACAGTGTTAGATTGTACTGCATGAGTATGAGATGGTTTCTAACATTAGAAAGAATGTGAACGTTGTGCGAAATTGTGTATGAAGTCATGCAAAAACTAGTAACCAGTAGCTGTTAAAAGAGCTGTATCAATGGAGCGGGAAAAATCCAGTTTGAATATCGATAGGGGCGGATTCAAAATCCCGGGCGTATCATGAACCTCACATAAATATTGCAAAGATTAAAAATAAACAGAGAAGTGACTAATTTCAAAGTTCTGTTTTATGTTGCTGAACTAATTCATCAAGTATTAAAACATAAAGTGCTAATGGCACCTGTCATTTGATATCTTGCTGTTTAAATGGAAAATTTTATTTCTGCTAAATGCTGTGAGGGTCACAAAATATGTCTGTGGCATTGTATGTCTGCCAACTTGTGTGAATTAATATGAAAAATTGTGTTAAGCAATTTGATATATAATGAATGGTTTCATTCTAATGTAGGTTAAGACAAATTCAAGATGTTAACCGAAGAAATTATTTCTAAAGCACATTCTTTCTTCTGAGAAATTATATATGAGTGTTGGTGTGTCTCTACTCTTGAGTGATCAGAGAATAAACTTTCAAGATGCTTCAAACTAATGCACAAATGTGTTCATTAAAAACATCCACTGAACGCAGTCGTGCTCAGAGGCGACGAAAACCATGCTTGGACAAGGTATCCTATCGTCGATGAATGAGTTTTCATGTGTTTCATCAACAAAAATTCACATATGATGACTTTTAGACCATCGTCTCAGCTAGTTAACATCGATACAAATTCTAGTCATGCAAATGTCGCAATGTTATCCAATTATATTGGAGATGATTTACCCAATTAAACTTTTTCTACTATAACACACACGTCAATCATAATCATATTGTTGTACAAGCTGAGATATTTTATTGGGGCAAAGAAATAATTCGTTGAACCAATACGTTATCTCTTGAATCAGGAATTACTTCCAATCAGACGGGCGCTCTAATTACTAGTGAGCAAGTTAACACGGACTTGAATCAATCTTTGTCATTAAGCAATTTAACGAAATTATCAGAAGTTTTGACTTTTAGATAATCCGTTTGGTCATCCGTACTAAGGTCCACTTATTGAGCTACTAAAAAACACTTTATGGTTTTTTTGCCAGATAAACTTCCAAACTTATCAGATCGCTTGATACTTAATTTTTGAAGAAAGCAGAGTACTATGAGCCCCAAATTTTGGAAGACTAAAGTTTCGCAGAATTTTTCGTCTTGTGAAAAGAACCATCTCAGTTTTCCTAGGGTAGACTGATAGACTCGGATCACTATACCTGGCTCCAACTACATATGTTTATCGCCATTTGCATGTGATCATATAGTACATCCGTATATTAACCTACCACTATTAAGGCGATATCATCGGCATAATCTTGTCAGTAAAACCCGTTGTAGTTTAATTGGACTAGCAGTGAAAAATTCCCTTTCGAACAGTAGTCCTTTCACTGCCTAATCTGCAGTAATTTTCCTTCATCTAAGCATGGCACTAAAATAACGAGCAATTGTGATCTCCATGTCTTTGAACTCCAGAAAAGTTTCGAAGGCATTTTCCTTATTGTCCAGCGATTTTTCAATCCGTTCAACAACTATACGGAGTTTTATTTCAACAGAATTACCGTGTTGTTTGGAATGTATAGATTTTACTACTAGTGTTTACCTAACAACCAATCGCTCTAAATCTTACTTTATTGCCACCAAATTATGTGCCAATTGATTAATTCTCACATACGATGAAAATATTTAATAAATAAACAAATCAACAACACTGTCGCAGTTTGACGATCTCCATCCAACATACAATTAAATTTGTATCATTTCGTACTTCTAATCTCATAATTCCGTTTCGTAGTGTCACTCAAATGTTGTTTATTAAATATTCTAATGTGGGATTACAACCGAAGAAAATCCTTATGTATATAGCGACGTTGCGCTTTATGTTTAATCTTCACCAGGGTTAAAACATTAAGTCAATGAGATGAGATACATTAATGTACGAGTATGAATTAACTTTAAGACATTTGATGTCATTTTAGATAATTTGGAATTTTTAATCTGTAGGTACTTATAGATATGGGTCTATGGTACCTATGCTACAAAATTTCAACCTATAGCTATATACAATCATAAGACTATTCAAATTTGTTATTCAATATACGAATTTTTATTAACCCACGTTTATTAATTTTTACTAAAATATCCCGCGGTAAAATAAATTTACATACAAATTATTTAGGTTATTGTAATTAAGTAAAACCTACACAATTTCGAAATAAAGTTTTAATTTAAGAATATCTTTGTAATTGAGTTTTTAATACGTTTCTCAACACTGGAATCGAAAGATGGGTTCCACTAACTTACTACATACATTATATCACGTTTCATGGTGCCCCATATTCCCCCAGCTTTTGAAACGTAAGCAGTGACCAGATATAATGGTGGGCAGAGAAAATACTCAACAATTCTCTTGTGTAGGTCTAAGCTGTCTAACTGAGAATCAATTGGTCCACCGTGATATTAAAACACTAGATATGCCAGACCAGTGAAAATGTCTGTTTTTGGAATTCCAATTTAAAATTCCTACTACGTGTAATATTTTTTTTCGTAATGATATCATGACTTTTCTAGTCATAACTAAAGAATTAATTTTTTAAAGTTTAAATTACTGTATATACAGTGAGACCATTTAATATTCGGACAAATGTAACATACACTTATTCATTATATTATTTACTATCATACCGCCCAGTTTGCGAAGTGGTTAAAAAGCTACATAGTGGAGTGGTAGGTAGCGGGTTCGAATCCTGATGCGAAAAGCAAAATTTTGTTGTGACACTGGTAAGAAACATTTATGTGGATGTTGAAGTATCCAAAAATATATTCTTCAGTAAAAAACTATATATAGAAAGCGAGACACAATCCTTCTATTTTTTTCAATTGGTTTTTATAGTTATCACACCCTGAAAATGGCAAAACGTATGAAAACTTCTGATTTTTTTAAAAATATAACTAATATTTCTATGGGAAGTTCGGATGGTGAAGATGATGACGAAAGTGAACTATTAGATAGTCTAAGTGATCGACACAAGTGATAGACGAAAGTGATAGTGAATTACCAAATCGGGAAACTGAAAAGGCGGCAGATGGTAATTTTTGGAAAAAAATTAAAGAAGGAGGTGTTGTTGGTAGATTGCCAATTCAATGTATTTTCAAGGATTCACCTGGGCCCACAGCACATGCAAAAAGAAATATTATGAAGGGACTAATATTATTTTCATCTAAGTGAAAAGAATGCTCTACTTAGCATAAAGAATGCTAAGTAGAGCATTCTTTTCACTAATTGACCACTACATCTTAGAACATATAAGAATTTGTACAGAGTTAGAAGCCTCTAGAGTTTTGGGGAAAAATGGATCGTAACTCAATCAAATTTAAAGGCGTTTATTGCAATATTGTATGAATGTGGAGCGTACGAAGCCATGATTTTTTATGGAATAAAAAGTGGGGACCAAAGTTTTTTCTACAACTATGAGCAGACGTGATTTTACTGAGATTCGACGATTCATTAGCTTCGACAAAAAAAATGAGAGAAGCCAACGTTTACAAAGGGACAGTTTGGAATAAATTTATTGCAAATAGTCAAAACTGCTTCAAACCAGGAGCTAACATTTTGACCGGTTTACTTCAATCGCTGGTATATCTAGTGTTAACTCCCTTTCAACTACAGTATTACAGAGGCCATAAATTCGATACCTTGTTTGGTAGGTTGAATTGAAGTATTTGGTTGTCGATTCCGCCCAGTATAATCTATACTGATACTATGGTGAGAAACTTAACCTAAAAATCGTGAGTTTTGTTTTGTTGTTGAGCAACGAAATATTCTTACAATTCGTGTAGTTTCTCCAACATAGCTTTCGGAATACACTATATATCTCTATAGTCATCTTATCCCATTTCGATTCATCTCGTCATGTTATACGTATACAACATTTTCACATAAAACATTTGTGAATAATGAAAATTCTCCCATTTGCCATAAGGAAATTAATGCAAAAGGAAACAATTTGTGGAAATAATGCAAATGCATTGTTAATAAATATTGCAAAATTATAAAATAAAATAGGAAATTGAAAAGTTTCAAAGAAAATGGCACAGATTGAAATGTGATGTACGAGCATAACTTGGTTTTGCATTTGTAAGAAATGTATTACGAGTACAAATAACATTAAAGTTCAATAAATCATATAGCATGGTTGGTAATTATTTTACCGATTTGAGCTGGGCTGATAAATCTACTGTCACGGATCTAGCCAATCTCTTAGATTGAAAGGTCAATCGCAGAAAAAACTGCTTTCTGTGTCTTTATTAACGTTGGGGGATGTTTTGGTAACCACTCTCACGACTCCATTCTGAAAACAGTATAGGAAAAGGAGTGACACGATGTTCACATATAGATTGGCCTTATATCTTCAGTAACCTCGTATCTGATGTAACACGTTACGAGGATTTTTTTTTTGTAATCATTAGGATATAGTTTTTTGAAATATCAGATCTTACAATGATAGTAGTATTACGTAGAAGAATGGCACAACGATCCAATTTATTACAGAATAATTAATCCTAGATTAGAAACTAGATACTTGGAATAAACATATCACTTACATATCACTGACAGCACTGACACTTAGGCATGGGTTTATTTAAAGCATTATGGTAGCACTTGGGGTTTGAAGCAAAATATGATCAGACTAGTCATATTTAACCATAATTAGTCCATTGATCACTTATGCCTATTTGGTATTGTAGTCAACGACTGTAGTAATGCGCAAACTTTACTTAGTACATGACAACAAATAAATTGTATTGGTATTACAGGTTCAATGTGAATATGTACTGCGGCAATGGAGGGAGGCCTCTTTATGGTTACTACTACTGCACTTGCATATTTTTAAATAGCAGCTTCCTGACTTTATTGAAGATCAGCTAAAAATCCTCGTTTAATTCTTTCAACTGGCATGCCTCTCGACTGTATGTCGACAAAAATAGGATTCCATGTTGTAATGTGGTACTTCCTCATCGAAAAAATTAGTAATTAATAGATCACCAAAATCTAACCTGAAAGATTGAACAAACATTTCTTAAGTGCTTATCTTAAGTATCAATGGAGGTTGCTTCGTTAATGCTAGTTGCCTTATACTGGATTTTTATTGTGAATAATCTCGTACTTAAAATAGATTAATTTGGTGCCAGATAACATTCTAGATTAAGTAACATTAATCTCATATACTTGCCAGCTCCAGCTTTATAGTTACGAGTATTTTTGAATCATGAAGTAGTCTCGAATTCAACTGTCACCGTTGATACAAAATTAACATTCTCCGGATGACATAAAACACTATTGTGATTAAAGTAGGAGACCACTAACAATGTACATCAATACGTAATAATTAAGGATAACAGTGTAACACCATGAAAATCGCGTAACACCAACCGTAACACAAAACTTAGAAATATATGTTCGGAGGTCTTTTACAAGGACTCTAGTGCAAAACAAAGTGTAATTTTTATAGGTTCTAGCAACCAACGCCTTGAAATCAGAAGTAACTAAATAAATGTGTTTGAGTTGTTTGAGGATAATATAGCTCTTGGGTGGACTTATGAATGTACAACTGTTTACACTGACCAATAAAATATCGAACTTTAGAAGATCATTTCTGTGGCCCTATTCTGGTAATTCCACGAGAAATTGGGGAATAGGGAATTGGGGAAAGATTTTATATGAAATTTCTGTTCAAATATATTTTTTCCGGCCTTCTGACGAAAAAGGTTCGATGTAAATATTTATAAATTGGGAATAATTTTTCCATACCAAAATTGAAAGGAAAAATTATTCCCAATTTAATACTAGCTTTTTACCTCAGTATGCCAGAAAAAAAAATATTTAAACTCTAATTACATATAAAATTATTCCCCAATACTGTTTTCCCCGGGAATTACCAGAATAGGGCCACTGGTGATTATTTCTGAAAACTTTTCATTGGATGAGTTTAAGTATAAACAAACAAATAACGCTCTAGGAACTCGAGGCTAATATCTGAAATTAAGTTCGACAGCTTCAGCCAGAATTTCTTATACGAATGTTATGATAAATCCTTTGAAAAGGTTGCTAAAAGTAGAAAGGTTTTTAACAAAGAGTTTCAACAAAATTCGAAACCGTAATCAGTCTGTGTATATATGTGATTACTGCCATAGACATATATCTAGTTTCGTAGCCATGATTAGCTGTTTTCATATTCTTGCAGTGCACGCTATCCGGAGCAAGGGAAATTTCTATGCAAACTTATTCTATTATCCAGTGTCACTGTTAATCAAAAAATAAATACATAAAAAACTTAAATTTTGACATTAAATACAATGAAATTTATCGTTTTCAGGGATACACATTAAACCCATATTTTTCGTTAATTTCCCATCAAATAATAGCTGATCTGGATAGCGGCTCCGGATAGTGTCCTAAAAAATAGATAAAACTAAATATTTATTTTTACAAATTTTGATATCTAATTGAATAAAATATTATTTTTTATCTATGGCTTAGAGAGGCCGTAAACGGCCCTTACCACGTCTCAACTGAGACCTTATGAACCATTTTAACGATTGGTGCGTGCACATTGTAGGTGGTCAGCCCAACGAATGTTTTTACACACAAACGCGTTTTTATGTCATCCGGTTGCATGTTAATTTTTGGTCAATGGCGGGAATCGAACTCGAGATCGCGGAGTGATGAGAAACTCTCTTAACCATTAAGCTACATTCGGGGACAATAAAATATTATAGTTTGCTTGTAAATAAATTGAGTTTACCTATAAATAGTGCATTATATTGAATTTTAAATAGAGAAAACTGCTTGCTCCGCATCGCTATCCAGAGCGAATATTAAAACAAGGCTAACAGTTCTCATTTCATTCGACAGTTTATCGTAATTCATAAACATTCTTACTTTAACTGTGTGGTTTAAAAATATTTTTGTTTCGCCATATTTTCTATTTTATTTGATTTTTCTTTGATTTTCCATTTATTTATTCTGTCAATCAATCAAATTCTGTAATAATTTATTTTTTTAAACTTCAAATTTTATAAAAAAAAACAAATACATAAAAAAACCAATATTTATAGTTTTCGCTATTCACTAACTGTATAACATGGCACTGTCATCACTAAAATGCCAAGCGGTGACAAAAAATAGCTCATTCCAAAACCATGTTTAAACCAAGTTGCAAACCATAGTTAGCAGTGTCACATTACAACGAAATCACGATTACCTGGAAACAGTAGTTACGAAACCAGCTATGTGTCTATATAGTATAAGCTCATTTTTAATAAATAACAAAGATATAAAATTAGCTTATTATATTTATAATTATAACCTTAAAATAATCCAATTTAATAAATGAAGATACAATAAACCTACATATGCCTAATTTAGGAAACAGAAAAATCAAAGATACATAATTTCTTTATAAAATGTGTTGTTTCTAGCTTGCAGCATTTTTAAGGGACCGGAATTAGATATCTTTGCTGATGTTGAAACTATTGTGTAATCAATGAGTAGATATAGTTAACTCACTGACATCTAATTAACGCAGGTTAAATTTGAATGGGTAATGTCGCTTTAGGCTGTTCATGGAGGTCGCATATATTATTTAGATCCTGAAAATAAATTGTGAAGAAAGACTAGTATTTAATATTGAGGTTACGATGGTTATACTGTAAATTGGATGTGGTTATTCTGTTCTCTTTCACTATACAACAAACTTACTGTAGCTCAGTGTTTTCCATTTACACTAAAATTAAAATAACGCATAAAACAATAATAAAAGTCCATAGTTTGGGCAAAATGGTATCAACAATTTAGCTACATCAGCTTCTACCACAAGCCAGCTGGTTATATATTGTAAAGCCACAGTTACTATTTGTCTTTAAATTTCTGATATTGTGACTGAAGAAAAAAGGTTTTCTCTATCGATGGTTAGCTTCCTAGCAATCTATCAAACTCATTCCTTACGATTCAAATTAACACGTCCATAGCTGACAGTGACTTAATCATAGTAAATAAAATTTGTATTCATTTCTGAATTTTTATAAGAAAGCAGTTGAATATAAGAATGCAAACTAAGAATGCACCATGGTTGGTTTTATGTTTAGCTTTAACTGGGTGCAGGTTCACCCTGTCCAGGACAGGTTAAGACTGTCCTAGCTCTTTGTAACTGTCAGAGCTCCTGCACCCAACGTGCGGTACTTCAAGTAAAGGTTGATAGCTGTCTAAAACTTGTGCATTTTATACTCAAACGGAAACAGAAAACCGGATAACGAATTCCACTTCCTAGATATAACCGTTCCTTATTTAATTCTGCAGAACATTTACCATTTATTAATCTATAGAACATGCAGAGTTCTGCAACATTTCTGCGGTTCTATAGGCTGTCTAGATCTTTCGTAAGTCTGGAGTTTCGTATTATTTAGATGGCACGTCGCTGAACTCTATCCAGCAACTGAAGAGCAGTACCATATGCTCCATCCCAAACCTGACAGCAATATTCTATACACGGTCTACTAAAGGTTTTATATATCTGGAGAACCTGATGCGATTTAAAAAACCGTATGCATCTATTGAGGAACCCGAGTTTAGGTGAAGCTGATTTGGTCAATGTTACAATGTGCTCATTCCATTTTAAATTGTTGGTAATCTGAACACCAAGCAGACAGAATTAGGCACAACCCACGAGAACGTGGCCTTTTAACATAAAATGATACTCGTTGTGACTTTTTTTAAGCGAGAACGTGCATCTTTGTGTTTTTTCTCGTTAAATTTGACCTGATTTGTAACTCCCCACTCAAATATTGTACTCAAATCGGAACTAAGCGAAGTGACAACTTCCAGTCGTTTAGATATATCCGATCGAGAAAAGCCTTGGATATATCCAAAGCGATTGCAAAGGCTTCTCCATGTTGCTCAATGGCGAGATTCCATTTTTTTCTTAATTCACCAGTTGTTGGTTAATGTACTTTGTAAAAACTTTAGCCACGGCTGACACAATTGATATTGGCCGGAAGTTTGAGGCATCAGTTTTATCACAACCACGTTTAAGAACCGGTTGCACCATTGCACTCTTACTTGCTAATAGAAAGGAGAAAATTTTTAGTTAATATTGTAGCCAAGTCACTGGAAAACTTCTTCAATATTCAAACAGGAATTCTGTCAGGTCCAGTGGCCTTATTAATGTCCATTGCCTTCAGGTTCCTGAAGGCAATTTCTTCCGAGATGTTGACAGGATCCATTTTGGAACAACAATACGGTGACGGAGGCGTAACTCCATCGAGGACAACTAAGGTCGAGTTCGTAGTGATGACATTTGCCAGTAAGTCGGCCTGCAAATAGGAATCCACCACAAAAGTACCATCTGCACACTTCAATGCTGAAATAGATGATTTAGAAATATTGGCAACCGATGCGACCATCTGGTAAAAGTTGGGATCGGAAATTTTTAACTCGGAAGCCTTAGCACAGATTTTTTTACGAAATTTCGTTACGCTTTTATTTCTTGTGAGCAGATTTATTTTGTCTGGCTGCTTTGGCGGCTTCGTTTGAAAAGATTTTAAAATTAGCATTGGGATTGGAAAAGGATGATAGGATATATTTATTCATTCCATGTAGAACGATTTCGGTGAAATGGGAAAAGGTGTCGTCTATTTGATTGTTATATAAAAACAATGGCCCTCCCACGGGAAATGTTGACGCCTTAGCTGCTTTCTAAATTCTGGTGGTGTTTCGACAGATATTTTTACGGTATATAACAAACCCAGTACCAGATGACTAAAACCTATGGTACGTGAAAAAGCATTCGTTCGACTAACTGCACCACCTACAATGAACGCGTATCAACAATAGTTTATTTATATAGAACCTATAGGAGTTAAGGCAACTAAATCGTTTTGTGAGAATGTTAATAAATCAGTCTCGTATATTTTGATTGGTCAGCCAACTTCACGTACAACGAAAAAGTTAACATTATAGACGTAATTTAATTAAAATTTTCAAATATATAGAATCGAAGAAAATAATGACGTATAAATTGAAATCGTGGGGTATAGATGTCTTACCATTATATACATTGAAATCATTATTTCAAATGCAATTTTTATGGAACGTGAATAAAATATTTTAATAGCCCCAGCTAGGTGTAGCAAATATACAGGTGGATTGGAAACCATTAAATTTTCGTTATTTTATCTTATTCGATTTTAAAATACAAAATTGTAATAAATAAAAATTTTCCGGATTATTCTAACCCCTTTCACTTGAAACAATACCCACCCAATGAGGGTTTGGGTTTTGGTCAATATTTGTACAAATGTTATGTACGAATTGGTATACAAATAGAATCGAAGTGTTCTTGAAGATGTACGTACAGACATAGATATACAGTCGATGTGATAAGAAGACGCCGATGGAGGTGTAATTGTGTGGTGTTGGTATTCTACCAGCTGCGGTTTTATATAAAAAAAAACCAAGAATAACTTTATTTATGTTATTCGTATTTTACGTGGTGGCGAAAGCATTGAGATAGCGATGTTATCTTTAGATAAATCTTATTTTAATGTTATTGTGTATTTAAAAATATAAAATAAAAAGAAAAAAGATTGGAATTAAGGGTAAAAGTTAATTAAAGGGAAAATATAATTTCTATTTTATGTATAAATATACTCTTATGTAAAACCATTGTGTACATAATTGAGTTATTAGAATATTTTTGTATAAATATAGGATTTCGAAATCTAAAAGGGTGAATTTTGATTAGGTATCTATAGGTAGAGATTATGGCATTTTCTACATTGTAAAAACAATTTGGTGATGGGAAAGGGTTGTGGTTTTATTGTCCATTTTTAATATTTTCAACCTTGTGCTATTATTTAACTTAAAATATTGAATTCTGGATTTGACTGATATTATACACGTTTGTGTTATATATACACCATTAAGAGTATGATAAATATTCCATCGAAGTGCTGCTTCATCAACGTTGAGTGGTATGTATGTATATAAAAGTTGTCACGAACTAAAATATGTTGTGACACAAAATAATAATACCAACCAATTTTTATGGTATTTTTTTTTTCAATAATCTTAAAGATTTGGAAAAGGATTTATAATTTGGAAATGTTCCAAATAAAAATAAAAAAACGGAAAAGAAAATAGTTTTTGCTATCGTGGGTTGTGTTGGTTCTGAAATGGTAACAACAGTATTTATTGTTGAGGACTATTATTATAAAATACCCAGGGAAGTGATCAAAATGAATACCTCATTACAAATCAGTTTAAATTGAAGTGTTTTGCCTGAAAAAGTCGTCTTCAATTAACATTAAACCGAATTGCGAGGGCACGACTCACACCCAAGAGGGGAAGTCTCATTTATTAAATCCGGACAAATGATTTAAGAAATTAAGTTTTAAGGTCAATAATGTGGTTTTCCCCGTTTCATCTTCCGACTTAAAAGCTACAGAATTAAGAGGCTTTATCATTTTAGCTTTAATACATTTTGGTACCAATTTCGAAGAGAATTGTTCTACCTTACTGAAACAGCTACTTCCTTTCCTAATATACCATGAAGGTTTGAAACCAAGTCATAATAGGACGCAAGTCCCATAAAATGTTGTCCGAAAACAAATATAGTTGGTTGACATTACGAAATGCGGAACATATGTCGTGAATGTGACAGTCCCATTTTCGATGTTCAGTTTTTATATAAGCACGAATCGCCGCAATATAACCACTAACGGTATCGCTTTTTCTCTTATTGACCATGTTTTATCGTTCACCGATAACTCTATTTCTTTTCTCAATCAATTATCTCTCGGTTTAGGATCTCACCATGACATATTAGTATTCTCTACTAATTGTTACTCTCGCTCGGAGCCTAAAAGGTTTAGTTTCAGGGATTTTTCTAATATAGATGATTCTCATTTAGCACTAGCTCTATTCCTTGGGATAACATTTTTTCTCTTGATTCCTCTACTAGTCAAATCCAGCTCTGCAATGGATTTATTAATTCAGTTTTCGATAGTTGCGTTCTTCTTAGATCATTGGTAATTAAACCTAAATCTCCTCCATGAATGTCTGAAATTATGGATGCAATCAGAATTAGGGTAGATAAATTTCGCTTATGGAAAAGATTAGGAGATAGTAAGATATGTTTAGTCTACAAACAAGCTCGCAATAAGGTAGTAAGATTAATTAGAGCAGCCAAAAGTATCTTTTTCCAGGATAAATTAGATCCTTTTCTTCCTCCCAAGGTTTTTTAACGTAATGTTCGAAATCTAATGCCATAGACACATATCTGGTTTCGTAACCATGATTATGAAACTATGATTTTGGAAATGAGAATACATGACACACTACAGTTCTCATTTCATTTGACAGTTTATAATAATTCATTAAAATTCTTACTTTAATAATGTGGTTCAAAAATATTTTTGATTCGCCCTCCGCCTTAATTTTCCTATTTTCTTTGATTTTCCTTTCTTTTTCTTTGATTTTCCATTAATTTATCAAATTCTGTAAAACATATTTTTTTTTAAACTTCAAATTTTATAAACAAATACATAAAAAAAACCAATATTATAGTTTTTGCTATTCACTAACATTATAACTTGGCACTGTCGTCACTAAAATGCTATGGGATGAGAAAAAATAGCTCATTCCGAAACCATGTTTAAACCAAGTTGCAAACCATGGTTACAAGTGACACATTACAACGAAATCATGGTTAACTCGAAACTGTAGTTACGAAACCAGATATGTGTCTATAGTATAAGCCTGAGTAGGTGTAGAAATAATGGTATTTTAGATTTCAAAGCTGAGAATATCAATTCTTATTTTATTACCTCGAATCCAACTTTGGTTATCATAAATTTGAAGAGTGTTCTAACTCTTTTTCATTTTCTAATATTTCCTTTGAGGAGTTACAGTCTGCTGTTTGGAAAGTAAGATCGGAATCTTCTGGTCTTGATAGGATTAGTTTAAAATTGGTGAAACGAATTTTTCCTGTAGTCTCAAAATATTTATTACACATTTTTAATTTTATCTTAACCTCTTCTTCGTTTCCTGAGCAATGGAAACTCTGTCAAATAATTCCAATTCCAAAAATTACCAATCCTGTTGAGTTATCTCAATTTAGATCTGTCAGTATTTTAAGTTCCATTTCCAAAGCCTTTGAGATAGTAGTGAAAATCCAAATTCAGTCTCATATAATTGATAACAGTTTACTTAATGTCTTTCAATCTGGGTTTAGAAAGTGTCATGGCACGAATACTGCATTATTGAATATCAGCGACGATATTCGGCGTCGTATGGAAAACAGAGACTTCTCTCACTTTGTTAGATTTTTCAAAGGCCTTTGATTTTTTGAATCACAACATTCTCTATAACAAGCTTATGGCACAATTTAAATTTTCCCTTTCAGCTGCTAGATTAGTTATAAATTATTTATCGGACTGTTCACAGACAGTTTATTTTGGTATTGGTTATTATAATTTTCTTCCAGTTACTTCAGGAAGGTTCGGTACTTGGTCCTTTATTATTTTCTTTGTACATTAATGACATAGAATCCTCCTTTCACCATTGTTCGTTTCACATTTTTGCTGATGATGTCCAAATGTATAGAAAAGTAAGTTAGATCAGCATTCTATTGTTAGTAATATTATTCTGGTTAACGAGCATTTAGATAGTGTATATAATTGGTCTATTTCCAATGGACTTCTCTTGAATGCTAGTAGATCGCAATCTATTGTTATTTACAAAAATTCTTTAGATACGTTTTCGTTTCCTTGTATTAATCTTAATGGGTCACTCATTCCGTTTTCAACTATACTATTAGGAATTTGGGAATAGTTTTTAACGAAACTCTTTCATGGGGTGATCATTTAGTTAAAGTAAGTAGATAGGTATTTGTATTACTTAGTTGTTTGTATAAAGTGGTAGGGTTTACGGATAGTCAGTTTAAAAAGAGAATGTTCATGTCCTATCTCTTTCCTCATTTCCTCTATGGTTATGTTGTCTTATTTGGTATGTTTCAGGAAAATATGTCTATTCTAAAAAGATGTTTAAATGCTTGCACTCGTTTTATTTTCGGAATTAGGAAATTGGACCATATTTCACCCTATACTAGGCTTGTTCTTGGTTGTAGTTTAACTAGGTTTTATGATTTTCGGTTTTGCGCTTTTATTAGGAAGCTACTAAAAGCTAAGGAACCAAACTATTTATTCAAAAAATTATTATTTAGCAGGTCGCAGTACGCCAATCTTAGATTCCTGCGAGAAATTCTTCTAGGTCTTTAAATTCATCTTTTTTTGTTAAAGGTATTGTTCTATGGAAATCTGTTCCATTCAGTATTAGGAGTTTGAGATCTGCCGATACATTTTAATCGAGGTTTCTTGAATGGCGTGTCTGAATTACAATATAATAAGTTAAGTTAATTGTTAAGATTTTTTTTATATATTGTCTGATCCCTGCTGCTCATCCCATTGTAAATGAGCTTGTACTCAAAATGGGATGTGCGTGCATGGTGTTGACTTTTTACAGTAAAAAAATTAAGAGGTTTTTATGCCTAATGGAAGTAATAATTTTTTACAAGTTGCTTCCATATGCGCTTTTGGGTCTGTTCGCTTCTTAATCAAAATTATAAGCATAAATAAATAAATAAATAAACAATGATGGACCGATTTACCCTTCCCGAAGCATTCGCTTGATGAGAGAATTTTGGCGTAAATATATGTTTTATACCACACTGATTCATAAAATCAGTAAAAGCTCGCGAAATAAATTGTTTACCATTATCAAGTATTATAAAAAGATAAGTTTTACCGTTAGTAGAACGTGAATAAGACGCTAAAAAATCAATAAACAATTTCTGCCACGGACGATCAATTTCTTGGTACAATCTCATATGTGGATGTGTAGAGTGATTAGGTGCCTTTGTAGTTTTGCAAATAACAAAAGACTTTCCAAATTCCATCACATCACGACTTATAGAAGGCCAATATTAATATCTTCGAAGAAGTTCAATAATTTTATTAAATCCTTTATGGGCCGCAGAAGGCAGTCTATGCTCTTCGAAAATTAAATTATAAGTGAGCCCTTTTGGTACATTTAATTTCGGGGATATCCGTTTCACTTTTGTAGCGTGTATTCGAACGATTGAAATAAATTTTGTCATTCACTACTTAAAAGGATGTCTTCAGTTTTGATTGACAAAGAATTGCGCCGATCAAAGATAAATATTCATCACTTTTAAAGGCGATGTCATTCAGGTCCAGGTGAGTATGTAATGCTTCTGAGTCAAAATTATTTAATTTTAGTTCTTCAGCATATATCTCCATAGAGCATCCGGAACCACATTTTCACTTCCCGTTCGATATTCATTTTTAAATTATAAGCTTGTAACTTTAATTAGCAAATAATCTCTCTCTCTCTCTAATGAGGAAGATATTAACGTTATCAAACCTTCCTTGAGAATTGGGTCAATGTTTAGTGTAACCTGGTACAAACAGATATATAACTGTGCTATCTAAACGTATGAGAAGTTCTAGATCATCGGAAAGTGCTAGTGAGATAAATTAACCCGAAAGACACCCCGAAAAAAAGAAACCAACAACAATGTAGTTGATGGAATCTTCAAAACGTCTCACCAGATTAATAAATCAAGTCATGGATGGAAAATTTTAAATTTCTGGTGTGAAAAAAGTAAATTTATTTCTATTTATAAAATAATGTTTTCGTTGCTAAAAGCTTCATTCGAAATAAATAAAGTAATTTGCCCCTCCCATTGTTTCTTCAAGAACCAGACAATAAACCATGTAAAGAATAACTGGGTATATGCAATTTAAAATATCTTATGCAAAGAAGAGTGGCTGTAGAAGAACCTAGAAAAAGAATGAGATTGATACAATGCTTTAAACGGTGTTTATAGCATCTGTTGAGAACTAAATAATTCAAAGGACTGCAAAGAAAATTAAAGCTAATACTTCTGTAAAAAAATGTAGGCACTGAATTGAACAGCAACGAATAATGTTTAAAATTATTTGGAAAAACAATTATTTATATTTGGGTGTTGGCAACACTGTTTTCTTTGACAACCGATTCGACAAGTGAAATATGTGCTTTGTCATTACTTTGATTTGCTATTGCATAATAAATAGACCCACGCAGCAGAGCAACGCTTGCAAATT
The DNA here is from genome assembly GCA_963932295.1 of Tipula lateralis. Lineage (NCBI taxonomy): Eukaryota > Metazoa > Arthropoda > Insecta > Diptera > Tipulidae > Tipula > Tipula lateralis. Next base: position 142,108,351 of record OZ010737.1, read on the forward strand.
GTTGAAATTTTTTATCAAAACAATGGTTCTGTTCGCCAAACTCATCGTCCATTTTACGGTCATCGAAATCGACCTTTAGTTCGGTTCACTATATGGATCGTTTTCGCACCATGTATGTGTAGCATTTAGGAAGACCAGAATCAATTAATTCGATTTCGTTCTCAGCAACTGGAGATGTCTTCATCCATTTTATGGCAAATTCTATCTAAGGATCTTAGTTTAAGTGTTTACAAAATTCATAACTTGTGCTTTATTTCCTAAAGCCATCCGACCGTTGCATACCTTGAAATATGGCCAAAGAGTTGAAGCATAAATTGATATTGATGTTGATTTGCCAAACAAAATGTTATTCATCGATGAAGCTCACTTTTGGGTACGTTAATAAACAAAACTGTCTGATTTGGAGTGAACATAGTCCACAAGCCTTTGGCCAAACATATTACATACTGAGAAAATTACTGTGTGTGTGCTTTATGAGACTGTGAAATCAGACGTCCAAATGTCTTCAAAATGATGATGGGAAAAATGTTATAGTTAATGTGAAACGGTATAGAGACATGATTTCTAACTTTTGTGTACCCCAATTAGCTGGCATAAATGTTGCTGGCATGTGGTTCCAACAAGATGGTGCCACATGTCACACAGCGCTTGATTTATTTAATTACTCAATGAAACATTTGACGAAAGATAATTTCACGTAATGGACCCGTTAATTGGCCACCGGATCGTTTGATCTAGCTTCAGAAGTCTACGCGGATAAACCAGATATAATTTAACAGAACATTTGATGAGTTATTAGTGAGATACGGCCGCAATTGCTGCGAAAAGTGTGTGAAAATTTGACCTGGAAGATTGGACAACTAGAATGCAACTCCAAGCAGTAATGTGCATTATGAAGTTTCAAATACTAGTATTATTAAGGGAATCGCTAAACTGATTCAAACCAATGACATAATCCAACAGCTGTGATAAAAAGCTATATGAAAATGAGATGACTATTTTAAATTTAAAATAAATGGATATTTAGTTTAGGACACTAAGCATCCAGGTGGCCAATCAAATAGTTGCATGGCTTTAAATAAAAGGATCAACGAGCATCTACCTTGATGCATGGACTGCTTAATGAATATTATGTCATATCAGTAGTATACTGTCTTTGAAAATACGCTATAACAAACTACAGTTCATGGAATGTTCTACCCAAAAGGGCAAAAAATTGAATTGGGTAATAAAGGCCGACTTATATCACCCGAAGGTCAATATCTTTCTGATGCTAAGAGGAAAAGAGCTTATATTATTTATCAGGTGGTAACCAGCACACTGGCATTCTTGATCTGATTGACTTTTGCGTAATAGAAGACATTGCATGAATGAATGTTAAAGCAACCATTTGCTACGATCTATCTAATCATTCACCAGTAGTTGTAGTTAGATGGAAAACTGATGTTCTAAACAAAGTTGTTCTCTTTGCTTATAGCACACCAGCTGCAATCGATGAGGCTGCACCGAACTTATAAGTTGATTAGGACAGATAAGCAAAAAAAGTTGCCCGGTTGGCTGTTAAATTAATCTACTAAGTGAAAATTATAAATTGTGAAATTGAATATTTAAACATCTCCCAAACCGAGAGGACTTTGTGGAAGGGAACTAAAAAATTAAAAAGGCCAATAGAATCAAACACACAGTTACGACGATTATGTAAATGTTGGGTGCGAAGACACGAGAAAATATGCTTCGGGATAAAATTAATATTCAACGCGATAATGCGAACTGGTTATATAACTACGTTAAAAAGGGAAAATATTTCTCATCACAATGATACAAAAGCTCGGGAAAATAAACGAAAACATCGTCATACAGCCCAATAAGCAGAGTTGTAACCATTTCAGAGCTATTTATAAAAATTGTACCTACTTAACTTAAACCATTACTGGAGCGGTGTATTATATCAGATAATCAGGTTGGCTTCCGAAGTTAACATATTATAGAGCAAGGTTTATAAATGCCATCGAAAACTCCTTCGAGGAAAAGGAAAACTGCTCTGCAGTCTTTTTGAATAGTGCTAAAGCTTTTCACAAAGTTTGGCATGACCGATTTATATAATAAAACAACTTGTACTTAGAATACTAAAAAACTCTACTTTATAGACATAAACTTGAGGTTTGCCACTTGACCGAAGTCTAACATCAAGCAAAGGCCAAAGAAACCTAAATTTTTTCCAAAATATATTGGCTTATAGAAAGGAAATCAAAACTATCAAACAATAAAGTCTTGACCAATGGCACTCGGTTGTAGACGATCAACCACCACACCAAACAGAGAACTCCTAAAATGAACTCAATAGAAAATACTATGCAGCATTGTGAATGAATGGTATATTCGAAACACCAAAATCATATTCAAGCAACCGAGCTATAAAAGATTTCCAGAAGTAAATTGAATTGTATAGTTATGAACCTTTAAGTTTGATAAAGGTTCATCGCTTCTAGTTTTCACGTTGCATGACTATGTTTTATATAAGAAATTATGAGCTCTAAGAATAAATCTTAACAAAGGTTTTTAATTTGTAGAAAGATTGAAAAATAAAGCCATTGACAGCATAAAATAATCTCATAATGGAAGATGACTCGGTCGGGATTGTAATGACTCGTTCGGTTTTCATCGCTGTGTAACTGTGAAAGACCATCATCTCTTCCAGATGAGTTTTATGAACCACATACATATTTTTATTTTTTGGAAATTTAATGATCTAATACATTAGATATGCGAACAGATTGCGGAGCATATGATTAAGTAAAACGCCAAATCAAGATATTATAAGACATTCCAGGCGATTTTTGAACTAGAAATTCAATTCTATTCTTCTTATACAAAATTCATAATTTTACAAATAAATCAATAAATTATGGTCTGGTTTTTGTTAGATTATACGAACTCTATAAGTTTGTCTTCCATACAGATTTTTTTACCGCAGTAGAATGAGCGTGTCGGGTTTCGAAACCTTCGTTATTTTATGTTACAAGCAAAAAGATAACACTATCAGTATAAAATAAATGTCTGTATAGTGTACAAACAAACATAAAGTATGAGTTGAGAATGAGATTGTATTGCTACAATCTGGTATGTTTCATGGGTAAACATAAATTGTGGGTGTATGTCTTATAGCTTTATGGAGGTAAACGAATCATATAAAAGTTTGAGAATTGTGCTTTACTAATTGATTTAGAATGTTTTTACTCCACAGATTTTATAATAAATTTTGGTTAACTGTGCAGTGGTTAAAACGGATTCATTTGGAACGGGAGGTACTGGATTTGAATTCCAATATGGGGGATCTATATAATGTTAAGATTATTATATATATATATATATATATATATATATATATATATATATATATATATATATATATATATATATATATATACTGAAATGGTATCACAATGGGCCAAATGAGCCTGAGTGCCGTTTTCTTTTTTAAAAGTGTATGTTGGTAATTCAAACAGTTGGGTAGTCCAGTAACCGATTTTCTCTAATGTATACATTACAAGAGTTTAAACTGATCTTCTAAAAATGTGTTGTTATCTTTAAGAAAATAATCTTAGCTAAAGTTATTCATGCCATTTGTGAAAAATTAATTATAATAAAACATCGAAATGGATGGGAGTAACATCAACATTTAAAATCTGAAAGTTTTTGAAAATAGCTACACCACAGGTTCCAATTTAACTATTTTTAAAAGTCAGTGAAGTTAGCCCGAACTTTCAGTCCGAAAGTTTTTGGTGCGTTTCTTTGGTTAAATGTATGTCTATCCCGAAAAAGTGTAATTCACTAAATTCCGAAGTAATAACAATCGTTTCATTTATAGTTTTTAAAAAATAAAAAAATAATAATTTCATTAGGTCAAATATAACCCTTATTTAGTGTAGTGTATGGTTATAGGTCTAATAGTAAAATTTCTACTGGCTTTACTAGAGACAAACCCTTATAGTTGCAAATGTATACAAATACGTTTACTTCTAGTACAGCTAGTAAAAATTATACTATTAGACCTATTACCACGGATTGCTGACAGATTACAGACGTAAATTTTCGATCTACGTCTATTAACGAAACATAAATAAATAATTACTATTACGACATTTTACTATATTTTTCGTAGCACGAAAAATATTCCGAGAAAATGCAATGGCAACACTAAAATATTAATATCGCGACATTTCAACATTAAAATATAAATATCGCGACATTATGATTCAATGTCCAAAAAAAAAAAATCTATCGCGATATTTCTAAATATCATTCCGGGCAAATGTTTCTATCAAGACAGTTTAAGTTAATGTCATTAAACTATCATTTCGAAAATACTGTGTCACGATAATATTAAAGTAGGAATGAAATGTTTCATTATGACATTTTGAAGTTGTACTAGATATTGATCACCAAGAATAGCTTGGTATAGATTTTATAGGTAATGTGTTTACCTTTCGTTTGCCCAAATTACAAAATAATTCTATTAGAAAAAGGTTCGTTATAGTTGTTTTAAGTCGTACCAAATATCTCTTTGGCCAAATATCTCTTTGCATATATCGGTATTTGATAAATTCAAATTGCAGATACATTACCTATAATAGTTTTGCTTGCGATGGTTGCAAACCCTAATTATTTCATGGGGTGTTGTAAACGATGTCGACATTCAAAATTTTAATGATTAAACAGATGGACAAATATTTATGCAAAATAGTTTACACAGTGCTACCCAATTAAGACCACATTTTTTATCAATTTAGCTTGAAAGGTTTAAAAACAAAAGCTGTTTTATTTCGGCAAATCAAATTTGGAAGCATAAGGTAAATTACTCTAAATAGATCGGCAAGTATTAGCTGGTTTCCATTTAAAATATTTATAAACAACGTAATTCTGGGTGTATTTGGTGCTTTCAGAGCCGCCATCATTTAAGTTAAATTAATATGTTCAGTTCTGAATACCACCAAAATTTACACTGTTGAGCTAAACGTTACTGTCGATACATTTACAGCCTTTACTCAACATTACTGATTCAGTGATTAGGAACGACGGAATGTTGACAATACATGAGTGTTGAAAGCTCATACGGAATCAATAGAAGGGTTTAAATGAGATGTTTCACTAAATGAGCCGCTTTTTCCAGATGATTCTTCGAACTACCTTCTATTTTGAATCGATGATTTATGATCTGTTTAAGTAAATTTTCATTTTACAGAAAACCAAAAACATTGGTAGATTAGTGGAAAGCTTTAAAATATGTATCACTTTCGCCATGAAATCCACGTATATATATATATATATATATATATATATATATATATATATATATATATATATATATATATATATATATATATATATACCGGGTGTTTCTTTTAAACTGAGACGCTCAAATTTCTCGAAAAATAGCACCCTACGGAAAAAATGTCCCTAGACAAAATTTAATACTTGTGCCGTTTTAAAACTCTCCAAACTATGGTGAGAGACAATCCGGAATCGCGAGCTATTTTTCGTGTACTAACATGAGGATTATGAGCTACTGCTGCCAATACAGCAATTTCATTATTTTCTCCAGTGACTGTTGCTCTACGGGTCCTCTTTTTCGGTTGAACATTTCTATCAGTAATTAATTGTTTGATAGTTTGGCCAAATGAAGCACGTGAGCGAATCCTATCCGGAAAACGTTGAGCGTAAATAGCAACAGCATTTTCAAAATTTCTGCCAGCTTCTCCATAAACCAGAACCATTTCAATTTTCTCTGCCTCAGTTAAACGCTTCATTCTAAAGTATTTTATAGTTTATTTTGCAATTACGAAAAACATGAAGATAGGAAATAACACAAACGTTAAATGTGATTTACAAAACGTATTGCAGAAGCGAATGCATGTGTTCTAAGAAGAAATTGAAAAAATTGAATTCCGTCGATTACAATGCCATCTATAATGAACCGAACAAAATATTTCATTCAAATCATAAGTACTTTTAGTCGTAGAATCCGTATCTCCAATAAAAAATATGGCTTCCTATCTTAGTTTAAAAGTTACCCCGCCCCACCTACAAAGCGGGGTGTGGTGGACTATTTTTTGCACTAATGTATTTCCCCCGCGGTGTGATTAAATTTTGATTATGGATATTTTTTACCATAGAGTGGCTATTTCTCGAGATATTTGATCATCTCAGTTATAAAGAAACACTCGGTATATATACTCGTATATATTCATAATACATCGAATTGTTTTATTAAATTTTACTGTGGACAATTTAATAAAATAATTCGATGTGGTTTACGAAGCATAAATAAATTAAATTTTAAACTTAGCAATCGAAATGTATCATGTTTGAACGAGACAAAACAAACGAAATTACCATTCAACACCAATAAATGTAAAATTCTATTAAAGTTAGTATAGCTTAGACGTTTCATTTAATTTGACTACTACTCTTCTATTATGGTATTTTCGACGAGTTTTCTAATAAGTGACATTATTAATTTAACTAGAAATGAAAAACATCGGAAAAATAGGAAGAATTCATTCTAGTAAGGACTACAACACAGAAAAAATATACAGAAACAACAATACAAAAACAACAACTTTACAAAAACAACAATTGCAAGAGAATAAAACATTGTAATGCATAATTCTCTGTTCTAAAATTTTAATTTGTTTGTGTGTATTTTGCTTTGAATTTGTTTCTGAGTAAATTTAATACATTTTATTTAATACGTGCCGAGTAGACTTTGAGACTAGACTCTCATTTGTTTGCTAATTCGAGAGTAGAATTTATTTATTTAAATTTTTACTCTCGTATTTTCTAAAATAACCCCAAACCAATGGCATAACTCCACAAAAAAATTAACAATATTTGATTCGTAAGTTTTCTTCTGTGTGTGCTATTTTTTTTTGTGATTACAGGTTTTTCAATAGGCAAATCTGTATTTGATAAAATAAATAAAGAATGAATTTAAACAAATTAAAAGAATAGCTATCGCCATGCCAAACAAAATAAATTTTAAGGACTACGATTAATTGAGAATAACACCGACCTACAACAATTTTTACATCAGTGGCTCTACTCTGGTTTTCTCTGGAAATTGGGAATTGTGAAATTTTTTTTCCCAATTCCGAAAAGTGTATTCAGGCGTGCTGGGAATTATTTCCCTTCTGTTGAAACACATAGTTTTAAATGTTTGCAACTAGAGTTAATGAATATGATTTAAATATTGACGGATGAATAACAAATTTAAAAAAAATAAGTGTTTTCGCGTTTAAAATACAATTAAACATTTTTTAGGGTAGGAATTATTTTCTGCATTCACTATTTATTATGATTATTAGTATTTATGAATGGGCTAATTTTTTTATATTTTGGGCGGATAAGACCAAATTTAAAAGAAATACGTGTTTCTGTTTTTGAGAAATATTTTTTTTTTTAAATTTACACTCTTGTATTATGATTATGTTATGAGTATGAAGCGTGTAGCTTGTTGTAAATTTGAATGCGTGTTGTACTTCCGAGTTGTTGCTTGTTCTTGTATAATCCACTAGGCCGGTTTCGATCTGATGATGACGTCATTGAATGACTGAGTGATCGAAAAGATCAAATCCATCTCATCAGGCATATGCTACCGGACTTGATGTTCATACTGTGCGATTCGTATATATATGTTTAGTTGTGTCGCGACAGTACTAGTGAATTACAAGAACTTAACTTGAAATATTTTTATTAATTAATTATGGCGTGAGATAATTTAATTGTATTTGTTGGAGTTGCTCAAGAACGCCACATAACTCCCCCGAAAGTGAATTCCCCCTCCGAATAATTATGATTATTTGTGCCGCAGTGCGTGGGGTGCCTAAATTCGCCCGCTTAGTAAGTAGGCTTGTTGCGACATGAAACGAACTTCCTGGAAATATCTATGCCTTGAACGCGAAACGAGCTTACCGCGTATTGAAAGAGAAGACCGGGAAATTCCATTGTGGGAAGTTAAACTTTTTGCCGTGTTAGGTTAGGCAGGAGGTAGGATGAAATTAGCGGGTGGTTTGTGTCAGAAGATCTTGACGTGCTCACCTGCGGAGATGGTCTATGGCCAAACAATTAAGTTACCCGGTGAGTTCTTTGTCGAAAATCCTCTTCCGTCTTTGCCACCAACCGACACAGTTATAAATCAACTCCGCACCACCATGCAAAATCTCATCCCCACTTCAACTAGACAGGCGAAACAAACGGATATTTTTGTTCCCAAATCGCTCGATAATTGCGATTATGTCTTTGTAAGGGTTGATAGAGTTAAAACAGGGTTGCAAACTCCTTACGACGGACCTTTTAAAGTTATACAGCGTTTACGCAAGAGATTTATTGTTTCAATTAAAGGCAAACATCAATCCATTACGATTGACAGATTGAAACCTGCGTACGGCATTTTAAATTCTGCTGATCAGGTAGCAGCTATGACACGACATAGAAAAGTTCGATTTTCTGTATAACATTTCGATATTCGCGGGCTCTATCTGCGAAGGGGGTCCTGTAGCGGTTAACATATTTGTTGAATAATATTTCAAACCGCTTCTTATTTATTAATGCAACTTTTTCATTAATGCCGAATTTTATTACGTCACGTTCTATCGTATAATCGAGGTAAATAAACATTCACAGTGACCGATGTTCCATCTATATGTCAGTAGAATATTCTCGTTTCGATAGCATATTTAGTACAGTCAGTTGTTACTACGTTTGAATAGATATTTTCTCGTATCGACATCTATTCAAAGTAGAACGCCGCCTACATTATCAAAGTAGAGCGCAACTACATTATCATTTTCTCGTGTTAGTATTTCTCGATCGTGGCGCGCGTGTCCTCCCTCTTGGTTGAGTGACAAGCCAATTATTTTCGGCCATTACATTCATTATCATTGACCTGTCTGGTCATTACTTAATTACCAAATTCGGAGCGGTGTGTGTCGTGGAAACAAATAAAATAAATTAATCAAAAAATATATAAATTAAAACATTGAAAATTAAAATTGTAACCTTATAAATAAATAATATAATAAATAATTAATATAAATGAATTAATAAATAAATAAATTATAATATTAACCTAAACATAAAGTTGTTTAAGTGCCATATTGGTGACCCTTACGGCCCTTTTTAGGGCACAACACGCCTAAAAAAAAAAAGAATACGCGTATAATACCTCCACGCAACGAGGGAAATAAAATACGCGTGTGTATTACCCCCGCGCAATTAGGGAAACGGAGTAACGCGTGTGCATACCCCTGCGCAACGAGGGAAACGGAATAACGCGTGTGCATACCCCCGCGCAACGAGGGAGATGAAATAACGCGTGCGCATACCCCCGCGCAACGAGGGAACGGAGCAACGCGGGTGCAAACCCCCGCGCAACAAGAGTGAGACGAAACGCGGGTAAATATCGCGCGCAACATAAAATTATTTTTGTAAGTTTTTATTTATTTATTTTTATTTATTTTTTTCCCACTATTCACACCTGTGCTCTCTCGCCATTTAAAATTTTCTCACTTGTACGTCCACCCGCCGATACCGTTTGCAACAATTTTTTTCTCCAAAAGCAACGGTACAATACGCTTCGCCGCCACGTTTTTCCGTAACGAGAAATTTTTCATTTTAATAAACAGAGTCGTAAAACCTTATTTTTTTTGTTTTTCCTACTAAATTTTAACGAGCCCCCCCAAATTGCAGAGGTCGAGACAAAGATAGCCTCCGTTTCGGGGGTATCTCGTCTAACCGGGAGTTAAACAAAGGGGAACATCCCAGCCCCGAATCCGTCGAGAAAAATTCGTTGTGAATACCTCCGGATTCAACATAAGGTAACCATTCCTATTATCATTTTTTTCCGCATAGTTTTTTACTCTCTTTCTAAAACGGTCGAATATTAGTGTAGTGTTAAAGATGAGTGAATCTAAAGAACAAGATGTCGAGATGGACCAGGAAGACGTTAAATACAGTGAAGTAGCATCGGCAAGGACCCTGCCACTACAGCCATTATGGATGGACAACATTAAAGGTTGGATCGCATTGGCGGAGATCACCTTTGACCTGCAGAAGACGACGGGCTCCAAACAAAAATACATGCAGGCCATCTCGTCCATACCGTCGCACCTTTTCCAAACGACGATACCGGACGTGTTGAGAAATCCACCCACCGAAAACCACTACGAGCATTTAAAAATTATCCTATTAAACCGTCTCGCGCCTTCAGACGAGAGGCAGCTAGAGGCATTGCTCAGGGGTCAGGATTTTGGCGACCGTAAACCGTCCGAAGCCCTCAGACATATCGAGAGTCTGGCAGGGAATAATTTCGGTGTTCCAGTTATCCGTTCACTTTGGACCCGAAATTTACATGAATTAATACGAATTGCGTTAGCTGCCCAACCCGACTCGGCTCCTTTATCGACTCTAGCCGAGGTCGCGGATCGTATGCACGAAAGCATCAGATTGCAGCAACCAAATTTACACGCCGTCGAGAGACCTTATAATCCTCCGGCATCGAGACCATTTTCCCGAGTACGAGAGCCATGAAGAGCAAGGCCAATTCAGGACGAGCAACCATCGACATCGTCATCTGACTCATTCGCGTCTCGCTTGACACGAATTGAGCAAATTGTCAGGCAATTAAACATAGGTGCGCCAGACCAACGCGGCAGACAATTTGCACGGCCAATACCCCGATCACGTTCACGCTCTCGATCACGTCGGGGTCACCAATGAAGCGTGTAGCTTGTTGTAAATTTGAATGCGTGTTGTACTTCCGAGTTGTTGCTTGTTATCCACTAGACCGGTTTCGATCTGATGATGACGTCATTGAATGACTGAGTGATCGAAAAGATCAAATCCATCTCATCAGGCATATGCTACCGGACTTGATTTTCATACTGTGCGATTCGTATATATATGTTTAGTTGTGTCGCGACAGTACTAGTGAATTACAAGAATTTAACTTGAAATATTTTTATTAATTAATTGTGGCGTGAGATAATTTAATTGTATTTGTTGGAGTTGCTCAAGAACGCCACAAGTATTTTACCATAAGAAATATGAATTCCCAAAAATTTTAATAAGGAAAAATAAACGTCAAAACTTGCTACACAGTGGAGATGACCTCGGAAATCTTGGGGTTGGATTTCTCATTGGGCCACAGGTAAAAAAGGCTGTCTTGGACTTTCAAGCAGTCGATAATCGAATGTGTAAGCTTCGCTTGCACATGAGATTAGCCAACCTGTCAATTGTCTGTATACATGCGCCCACTGATGTAAGCCAATCCCAGGATAAAGACTCATTTTACAATAATCTGGATAATCTGATGGGCTCTATACCGGAGCATTATGTCAAATTGGTGATTGGTGACTTTAATGCTAGAGCTGGCAGAAATCAGACCGACTTATGTAACAATATAGGTCCGTACTCCCGACACGAAACTGCGACCGAGAATGGGGAAAGAATGATGTACTTTGCGATCGCTCATGATCTCAAAGTAGCAAGTACATTCTTTCCTCATAAAAACATCCACTTAGAAACATGGACACACCCACGTAAAACATCCCGAAGCCAAATTGACCATGTGTTGATTTCAAAAGGGCGGGCTCGGGTTATCCAAGATGTGAGATCATATCGGTCGTCAACAAAATTCGTAGGCAGTGACCATTTTATGGTTGCTGCAAAGCTACGATGGAAATTTTCGTACAAGTCAGGGAGGACAGGAGAATATACAACGCGATTCTCCTGTGAAGGTCTGATAAATGAAGAAACGCAACGAAAATATCAAGATCTTGTCAGCAATAGCATTATACAATCCAATTACCAATCTGATGATGTGAACAGTGTCTGGGAAGTATTGAAAACCTCGGTTGTCGATGCTGCCCAGCTCACTCTCGGTATAGTGAAAACTAAGCCCAAAAATGATTGGTTTGATGAGGAGTGTCGTCTTGCTGTTGAGCAACGAAATATAGCCTATAATGAAGCGCAGACTCGGTTTACAATCGCAAGGAAAAACAAAGCAGTTCTCGCTAGAAGGACAGCTAAACGCATTTGTAGACTGAAGAAGCGCGAATGGTGGAAGGCTAAGGTCTTAAGAGTACAACAACTCAGCAATGAGCACAATTCGCGTGGTTTCTTTAAAGGAATCACCGAATTGCACCATACCTTAAGATCTCGGTCAACTGCCATTCGGGACCAGGATGGAAACCTCTGTGTTAACGTCGATGCGGTACTCGATACATGGCGTGAACATTTCTCTGATCTACTTAATGTTCCACATGTATCACAAGCTGTGTTTGAATACCCTCAAATACAGACCGCGGAGATGTTCATTGAGGATCCATCCTATGAGGAATTCACAATGGCCATGCAGAAATTAAAGAAAAATCGTTCACCTGGAGTTGATTGCATTAATTCAGAGCTCTTGATATTCGGAGGGCTAACTTTGTGGAACTGTCTTTTCGACCTTGTTCGATTGGTATGGCGAAATGAAGTTATGCCCGAAGAATGGAAAGTGGCCGCGTTATGCCCAATTTTCAAGAAGGGTGATCGCTTGAAATGTGAGAATTATCGCGGTATAGCTCTCCTTTGCACAGCATATAAGTTACTGTCATACATTATCTTGGGAAGAATTACTCCTCTGGCGGAGGAAATTGTCGGTGACTACCAAGGAGGATTCCGTCCAAATCGGTCAGTCACTGATCAAGTTTTTTCGCTACGGATGATTCTTTCCAAGTACTACGAAACATCTCGCGATGTACACCAGGTATTCCTGGATTTCAAGCAAGCCTATGACTCGATCAATCGAGAAAGATTATGGTATGCGCTTGAATATTTAGGAATACCGAAAAAATATGTACATCTGTGTAAAATGACAGTAACGCAGTCACAATGCTGTGTCAAAGTTGAGAACAGGCTATCGAGAACTTTTGCAATCAATTCCGGTGTTCGACAAGGAGATGCGCTGTCCCCGATACTTTTTAATCTCATGTTGGAATACATCCTTCGTAAAAGTGAAACACCTCAGGACAACATCTTATTCCGACAATCCAATCAACTTCTTGCTTATGCAGATGATATCTGTGTGATTGGATTAAATGGCAACGGAGTGAAAGAGATACTTGATCCACTGGAACAGTGTTCAGCTTCTGTTGGTCTCAAAATCAACGAGTCAAAAACCAAATATCTAATCTCGGGTTTTAGAGACCAAGACGCAATTGATTTCAGTAGTGGTAACCACACGTTTGAAGGAGTGATGAGATTCAAGTATCTTGGATCTCTCATCACTCACGATAATAGTGTGGGAGAGGATATCAAGGTCCGCCTTGCCGCTGGCAATCGGGCTTTGTATCCTCTACGTCCACTGCTGAAATCAAAATCTCTTGCAAATACGGATAAGCTGAAGCTGTACAGAGTGTTGATCAGACCCGTTGTCATGTATGGATGTGAGAGTTGGACCTTGACGGATGAGTACGAAAGATGGCTTCTAACATTCGAGAGAAGAATCATGCGTGTGATATATGGCCCAAAACGCGACGTTGATGGCACATACCGAGTTCTATTCAATCACGAGATCGGGAATTTAATGCAAATTCCTGATATCGTGCATGAAATCAAAGGACAGCGAATACTCTGGCTCGGTCACGTGCTGCGTGCTGATCCGAACCGAATGATACAGCGATCTTTAAAGGGAGAACCGCCTTTCGGTAGGCGAAGAGGTCGCTGTCGGCGACGATGGCTCCACGGCGTAAAGAGCGATCTGGGATCTTCCAACTGCTTACAACAGTATGAAGAGCTGGCTCGTGATCGAAACTGTTGGAGCCAGATGGTTGACACGGTACGGGCCAACAATGGCCTGTACAAACCGAAAAAAAAATGTTATGCTCAGATGATTATACATATACTGAAATGGTATCACAATGGACCAAATGAGTCTGAGCATTTTTAAAAGTGTATGTTGGTAATTCAAACAGTTGGGTAGTCCAGTAACCGATTTTCTCTAATGTATACATTACAGGAGTTTAAACTGATCTTCCAAAAATGTGTTGTTATCTCTAAGAAAATATACTTAGCTAAAGTTTATCATGTCAGTAGTGAAAAATTAATAATAATAAAACATCGAAATAGATAGAAGTAACATCAACATTTAAATTTTGAAAGTTTTTGAAAATGGCTACACCACCGTTTCTAATTTAACTATTTAAAAAAGTCAGTGAAGTTAGCCCGAACTTTCAGTCCGAAATTTTTTGGTGCTTTTCTTTGGTTAAATGTATGTCTATCCCGAAAAAGTGGAATTCACTAAATCCCGAAGTAATAACAAGCGTTTCATTAATAATTTTTAAAAAATAAAAAAATAATAATTTCATTAGGTCAAATAACGGGTGATTTTTTAAGAGCTTGAGAACTTTTTTTAAAAAAAAAACGCATAAAATTTGCAAAATCTCATCGGTTCTTTATTTGAAACGTTAGATTGGTCCATGACATTTACTTTTTGAAGATAATTTCATTTAAATGTTGACCGCGGCTGCGTCTTAGGTGGTCCATTCGGAAAGTCCAATTTTGGGCAACTTTTTCGAGCATTTCGGCCGGAATAGCCCGAATTTCTTCGGAAATGTTGTCTTCCAAAACTGGAATAGTTGCTGGCTTATTTCTGTAGACTTTAGACTTGACGTAGCCCCACAAAAAATAGTCTAAAGGCGTCAAATCGCATGATCTTGGTGGCCAACTTACCGGGCCATTTCTTGAGATGAATTGTTCTCCGAAGTTTTCCCTCAAAATGGCCATAGAATCGCGAGCTGTGTGGCATGTAGCGCCATCTTGTTGAAACCACATGTCAACTAAGTTCAGTTCTTCCATTTTTGGCAACAAAAAGTTTGTTAGCATCGAACGATAGCGATCGCCATTCACCGTAACGTTGCGTCCAACAGCAATGATTCCACCAGCGTACAAACCACACCAAACAGTGCATTTTTCGGGATGCATGGGCAGTTCTTGAACGGCTTCTGGTTGCTTTTCACTCCAAATGCGGCAATTTTGCTTATTTACGTAGCCATTCAACCAGAAATGAGCCTCATCGCTGAACAAAATTTGTCGATAAAAAAGCGGATTTTCTGCCAACTTTTCTAGGGCCCATTCACTGAAAATTCGACGTTGTGGCAGATCGTTCGGCTTCAGTTATGAAATGTCAAAGCATACTGAGCATCTTTCTCTTTGACACCTTGTCTGAAATCCCGCGTGATCTGTCAAATACTAATGCATGAAAATCCTAACCACAAAAAAATCACCCGTTATAACCCTTATTTAGTGTAGTGTATGGTTATAGGTCTAATAGTAAAATTTCTACTGGCTTTACTAGAGACAAACCCTTATAGTTGCAAATGTATACAAATACGTTTATTTCTAGTACAGCTAGTAAAAATTATACTATTAGACCTATTACCGCACGGATTGCTTACAGGTTACAGACGTAAATTTTCGATCTACGTCTATTAACGAAACATAATAAATAAATAATTAATATTACGACAGTAAACTATATTTTTCGTAGCACGAAAAATATTCCGAGAAAATGCAATGGCAACACTAAAATATTAATATCGCGACATTTCAACATTAAAATATAAATATCGCGACATTATGATTCAATGTCAGTCCAAAAAAAAAATCTATCGCGATATTTCTAAATATCATCCCGGGCAAATGTTTCTATCAAGACAGTTTAAGTTAATTTCATTAAACTATCATTTCGAAAAAACTGTGTCACGATAATATTAAAGTAGGAATGAAATGTTTCATTATGACATTTTGAAGTTGTACTAGATATTGATCACCAAGAATAGCTTGGTATAGGTTTTATAGGTAATGTATTTACCTGTCGTTTGCCCAAATTACAAAATAATTCTATTAGAAAAGGGTTTGTTATAGTTGTTTTAAGTCGTACCAGATATCTCTTTGGCCAAATATCTCTTTGGATATATATTTGATAAATATATATCCAAAGAGATAAATATATATATATTTGATAAATTCCAATTGCAGATACATTACCTATAATAGTTTTGCTTGCGATGGTTGCAAACCCTAATTATTTCATGGGGTGTTGTAAACGATGTCGACATTCGAAATTTTAATGATTAAACAGATGGACAAATATTTATGCAAAATAGTTTACACAGTGCTACAATTAAGACCACATTTTTATCAATTTAGCTTGAAAGGTTTAAAAACGAAAGCTGTTTTATTTCGGCAAATCAAATTTGGAAGCATAAGGTAAATTACTCTAAATAGATGGGCAAGTATTAGCTGGTTTCCATTTAAAAGATTTAAAAACAACGTAATTATGGGTGTATTTGGTGCTTTCAGAGCCGCCATCATTTAAGTTAAATTAATATGTTAAGTAAGTTCTGAATACCACCAAAATTTACACTGTTGAGCTAAACGTTACTGTCGGATACATTTACAGCCTTTATTCAACATTACTGATTAGGAACGACGGAATGTTGACAATACATGAGTGTTGAAAGCTCATACGGAATCAATAGAAGGGTTTAAATGAGATGTTTCACTAAATTAGCCGCTTTTTCCAGATGATTCTTCGAACTACCTTCTATTTGGAATCGATGATTTATGATCAGTTTAAGTAAATTTTCATTTTACAGAAAACCAAAAACATGGGTAGATTAGTGGAAAGCTTTAAAATAAGTGTCACTTTCGCCATGAAATCCACGTATATATGGATATATATATATATATATATATATATATATATATATATATATATATATATATATATATATATATATATATACCGGGTGTTTCTTTTAAACTGAGACGATCAAATATCTCGAAAAATAGCATCCTACGGAAAAAATGTCCCTAGACAAAATTTAATCATACCACGGAGGAAGTACATTAAAGCAAATAAAATAGTCCTCCACCCCCCGCTTTCAAATACTTGTGCCGTTTCAAAACTCTCCAAACTCTGGTGAGGGACAATCCGGAATCGTGAGCTATTTTTCGTGTACTAACATGAGGATTATGAGCCACTGCTGCCAATACAGCAATTTCATTATTTTCTCCAGTGACTGTTGCTCTACGGGTCCTCTTTTTCGGTTTAACATTTCCATCAGTAATAAATTGTTTGATAGTACGGCCAAATGAAGCACGTGAACGAATCCTACCCGCAAAACGTTCAGCGTAAATAGCAACAGCATTTTCAAGACTTCTGCCAGCTTCTCCATAAACCAGAACCATTTCAATTTTGTCTGCCTCAGTTAAACGCTTCATTCTAAAGTATTTTATCGTTTATTTTGCAATTACGAAAAACATGAAGATAAGAAATAACACAAACGTTAAATGTGATTTACAAAACGTATTGCAGAAGCGAATGCATGTGTTCTAAGAAGAAATTGAAAAAATTGAATTTCGTCGATTACAATGTCATCTATCATGAACCGAACAAAATATTTCATTCAAATCATAAGTACTTATAGTCGTAGAATCCGTATCTCCAATAAAAAATATGGCTTCCTATCTTAGTTTAAAAGTTACCCCACCCCACCTACAAAGCGGGGTGTGGTGGACTATTTTTTGCACTAATGTATTTCCCCCGCGGTGTGATTAAATTTTGATTATGGATATTTTTTACCATAGAGTGGCTATTTCTCGAGATATTTGATCATCTCAGTTATAAAGAAACACTCGGTATATATACTCGTATATATTCATAATACATCGAATTATTTTATTAAATTTTACTGTGGACAATTTAATAAAATAATTCGATGTGGTTTACGAAGCATAAATAAATTAAATTTTAAACTTAGTAAGCGAAATGTATCATGTTTGAACGAGACAAAACAAACGAAATTACGATTCAACACCAATAAATGTAAAATTCTATTAAAGTTAGTATAGCTTAGACGTTCTTTCATTTAATTAGACTACTACTCTTCTATTATGGTATTTTCGACGAGTTTTCTAATAAGTGACATTATTAATTTAACTAGAAATGAAAAACATCGGAAAATAGGAAGAATTCATTCTAGTAAGGACTACAACACAGAAAAAATATACAGAAACAACAATACAAAACCAACAACTTTACAAAAACGACAATTGCAAGAGAATAAAACATTTCAATGTATAATTCTCTGTTCTAAAATTTTAATTTGTTTGAGTGTATTTTGCTTTGAATTTGTTTCTGAGTAAATTTAATACATTTTATTTTATTTAATACGTGCCGAGTAGACTTTGAGACTAGACTCTCATTTGTTTGCTAATTCGAGAGTAGAATTTATTTATTTAAATTTTTACTCTCGTATTTTCTGAGATAACCCCAAATCAATGGCATAACTCCACAAAAAAATTAACAATATTTGATTCGTAAATTTTCTTCTGTGTGTGCTATTTTTTTCTGTGATTACAGGTTTTTCAATAGGCAAATCTGTATTTAATAAAATAAATAAAGAATGAATTTAAACAAATTAAAGGAATAGCTATCGCCATGACAAACAAAATAAATTTTAAGGACTACGATTAAATGAGAATAACACCGACCTATAATAATTTTTACATCTGTGGCTCTATTCTGGTTTTCTCTGGAAATTGGGAATTGTGAAATTTTTTTTCCCAATTCCGAAAAGTGTATTCTGGCGTGCTGGGAATTATTTCCCCTCTGTTGAAACACATAGTTTTAAATGTTTGCAACTAGAGTTAATGAATATGATTTAAATATTGACGGATGAATAACAAATTTAAAAAAAATAAGTGTTTTCACGTTTGAAAAACAATTAAACATTTTTAAGGGTCGGAATTATTTTCTGCATTCACTATTTATTATGATTATTAGTATTTATGAATGAGCTAATTTTTTTTATATTTTAGGGCGGATAAGACCAAATTTAAAAGAAATACGTGTTTTTGCTTTTGAGAAATAATAATTTTTTTTTTAAATTTACACTCTTGCATAATGATTATGTTATGAGTATTTTACCATAAGAAATGTGAATTCCCAACTATTTTAATAGGGAAAAATAAGCGTCAAAACTGATATAATTGGGGAACGAAATATTTTTCCCAATATTGCCAGAATACACTTTTGGGAAAAATAATTCCCAACTGTTATAAAAACGTCAAAAATTTCCAATTCCCTGGGAAAACCCGAATAGAGTCACAGGCTAAACGTGTTAAATGGAACATAAACTTAATAAAACCAATTGGAACTAATTTATGAATCATAGTTGGGATCAGTTTGGAAAAATTTTATCTTTTCGAACGAAAACAAGTTTAATTTAGATGAGACTGATGAATTCAAGTATTACATGGTTGGTTTTAGACCGAATAACTTGAGAGGTAGCTCGTCTATGATTTGGACCGCATTTTCCTACTTCGAGTAGACCACTATAATAACGACTATCGAGTATCATATCTCCTCGACTAAAGTTCAAGGAACACATAGAGGTGTAAGATGAAATATTAATGATTTTGGTGAAAACCAACATAACTCGATTTGAATTTTCCCCAGCAGGGAATGTTTCCATTCACAAACGAAACGATTAACTAGTTTAAGAGCGATGAAAATATTTACATATATTCTATAGTCTACATATATGGAAATCTAAGAATTAATTTGATTAATTATATATATATATATATATATATATATATATATATATATATATATATATATATATATATATATATATATATATATCGTAATTACCATCATTTAAGGGCTGGGTCCATCATCTCACTAGGTTCTAGCCGCTAAAATGAGACGACCAAATCACACTTATTGCAATGGAAGATCTAGATTTTCTCGAATGGTTTTGACTCTCTAAGAGTATCTGAAACCACTCCAAAAACGCTAAATAATGTAAAAGAATCAGACAACAACATTTTTATTCATCTTACACATATACATAACTTCATACTTCATCAAATTGATAAATCTCTCACATATCACATCGTACTCTTTTGTAATTATAACCACACCCTATTATTAATAACAGCTATTAAACAAATCTGATACACGAGCACCACAACTGTTTGTGTTGTTCAACCAAATAAATATGTGACCCATTAAGTAATAGATTTAAACGCCAAAGCAAGAGTCTAAGAACACAGAGTATATTTGACATCATGCGGTTTGTATATAACATTTGACCAAGATACGAAGAACAAGCCAATTTTTTTTAATAATCACAATCATCCATTTAATAAATTATTTTTTTTTGGATTCTTCCTAAACCAAGGTTTTGAGAACGGGGAACAAAAACCAGATAACACACGATGGGAATAATATTTCTTAACCCTTAACATACCGAGTATATATGTATGTATGTATTATTATATATTGTAGGTCGTCATTTAAATTTGGCCACCAAAGCAATTTGAATGAAAAATGTGTGCATGAAAGAGCATCCCACAAACATATTTTTTATTTGCCACATCGTTTAGGTGCTCGTATTTTTTGTTTTGTTTTTCATATTTCACAAATGGGAATGATAAATTGAATACAAGTGAATCTCATGTTTTTCGGGTATATGTTTTATGAAATATATATAAAAAAAAAACAAAACCAAAGTATGTAAAATGTTGTGAAGGATAAAAGCATTGCTATATGTGAGATATGCAATATACATGTTTTAAAAATTTATGCGTTATAAAAAGCTTCTCTAATTGATGGCTCTAAAATGAGATTATAAGTCATTTCGATGCAAGTGTCATATATACGTATAAGAATGGAAGGTGTGGGTGGGGATCGCAACAATATATTCCATACATATATTGTTTGTTTGTACTCGTATCCAAATGAAAAACGAAAATTTATTTTGTACAAGATGTATAGGATAAAAAATGTATTATTATTCATACCAAGACGTTTCCTTCTTATTTACGTAACAAAAACTCTAATAAATTGAATAAATTTAATATTGGTTGAGACTGTGTTTTTTATAAAGGGTCTTCCGATAAGAGGTTTTATTTTGAATAGCCTGCTATTTGGACAGCTGTCAATTTTGAAGCTTTCTTCTTTTGACATTTAAAAATTAAAAACTTCACCACTACTAACGATGGTTCGATACACAGTTCAACAACGCATTGAAATTGTTAAAATTCACTGCAACAATGGTGAAAACTTCACTTTTGGTCGTCGTGAAGCACCTTCTCGAACTTTGGAATCAGACATTCCACAAACGACTGTACACCGTATTTTGGATAAGGACTTTAAAGTTCTGCTAACATACGAACTCAAGTCATTGGGTTCTTCAAATGCATCAAAATTATCCGGATTTGTAATGAAAGGCCCATCTTCAGTGATGAGGTCCATTTTCACGTTAATAAGAAGAATTGTTATATTTAAGGTTCAGAAAATCGAAGAATGATTGTTGAAAAGCCTCACCCTAAAGAATGTAAAAAAGCGTAAATTACATAAAACGTAAATTACATGTAAATAACGAAGATAACATTATTCGCAGTGCCATCTGTTTTAAAATGTCAAAAATTTATCAACGTTCACTTTGCCCAATATTATCTATGGATAAATGCATATTTGCAAAATCAGTTAGTTTTCAAGTCCACGTTATAAGTGTCACGTCAATTTTTTTACCTTCATCCGAGTCACTTAAAATGATTTTTAACTAGATTAACCTGTTAATAATTTTATGCCCCTATTATGAATGTCACTCATGCGTCACCGAGTGACACGACGTAACTGAAATTTAATTTTGGTATTATGAATGTCACGGTGAGCTAGAATTTTCTCATTCAGCGTCATCTACGCTGAATGAATTTTGCGGCGACAGTAAGTGAGAATATTGTTTGTTGGTTTTTTTTATCTCTACAATCTCTTTCGGGGCTCGAGAATGGGGCTTCCAACTGTTTCGCGGTTTGTTTATTTACGTCCACCTTTCGCCATTCCAGCCAAATCGAGGACGTACGGCTATAGGTCCGATTTACGTAGAACCATCTGCACATTGCATAGCTCCATGCCAGCCTATATTACTGACATGGAAGATGGGTTAGCCCATGAATTCTGCACTCCAACAGGGGGTTATTGATGTGTTCATTCACACCACCGATCGTAATCATATGGTGAAAAATCCCTTTACCAACCTAACCACTGCGCCACCTGGGCGGTGAGAATATTGTTTTTGACAAATAAAAAAAAATTAAAATGGAAAGCCGAAACATATATTTTTGTTTATTCTAAATATATTATTATTTATAATTATGTCACCTTACGTCACTCGTGTAACGTGTATTTTCACTCGAGTCATATTTTGGTATTATGATTGTCGCTTTATTTTGAGTGGGTGACGAACGCATCACCATGCGTTATTTACTATATTTTGTTGTTTTTAAGTTGGTAACTATTATTTTTTGTTTTGATTTCGGTATGTTTGACGTTTCGTGGTGTGTCAAAATAATAAATTTCACGTTTTAAAAAGTAAATTAATTTAAAGTTTGTAGTTCAGTTTATTTTAATAATTAAATTTTTCAAAAATTCGAATACTGATCGATGTCTGGATTTTATTTCAATTTCTTCAACAAATTTTAGATACTGACTGCCGTTTGTAATTTTGCAAACTGAGTGCTGTTTTAGAAATTTCTAATTAAAAAAAATTACATATTACCTATTTATAAATCGAAATTATTATTTTACAAAAAATCTAAAAACGTATTTTAAATTAGTCAAACAAAAATTGTTACTTGCTGTCACCGTCAAATTGTAAGTGAGGCTAAGTGACAAAATCCTCGTTCATCGTGACATTCATAATACCAAAATTTCATTTCAGTGACGTCGCGTCACTCGTTGACGCGTAAGTGACAATCATAATAAGCGTATTCTTTTTTATAACTTAAATTTATTATTTTGACACACCAAATGACCAAACGTCAAATATACCGAAATAAACACAAAAAATAATAGTTACAAACTTAAAAACCACAAAATATAAAAAATAACGCATCATGATGCGTTCGTCATTCATTCAAAATAAAGCAACAATCATAATACCAAAATATGACTCGAGTGACAATAAACGTCACGGTGACGAGAGGTGAAATTCATAATAGAGGTGTTAATCCAAATAAAATATATTGTGACGTATGTAGTCGGAAAAAATGTACAGTTAATTATTTCATTCACAGATTGCGTTTTAGTTGCCTTTAGATTTAATAAGAGATGGCGCTTCACTTTTTGTGTACATATTTCATGTAAACGAGATCTTGTGATTTAACACTTTAAGACTTTTTTCTTTGGAGCCAAGTGAAATATAACGTCTATGCCAATGCTCTAAAATCGATTTAAGACCATAAAGATGCAGCTCGTTTGGTTATCATACAGCCGCGAATATGTTAATTGGTCATGGCTTCCTCTTTACAATGAAAGAAATATTGATTTCTCTTAAAAAATACTAGTTTTTTTAAAAATATCAAATTGTAACCTCTTATTGGATATCTCTTTATATACATACGCATTTTAGTCATACCACGGAGGTGGCTTCTGTCTTTTTTTGTATTTCAAATGTTTGACGTAAAATTATGACAAAAAGATTAATATAAACATAAAGCGGCACAATATAGATTAAAAAGATGAGAACACATTTTATAGAAATAAAAGAAAATCTTGGTTCTGTTTTTCGTAAATATGTTAAATATTTAAAATAGAATATATTTTCGTACATCTTTCGCTTGGCAAATGGATACCTTATAGACGATGATTTTATATAAATATAAATTCAAAAATAACAATACATAATCTTATTAAAATATGTATATAATACTTACCATGAACAGGTGTAAACACATTCAAGTATAAACAGTCTTCTGATTGATTTTGTAGAAACGGCAATAACCGTTTCAAATATTCCAATCTTCCTTTTGGCATTTTACCTAATGCTATTGTTTCGTTATGTATATTCGGTAATCGTTGTGGACATACTGGACTAAATTTATCTGATACACGTATCCCATCCCATGGTGACGGCGTTCGTGTTGGGCTGAATCTAAAACGAAATACACAAAAAAAAATATAATATTAAATTTATATTATACGAGTACAATACAATAATAACAATAATCAGAAAAAAAAAATTAAATAAATAATAAATTTTGTTATTTATTTTTTATTAATATTAATTATATTTTCCTTTTTTCCTCTAATTTTCTATTTCGTATAGCTTTCATACATTTCTAATTCATTTTGGTACAATTTTATTTATCTTGAATTTTCGAGATAAAAAAAAAAAAATTAATGGTCCAGTAAAGATACAAAGCAGGGTATCACATTAATGATAGACATGCAGTGTGAATCTTTTGATAGGCATAATGATTTTGCGGAAAATTTTCGAACTAAGCACCCTATAGACTCGAGCGAAACAGTTGAGTAGTAATAACAATATACATAGACTAAAACGAACAAGTTGTTACTAGGGATTGTGTTTTAACAATGAACCAACAAATGGCAAAGCAAAAAACAGATATAATAACAAAATTTGATGAAATTATAATAAGGTTAAACTGATTTGAAAACGAAAAACTTATTTGGTGAGTGAAATTTATGGATCAATTCAAGAGTAATTTTCTTATTGATGCAAACAATGATTTAAAACAAACAAGATGGTAACAATGAACTTAAAGGTGTATATCATCTCACAATTTTATCATAATTGGTTATGTTTAATCATGTGTAATATGTTATATGATATTGTTTTTTATTCAGAACAAATTAAAGAGATCTTTCGGTGTAATGGTTGATTAATAAATCTAATTGAATTAAGCATGCTGTGAATCGAGCAGAAATCTATCTAATTTCTTAATACAGATTTCTTTCCAATCAGTTAATTATTGCTATGTCTGTTATACAACACGTGATTAAAATGTCATACGAGTATATATGTTTGGTAGTAGTAAATTATTTTTCTCATTATTGTGACGAGGGTATACAATTTAAAAGCATTTTGTCTAAATTATAAGAGGATTAAAATATTAAATTTCGATAGAAAATTGTATGGGAATCTTGAAGGTGGGATGAAAATTGGAAACGAAATAATATCTGTATATATATTTATATATATATATATATTGTATTATTTTATTTTCAAATGTAAGTAATGGCCAGTTTTACAAACATAGTGATAAGAGGATTAGTTTGTTAGTCACTAGTAGCATATCGTTTGGGAATTTGAATGCAATCATATGTCTACAGGGTATCGTGACAACAATTCATCGATTTGGATCCGAAACCAAGTTTTCATCGAGTGGTTATTGTGTCCGACAGCAACGACGCTATCTTCCACATTTGTCCATTATCGTTGCTGTATCTTTCACATCCAAATATGACAACGGGTCTAATTAGTAATCTCTGCAATTTCAGCTTATCCAAATTTGTAAGAAATTTTGATTTCAGTCATGGACTTAGAATCTAGACACATGTCTGGTCTCGTAACTACAGTTTCGAGTTAACCATGATTTCGTTGTAATGTGTCACTGCTAACCATGGTTTGCAACTTGGTTTAAACGTGGTTTCGGAATAAGTTATTTTTTCTCATCCCATGGCATTTTAGTGACGACAGTGCCAAATTATACAGTTACTGAATAGCGAAAACTATAAATAGTAGTTTTTTCATGTATTAGTGTATATTTTTTTATAAAAGTTGAAGTTTTCAAAAAAACAAAAAAATAAATTAATACAGAATTCCAAAAATTAACGGAAAATAAAAGTAAAAATAGAAATTGGAAAATTTGGGTGGAGGTCGAAAGAAATATATTTTCAAACTACACAGTTAATGTAAGAATTTTTATGAATTACTATAAACTGTCAAATGAAATGAGAATTGTAGTGTGTCATATATTCTCATTTCGAAAATCATAGTTTCATAATCATGGTTACGAAACTAGATATGAGTCTATTGTATTAGAGGATATAGATTCCTTTTGGCTGCGAAAAGGAAGGCATCCCCTTCCATACTTTTATGTTATTAGTAGTAAAAGTTGAAGATATGTGAATGTCATCCCCCCTTATATAAAATATCGTATAAACTTTGATAAACATAATAACAAAATAGATTCTTGTTTATCACGATAGGATATCTTGGTTCATGCTCTTTATTTTTGTTTGTGCACAAATGCAGGCTATCAAATCT
Organism: Tipula lateralis; assembly: GCA_963932295.1. NCBI lineage: Eukaryota > Metazoa > Arthropoda > Insecta > Diptera > Tipulidae > Tipula > Tipula lateralis. The sequence goes on from OZ010737.1 coordinate 142,134,543, forward strand.
TATAATAAAGAGGTTTTCAATAAGAGATTTCATTTTGAATAGTCTGCTACTTTGGTAGCTGTTAATTTTGAAGCTTTCAGTTTGTGACATTTGACAAGTAAAAACTACGTCATTATTTAAACTGCATGAAAATGATCTGGATTTTTAACGAAAAATCATCTCCAGTGATGAGGCTTATTTTAACCTCGGAGGCTACGTTTATAAGCAGAATTGTCGCATTTGAGGCTCAGAAAATCCAATAATGATTGTTCAAAAGCTTCTCATCCACACAGTTGGGTGCGTTTTTTTGTGTGGCGGGATCTTGGACCTTGTTTTTTGAGAAAAAAGGGTGGTGCAACTGTTACAGTAAACGGATTGCGCTATCTACCTTTGATTTATGATCATAATTTTTTATGGCCGGAATTGGAAGATATTAGTGTGGTTTATTTTCATATATTCGCTACGTGCCACACAAGCTACAAAACAATCGTATTTAGCAAGAAATGGAAGATGTTATGATAATTGGATACCAAGATCTTGTGATTTAAAATCTTTAAATCTTTTTCTTTGGGGTCACGTGAAAGATAAGGCCTATGCCAATGCTACATTAAAGATTCAAGGCCGTAAAGATGGAATTCGTAAAATTATCGAGGACATACAGTCTCAAATGTGCGAATGAAATTTTCATGAAAACGATATGGCGCGGCTAGCGTAGCGGCGATTGCCATTTGACTGATACCTTCCTCTTTACAATGAAATAAACGTGATTGATTTATCCTAAAAAATACTGTTTTTTTAAATATCAAAATAAAATCTGTTATTGGAAAACCATTTAGAAGTTTTAGAATAATACTCAATTACTGAGCATGTAACAGGAGTGACTTCCAAAACACAACGTCGGTGTCATATTAAATTATATCTTGTTGATACAAATCAGCAAAAAAACTCTAAATACACCCTCAGTTGGTCGCATCCTACGTTTGGTCTGTGAGACCAGTAAAGACACATCTTGGTCTATATAGCTATGGCTAAAGCATATCCCTAGCAATCACAATAGATACCGATGTTAAACCTTTATAACTTTTTGACGTGAAAGGGAAGCATTCTGTGTTCATAAAAAAAAGGCTTTCTCTTTAGGGATATAAATAGCTGTACAGCTATTTTTACCGAACACTCCAGAAGCTACATCATCCGCATACATCATCCAGACATCATCCAATAGCTACATCATCCGCATATGCGCCTCTCTCAAAGCTTCTCCAGGTCCATACTGAATTTGGCTTTCTATATTGTGACACATGTGGAGTATTAAGTTTATCAGTAATTTAGATTGTACAAATAGTTTTTTCTTAAACCAAGACTAAGCTAGGCCTATTTATAATCGGAAGATTTTAGTACTTCCCTACGCGCAGTCGTCAAACTGGTAAGATGATGGCTTCTGGTTAAGTATATGAAAATTTATCGGGGCATCGAAGGTTTGTTTTCAAAAACTGCACAAAGCAATTACGATTTTTAAGTTTGATAGGTATGGTTGCCATTAGACATACTATCTGTAGTTTGGTTAATGAGTTTCGCAGAAAATATCAAATTTATGTTAAGACTTCGAGTTTACATGAGGTTAAGATTGACAAATTTAAAAAATAGAAATAACACTTTGGGTCATTCAAAATCTCATTTAAAAACTACAATGGAGTTCTAATTAATAAATAAATAGTTTTCTCAACTAGTAACAAGGTTAAGAATTTTTATAGTACACTCTAGAAACTCAATGGTCTATGCATCAACGCTATATATTGCTTCACAGTTGAATTTCACAGTGAGTCACAGTTAAAAATGCGTGTGTTGGACTTTCAAGTGGTCGTTTATCTAATGTGCCACTTGCACATGAGATTAGTTTTCTTGTTAATAGTGATTTAAGTCAACCCAAAGATAAACACTCTTTTTACAAAAATTTGGATACGGTTTAGGATCGGCGATTGGTAACTTTTATTTTATAAGCAGGCAGAAATTAATTTGAGTTATCTAATATCACATAGGTCGATATCCTAGACACAAAACTATACAACCGAAAATTGAAAAAGAATCGTATCAACCTTCAACTTAATTCGTAGGCAGTGTAAGGACAAATAAATCAGTTCCTGCGAATTTCTAGGTAGAAGAAGCATGACTGGTTAAAGGCTAAAGTCTTAAGAATACTACAAATCAAAATCGTGTAAACAACGATGTGGTACTCGAACTAAGACATGTACATTTTTTAACCTACTAAAGGTTCCACATGCTTCACAAACTGTAATTGACTATTCTGAACTATTTGTAGCAATGTTGATTGCAGATCCATTCTATGAGATAAAAAAAGATTAAAAATCGTTCACCTGGTGTTGATAGGAATAATTCTGAGCTCTTGATATTCGGAGGGATAATTTTGTTCAACTTGAAACTTGCTTTACGATCTTATTCGATTTGTATGACAAAATGAAGTTATATCTGAAGAACGGAAAGTGACCGCGTTATGCCCTACTTATGCAAAAATCACGTAAAGTGTGAAAATTATTGCGGTATAGCTGTTCTTTACAAAGTATACAAGTATAGGTTCGGGAAGGAACACTCCTCTGAGAAAATTATCACGTAACTATCAAGAAGGAGGATTCCGTTCAGATTGGTCAGTGACTTATATTTTTTCGATTTGAATGATTCTTTCCAAATTCTATAAAACAACTCGTGTTGCACACCAGGTATTCCTAAATTTTAAGCAAACCTATGCCTCGATCAATCGAGAGAGACTATGGTTGAGAATAGGCTCGAGAATTTTTACAAATAAGATCGACAAAGAAAGATGGGATCGATAAAGAGGTACGCTCGTTGTCGCTGACACTCTCTAATCTCATGTTGAAATAAAACATTTCAAAACAATATCTTATTCCGACATTCTAATTAGCTTTCTGCATATGAAGATGCTATTTGTTTGATTGGATTAAGTGACAACAGTATTAATTTGTTAGTGGCTTAAACTCAACAAGTTTAAAACTTAATGTTAAATCTATGGTTGATGGTCTCATCAGACATTGGAGCTCTCATTACTCAGGACAATAGTGCAAGGTCCACTTTGTTTCTGGTAATTGGGCTTAGGTATGGATGTGAGTGTCATACCTTCGAAAGATTTGAGAAAAGAATTATCGACACAAAAACCGAGTTCTTTCCAACCACGAGATTTACATTTAATACGTATTCCTGATTTCGTGCTTAGGTACTTTTTGCATGCTTATCCAGATCGTATGGTGAAGTATTTTTTTATTGATCAACCGTATTTCGGTATATAATGAGATCACTGTTGGCGACAATTTCTCTGCAGCATTGAGAGCGATCTACCATCTTCTATTGTTTACAACATTATGAAGAGTCGGCTCGTGGTTGAAACCGATGGAGTCAGATCATTGACACGGTACCGGCCAACGTTGGTTTGTAGAAGCCATATTATTATTATTATCAATAAAATGTAAAAATATTCCTGCTAACTTTCTTAAAGCTACATATATATAGCTTTAAGAAAGATTTTTTTCTGTTAAACGTTGCATAATTGTACTATAGTTTTATAACGTCTATTAGTCAAAAACTGTTAAGTGTGAAGTTAAGTATTTGGATGGTTTTCGATCTACTTATTTGTAATTTGTTTGTTTTTTATCTTTCCAATCTGTTTTGGGGCTTAAGGCACACCCTACTCTTGCGCGGTTCGCTTATTTACGTCCTTCCTTACACCAAATCGAAGACGTACAACTATAGGTCCGATTAACGTAGAACCATCTGCACATTGCAAAGCTCCAATGTCAGCCTCTAGTACTGACATGGAAGATGGGTTGGCCCATGAGTTCTGCACTTCAACAGGGGGTCATAGATGTGTTCATTCACACCATCCTGCCTCTATCGGGATCCGCATACTGCACCATTTGGTCGCTACTTACATGTTATTTGTTTTGGTTTTAAAACATTTGTCTATGATAGTTTAGTTGTGATGTCCTATACAAACAGAGCCATCTACAATACAGAGCCGTAATAATATGACGTATTTTTAGTACAGTTTTTTTAGAGAATGTACATTTTACAGTTTTCCATAAGAATCAATGTAAAAATGACATGTTTTTAAATAATTTCTATGAATAAAAAATTATAGATAACCTAACTAGAGTAGTAATAAGTTTCGGATAACTTTAATCGTAACCAACAGATATATAAACAAAGTTTCAATGTAGTTGTAAGTATAGGAAAACAATGACATTTAGGAGAATTGCCAATTGTCATATAGTATTGGTAAAATAGAAGTATAATTTTTTAGAAGCTCATTTAAAAATAACAAAATGAAAAATAAAATAGTATTGCACTAAATTACACTTTATAGTACCAAAACTCTTTAGTACCCCAAGAAAATGACTTATAAGTAATTATGATTTTCTGAAACTGAGAGAAACCGATCTCTCAGGTATTCTTCTACAAATGAGTATTTGTGTAGCGGGTATGTGAGCGTGGTCTTCCAATTCACCGGCAGATTCATTGTATTTAATTATTTCTGTAAGAATGAATCACTTCGTCTTACCAAATCCGTAGATTTTTGAAGTTGCCAGTTTGAGAGAAGATGGTAGATGTTGTTCTCTCAAATTAAACTTTTTTCACGATAGTAAAGCTTACCCAAAATAGAATTCATGACGTAAAAACAATAAGCTTTTCAAATGGTTTGAAACATAAAGTCCTGATCGAGATCTTTCTAGAAATTACATAGGCATTGATGCTAAACATATTAGTTCTCGAGATATTCAATTTCTTAAGAAAATCCTAAATTCTAAGGTCAGTAAATATTTTATTTAGTATAGGAATCTCACTGTAATAAACGTTTTTTATTTTAAATTAATTACAATTATTATTTTATATTTATCATTAAATATTAATTATTGTTATTTCAAAAATTCAATATCTCGCCTGAATGTCTTTGGTGTTCAAGACTAACGACTAACTTCAAATGCATTACCTAAATATTTTAAGTGTTTGTGGTGACGATCTAAGAGATAAAGACTGTTCTAAAAGGACATGTTTTAATCTAACCGGACAATTAAGGCGGCTCTGAAACTATACGCCATTACCTACCTACTAGCATTATTTCGACAGATTTTACTCTTACATTTTAATATTAACTAAATCTCAATTATATTTAATTTAAAAATGGTTTTCTGATTTATTAAAAATAATAATACAAACAAAGAATTAGTTATGGAAAAAGCTTAAAAGCTCAATTTAAAAACCGCCTGGATTTATATATTCTTATTATTATTATTTATTTTAACGTAAATCTTTGCAAAAATAACAAAAAAAAATATAAAATATAGTATTCAATTTTTTATCAACTTTTAAAAATTGAGCTTATAAAGCTGTCTGTATATACAAAATAGTATTTGCTCGTGCAGATTTGTATGTTTGAACGTAATATGATGATGATGATTCATATTGTTTTAATGTTTATTTTTTTATAAAATATATAATTATTTTTATGCTCTTAAAATGTTCGTTGAATTAAGTATTAATAGGAATAAAATTTAATATATTTAGCAATGCTTAAGAAACGGAAATCTTCCTTCTATCTTCCCACTCGCACAACAACAGCCAACATTTAAAACGAGAAAATCATTAAAAACATCTGTAAATCATATTTTATTTTTGCTTCTGTTTAACATTTAATTTTACCGTCAATTTTGAGATTATACAACAACAAGTATAAAATAAATAAATAAATAAATTAAAAATAAAATATTTTCATTTCGGAAAATTTATCTTCCTTTAATCTAAAAATTATTAATTCACATCGAATAAATTAAATAAAACAAAAAAAACCCCTAATTAACTTTAAGATCTCTGCTTCTAAACTTTCCAATTATTAATTAATATTTAATCGGGAAAAATAATAGAAAAGGAAGTATAATGTGTACATATAATTTTATTCTATTTATACTGTAAATACGAAATGTTATACATTTTTGTTAACCTTAAAACTATTTGTTTTTATAGATATTTTTATAAATAATATAATTTTATTTGTATATACAATTTGGAAATGAGAAAAACAATTTTTCTGTTAGATAGTTACAGCAAAATAATTATTTCAACATGAAAAGCTAAACTTTCGTTTACATGTATACAGATACATACAAAGTGATTTTCGGAGAACTGTATGTAATTCTATTTATATCTCATATACGGGGGGAGTAAAAAAAGTTCAACATAATCGCTACCCTATGATCGATTTCTCAAAACAGTCTTCAAAATGTTGGCTTTTTAAGCTTAACAAGTTCATAATTAATCCTATCAATTATCTCTGCGTTACTGTTAAAAACCATTCCCCTCAAACTTGCTTTAATTTTTGAAAATATTCAAAAATCACAAGGTGCTAGATTCACTGGTAATATTTGTACGATGCCAAAGGTCGCAATAAAATCACTATTGGAAGTTTACATGTAAAAAACGTTTTACATTTTTTTATGTAAATAATGTAAAAGCAGCGTAAATAACTTGTAACAATTTTTAAAACAAGAAAAGTACTAGAAAGATTACATGGGAGGAAAACTTTGGGTTATACATTTCTGGGTGTAAGTTTTATGTATTGAATATGGATGAATTTTGTTTGTTAATTGATTTTCGGAAATGTTTCATATGTATTGCAATCTCAAATTCCTCTACACAATTAGAGTTTGCTTAGTATGGAGATATACTCGTATACGCAAGAAAAACCACAAACAAAACATGAATCAGCGGTGAACAGTATGGAGAGTAGGGAGGATGAACTCGAAACAGTGTCGATGAATGTGAAATTATGCTTAAGCTACGGTCTTTTTGGTTTTGGATTCGAAGGGAGCAACATCAAGACAAGTTTGCTTTTTTTGGCTTTTGGATTCGGAAGGAGCATAATCAAGACGGAATACACATTTCTGCCAGTATAAATGGGGGACTTAATGGTTATTGGATTTGTATGGAATTGGAGTGCGCTTTTCGATTAAATTCAGCTAAGTATAGAACAATTATTTAATTTATGATATAAACACTAAATAAAAACAAGAAAATATTATATAAGATATGGCCATATGATATAGATTTATAATTTATAGTGGTAAAAACGATATATATATACATATATATATATATATATATATATATATATATATATATATATATATATATATATATATATATATATATATATATATATATATATATATGAATATATATGAATATATGAAAGACAGTGGATAAGTGAAACGTTTAAAGTCAGAAAGTGCTAGTGAATTTAATATAAGGTGCAAAATCAAATAATAATCCCAGTTGGAGGTAGTAACCCGATGGTCCACACGTTTTGTCGTGGAATAAAATCAATTGTAATTGCTTTTCTTCCGTATGTTGGGGTAAGCTATCATACCCTGTAGTTTTCCGTAAGTAATTCCGTAAATCCGTAATTCCGTAAAATCATGATTACATATATGTAGTACAGTATATAGTAAGAGATGGCGCGTCAGTCAACTAGTTTTAATAAAAGATGGCGCGTCAGTTTTATTTACATAAAATCATATTGTGTCAAATTACAATGTCACCTGTGCTAATTAAAACGAAGTTCAAAATTATTGCAGAAGTTTAAGGCCCGTTGTACACTGCTAAGCTATGCTATAAAACATATTTTGGTTTAGCTTAGCTTGCAACTCTATTTCGTTGCACATTTGAGCTAATAATTTGGTTCACGCAAATATTGATATCCATAGATTTGATTTCTAACGCACATATAAGGTTACTTAAAATTTATTCTGAAAAAACATTTGATACTGAAAATATACCTTAAATAAAATTGGATTTTAAAATATTTGAAGTGTACGTAAAATTTTGTTAGGTTGTACGATACACGGGACATATGGACTACAAATCCACCAAATTTAAAGATGACATTTGGGCAGAGATTACTTCTGAATGCCAAATGAAAGTACACACAGAACCAACGAACAGAGCTCTGTTTAATTTTTGTATGTCGATGTATGAAACGACTCTTACTTTTCCTCAAGAATTACAAAGAGAAGCTAAAAGGAATGTATTCAATGTAATTAGCGAGCTGGAAGAAAGGAAATATGACGACCACTCATTACCACGAATTTCACCAATTTATCAACCATTTTCTACTCCAGAAAGGCCTAATTTGAATTTAGAGCGATCACAATCAACTTCAGAAGAAGATTCTTTATAGAATAGAAGAAGATTCTTTTACAACAAATCCTCACCAAGGTAAACATTTTATGAATATTTGTTACTGCTCCGTACTAATACATATTTCTTGCTTCATTCAGAAATCATTATTTCAATGCCAGATTTGGTAGAAAATATTATGCCTGTATCTAACAGTGGCGAATTAATAAACGAAGAAAGAAGTTCTCCCACGTATACACTAAATTGATAAGAATAATGATAAAGAAAAAACATTTTTTGTACATTATTTTTCGAAATTTAATAGTTGAAGTATTTTACGATCCAATTATCAATCTGATGATGTGAACAGTGTCTGGGAAGTATTGAAAACCTCGGTTGTCTAGCTGCTGCCCAGCACACTCTCGGTATAGTGAAAACTAAGCCCAAAAATGTTTGGTTTGATGAGGAGTGTCGTCTTGCTGTTGAGCAACGAAATATAGCCCACAATGAAGCGCAGACTCGGTTTACAATTGCAAGAAAAAATACGGCAGTTCTTGCTAGAACGACAGCTAAACCCATTTGTAGACTGAAGAAGCTGGAATTGTGGAAGGCTAAGGTCTTAAGAGTACAACACCTCAGCAATGAGCACAATTCGCGTGGTTTCTTTAAAGGAATCACCGAATGCACTATACCTTAAGATCTCGGTCAACTGCCATTCGGGACCAGGATGGAAACCTCTGTGTTAACGTCGATGTGTTACTCGATACATGGCGTGAACATTTTTCTGATCTTCTTAATGTTCCACATGTATCACAAGCTGTATTTGAATACCCTCAAATACAGACCGCAGAGATGTTCATTGAGGATCCATTTTACGAGGAATTCACAATGGCCATGCAGAGATTAAAGAAAAATCGTTCACCAGGGGTTGATTGCATTAATTCAGAGCTCTTGATATTCGGAGGGCTAACTTTGTGGAACTGTCTGTTCGACCTTGTTCGATTGGTATGGTGAAATGAAGTTCTGCCTGACGAATGGAAAGTGGTCGCGTTATGCCCAATTTTCAAGAAGGGTTATCGCATGAAATGCGAGAATTATCGCGGAATAGCTCTCCTTTACACAGCATATAAGTTACTGTCATATGTCATCTTGGGAAGAATTACTCCTTTAGCCGTGGAAATTGTCGGTGACTACCAAGGAGGATTCCGTCCAAATCGGTCAGTCACTGATCAAGTTTTTTCGTTGCGGATGATTCTTTCCAAGTACTATGAAACATCTCGCGATGTACACCAAGTGTTCCTAGATTTCAAGCAAGCCTATGACTCGATCAATCGAGAGAGGCTATGGTATGCGCTTGAATATTTAGGAATAACAAAAAAATATGTACATCTGTGTAAAATGACAGTAACGCAGTCACAATACTGTGTCAAAGTTGAGAACAGGCTATCGAGAATTTTTGCAATGACTACTGATGTTCGACAAGGAGATGCGCTGTCCCCGATCTCATGTTGGAATACATCCTTCGTAAAAGTAAAACACCTCAGAACAACATCTTATTCCGACAATCCAATCAACTTCTTGCATATGCAGATGATATCTGTGTAATTGGATTAAATGGCAACGGAGTGAAAGAGATACTTGATCTACTGGAACAGTTTTCAGCTTCCGTTGGTCTCAAAATCAATGAGTCCAAAACAAAATATATGATCTCTGGTTTTCGAGACCAAGACGCAACTGATTTCAGTAGTGGTAACCATACGTTTGAAGGAGTGATGAGATTCAAGTATCTTGGATCTCTCATCACTCACGATAATAGTGTGGGAGAGAATATCAAGGTTCGCCTTGCCGCTGGCAATCGGGCTTAATATCCTCTACGTCCATTGCTGAAATCAAAATATCTTGCAAATACGGATAAGCTGAAACTGTACAGAGTGTTGATCAGACCCGTTGTCATGTATAGATGTGAGAGTTGGACCTTGACGGATGAGTACGAAAGATGGCTTCTAACAATCGAGAGAAGAATCATGCGTGTGATATATGGCCCAAAACGCGACGTCGATGGCACATACCGAGTTCTATTCAATCACGAGATCAGGAATTTAATGCAAATTCCTGATATCGTGCATGAAATCAAAGGACAGCGAATACGCTGGCTCGGTCACGTTCTGCGTGCTGATCCGAAACGAATGATACAGCGATCTTTAAAGCGAGAACCGCCTTTCGGTAGGCGAAGAGGTCGCTGTCGGCAACGATGGCTCCACGGCGTAGAGAGCGATCTGGCATCTTCAAGTTGCTTGCATCAGTATGAAGATCTGGCTCGTGATCGAAACCGTTTGAGTCAGATTGTTGACACGGTACGGGCCAAGAATGGCCTGTAATAACCGAAAAAAAGTAGTTGAAATTAAAGTCTTACATACGAGTACATTTTCTCGGATTAGGATTGACTTCACACCCCGATTCCCTTAGTCGCCTCAAGGGTGTTTTTTAAGAGGTTCAAAACTTTGAGTTGGCAACACTGTTATGTGACAACTTGCAAATTGAGTGAATTTGCAAGCTGTGGAGTCATTGGTCCATATGTGTTCAAAAACGATGATAGTCAGAATGTTACTGTCAATAAACGGCGATATAGGGACATGATTAGAAATTTTTTGTACCTCGAGTAGCTGGCATTAATCTTGCTGACATGTGGTTCAAACAAGACAGAGGCATCGTCTATCTTCCGGTATTCGTGAATCTTTGGTAAGCATTCTTTGTTATATAATTTTGTAGTTTCCGTCTGACCCTTTTCCAGAGGAACAGCAAGTGCAATTGTCGATTGGGTGAAGTCAACTGACATCATTATAGACATCATTATAGAACTGTACTTATAGAACCAAGAGTCGTCACCAGTAACGACTTATTTATGTTGCTAGACTGCTGATTTTATAATTTATAAAAAATACAAGCAATATGCACTCGAGCCTGTCTTTAGGCCTCATTTAAAATTCATGAAACCCATCAAGCAGATCTCTTTGTGTATCTCAGATGATTATTTAATATTCGCTATACAGCCATGCAAATCAAAGAAAGCCATATCTTCAGCAACAATTGCTTGTGCCAATCAATCATCTTCGTCAATTTTGGACTTCATCAGAGCCACAGTAAATTCTTGGAAATGAACTGTAGAGGCGATGCAATCGTATGCAAATTGCCATTTTCAGCTATTTAGCAGTGTTTCGGTTCCATTTTAACCGATCGTTCTAAATTTTTGAACGAAGCCTCACAAAACTTCTAGTATCTAGTTTTTGGTTTTTTCTTAAAAATAGGTAAGAATCGCCTACTAAACGAAGTTTTGTTGCTACCCACGTATTATACATCAGGATCTTTATACCCAATATCGACAATATTGACTGTTATAAAAACTAAAGAAAAACTATTGTACACAAAGTCGAAGGAAGGGCATTGGAAAAGAGCACAAGACTCAGCTATAGATTCGGTGCGTGTTCATCTCGTATTAAATACAATAATTTTATTTCACTACAGTATATAAGACACACACATACACACTCACATGTATCATCTGTAGCTGAATCAAAATAAGTAAATCATTTTCGTATAAATTAAGAGGGTTGGAATGAATTATACATCTACCAGTTTGTTTTGGGAATATATTATGAAAAGTAATAAATAAATAACATAAACGGATATTGTCAAGAAGCTTATTTCCAAATTTTTTTTTATATATTTCTTTTCTATGTACATGGTTTGATATATGGTATAAGAACATCATCCATCGACATATAAGAATATGGGTTGGATTATATACGGGTAAACGAGAGATAAACGAATTTTTGTTTTTTTTCACTTCTGATTGTTTAATCGGATATCTACAATTAGAGATAGATTAAATTTTTGTTTTGTTATTGCGGAAAATCCTTCGATTTCGAAGTGTCATAGTACAATATATGGTTGTTGTTAACACATTTTACAAATATACTCTAGGTTATAATTTAAAAATATTTTTCCGGTATTTAGAAAAATATTTCATGATCAATTGATTCTAGAATATAAACAGGATGTACAAGGACACATTAAATGACAATTTTGTTCCTGATAAGAAAGAAGGTAATTGATTTTTAACCATCGTACTCATTTTATTTTCCAACGCTCTGATAAATTCTTAATTACTTTCAAAATAGAAGTTCAGTCTTTCGGCAGCAATCCTACTCGTTTTTGCCCAATGGGTTAAGCCACAAGAAATGGTGGTCGAATTTGACGAAACAATTTTAGCCATTATAATAATCTCGACGCGTGAAATCAATAAATCTGAATGTTTTCCGTTCAAGGTACTTGTCGTGACCAGAAGGTTAGTAGACCTACTGTGGCTAAAAATCTGAGGAGGAGTAACACGAAAATGGGGATAATCATGTGATTACTCCGACTTATTAAATATATTACTAGGCAATGTAAATAACTAAATGGACTCGTACCGTGTCAACAATCGATCTCGATGATGGACCAGCTGTTCATAATGTTTAAAACCATTAGAAGATGCCAGATCGCTTTTTACGCCGTGGATCACATCGCCTACCGAAAGCGACCACTTCGCCTACTGAAAGGCAGCTCTCAATAAAGATCGTTTTAGGCTACATATCACACGTATAATCCTATGTTCTAAGTGACTACAAGTTCCCGTTCCCAAAGCTTAATACCCAAACTTCTATTTCACTCATTAAATAAAATCATATAATCCGTTATATCCTCAATCGCTCTCTCGTTATTTTAGTCGTATTACCTGAATTTCTAGAAAATTTATACATTTATATAGGATTTTTATATATCAGGTAATGCAAACCCAGATGCTCGATATCTTCTGATGCCATAGGATAGTTCGAAAAATGTTTTCACTACCAAATGATATCTAACCAGGAATTTTCTCTCCAACTCATTCTCTCAATCCACATTCTCATTCATCTACTTAATATTTTATAATCTGAACGACCCGATCAAGGTTTGCTCTGCCTTTTTATAACGTTTTGATGATCCTTGCAGTTACTAACCAAATATCTCACATGGCTTGAAAAATTCAACAGTTAATTTATCCATGTATATGTTACGGTTAAAGTCCGGAATGCGGCGAATGTCAACATTTACCTAACCTATCCCTTTGGTAAATGTACATATGTTCAATCTACTTTTACCTGCAAATCTAGGCTATATTCACATTTACTCTTTAATTTTTTTTTATTAAAAAATGAAAAATGAATCCCCCCCCGCTTATCCCTCCGAGGGGCTTTAGATTTCAACTTCAAGGGACGTAGGAGCCGGGATAAGCAAACATGTCGCACTGCGTGCCGCATGTAGGAACGGATTATATAGAATCTATTAATGGATTTCGGTACACTTCCGTTCATATTTTGGCAAATTTACACATTTACCGGTAAATGTCGACATTCGCCGATTTCGGACTTTAACCGTAATATATCTTCCATTCGATTATATTAATCCATTCGATTATATTTATTATATTTATTCATGTATGTGAAGTTAGCCCGAAATCTAGCCCGAAATTTTTTTTTGATTTGTGTCTCGGCTAAGTTTAATATAGAAGCACATATATGGTAGAAGTTGGCCCGAATTTTATTAAAATGAGGCACTATTTTAGTATTCTATCCCGAAAAACCAAACAAATGTAAATGTAATAAAAACTTAAAAGTAACAAAATTTATAAAATAAAATTACATATGTACATAAATACTCGTCCGAAGGAATAACAAAACATAATGTAATGTGTACAAAGATTAATGTGATATAGTGGAGCTCACAGAGATTTCCAAACATATCGACTGATGCCATAATGTAGTTTTGTATGTCCCGCATGCATTTTATATAGCCACATAGCCATACGAGGTGGAAACAAGCCCGATTTTCAAGATACTCTATAGAGTATGATTTGGAACCAAAATGTACTGAATATATTTGGCCCCATAGTCGAGCCCACAGCATATCGGCTGATGCCATAACGTAGTTTTATATGTTCCGCATGCATTTTATGTAGCCACATGGCTATTCGAGGTTGAAACAAGGCCGAGATTAGAGGGATTTTTAATCATACCATAATGTAGTTATGTATGTCTCAAATGTATTTAGCCATACAAGATTCTTTCGCGATCCAATTTAAACGATACTGACTGAATTCAAAAGTTATAACAATTTATTATTAAAATATTCATTTTACATTTTAAAAAAAATACATTTTCAATGAAACTAATTGAAAAACATTTAAATATATCTTAATAGGTTGTTTAAATTATTTAATTACATTTTGTGTAAATAATTAAATGAGGATCAATTTCCTGTATGTTGATATTTCTAATAACGGCTACGTAGTTACTTAGGTCGTCATATTTCTCCCATTTGTCGTGTCGTTTACCATAAGATATGAAATGGCCATTTCCAATTTGCTGGTGACTTATAACAGCAGCGATCTCATAAATTGAGTTTTTAAGCAATATTGTTTTTTCTATATCTCCTATAGTCATTTTAATTAGTGTGTTAATGCGTTCAGTATATATACATAACATTTCTTGATATTCAACCGATTCTATTTTCATTTTCATTGGACATTTGTAACAACCCTTTATAGGAATTTCCTGAAAACATAAATTGAGATTTGACACACTGAAGCTCTCAAATTTCTCCATATCAAGCAAAATCAGTGATCGATTTTCTATACATATGGTTTCACATACATCGCATTTTAAAGTGACTAAAATGCTAGGGATATTTTTAAGTGTTGTGCCGACTATGTCCAAAATGCCACTATAACAATCGTCTCGTATTCCATATATTTCAATCAAAATTTCTTTACGAAAAATAAATTTTCTAAATTTCCCATTAAAAGTTTATGAAGAAATTTCTTTATTTTATCGCCGTTTTCTAAATCTTGATAAATTTCGTTTTTATTTTTAATTGATAGATTATTATAACCAAGGGCTAATGCTTGTAATAATGAATCAATTCCACAAGAATTTTTATAATAGGTGCAGGTTTTTGTTGCATTTTTTATTAACATTAAAGCTTTTTCATTTTTCTTCAAAACTCTTTTTTTCTTATAACCTTGTCTTGGTCGTTTCGGGGTTTCAAAGACATTCGACATAGAAGTATTGATTTTAAAATTATGTGTGAGAAGTTCAATTGTTTTAGTAGTGCGATCTTTATCAGAAAGTTTGTTTATTTTTCTGATCGTTTCCAAATTAATATTGTTATGTTTTTCTTTTGGAGTTAAATTATTTAAATTTTTACCTTTCCATACGGATTCTTTGTTTTGAATATCGTATAAGGTCAAACTCGATATTGCATTGGAATCTGCGGTTCCATCTTTCGTGATTTGGTTTAATCAAGATGTAAGGATACCCGAAGTTAATCTTTTATAAATTAGCTTATTACGAGCATTAATTTCTTTAACAAAGCGACCCACTTTAGTAGGAAGTTTTTCAATCTTTTTAGAATTTTTAAACCGCCTTTTTACAATAGCATTATAGTTCTCAATATGACTATTACTATGTCTCACGCCATTTTTTAGTATGCCGCTCCATAAAGGTAGGTATGTCATATATTTCTTTAGACTCATTTCTAAAAACTCGGTGTTGTAAAAGCTATTTCGTCCTCCAGTAACAGTATCTTTTGGTTCCACAATGCTATCGCTTATTCTTTTAAAATCCAAATAAAATTTACTTTGTAAGTATAAAGGTTTTTTAGTTGGCCTTGAATTTTCTGTTATATCTTCTTCCAAAATATTGTTGCCTTCAGAATGATTAGTTTCGCATATTAATGTTGTCATTAATTCTAAGGAATTTGTGACTTGAGTGCTAATTTGTTTAAATCTTAACAAAATTGAGAAATGTTTCCAGATTTCTCTTACTTTATCATAATTTTTGATCATAAAAATTGAAGCAAATATTTCATGAATTATTTACCGTTAAATCACTGCAAAACTATCACTATACACTTTCTTAACAAACAGTCTTTCAAATTAAATAAATTTGATGTTTACTTAGAAATAATAAATTCAATTTTAAATCCAATTTAACAATTTTAAATCCAAATTTTAATCTATGAGAATTTAAGTTATAATTTTGATGACATACAAACAACAACACAAAACTACATTATGGCATCAGTCGATATGTTTGGAAATCCCTGTGGGCTCGACTATGGGGCCAAATATATTCAGTACATTTTGGTTCCAAATCATACTCTATAGAGTATCTTGAAAATCGGGCTTGTTTCCACCTCTTATGGCCATGTGGCTATAAAAGATGCATGCGGGACATATAAAACTACATAATGGCATCAGTCGATATGTTTGGAAATCCCTGTGGGCTCGACTATGTGGCCAAATATATTCAGTACATTTTGGTTCCAAATCATACTCTATAGAGTATCTTGAAAATCGGGCTTGTTTTCATTTCGTATAGCCATGTGGCTATATAAGATGCATGCGGGACATATAAAACTACATTATGGCATCAGTCGATATGTTGAGAAATCTCTGTGGGCTCGACTATGGGGCCAAATATATTCAGTACATTTTGGTGCCAAATCATACTCTATAGAGTATCTTGAAACGACCTTGTTTCCACCTCATATGGCCATGTGGCTATATAAGATGCATGCGAGACATACACAACTTCATTATGGCATCAGCCGATATGTTTGGAAATCCCTGTGGGCTCGACTATGGGGCCAAATATATTCAGTACATTTTGGTTTCAAATCATACTCTATAGAGTATCTTGAAACGGCCTTATTTTCACCTCGTACGGCCATGTGGCTATATAAAATGCATGGGAGACATACACAACTTCATTATGGCATCAGCCGAAATGTTTGGAAATCCCTGTGGGCTCGACTATGGGGCCAAATATATTCAGTACATTTTGGTTCCAAATCATACTCTATAGAGTATCTTGAAAATCGGGCTTGTTTCCACCTCGTATGGCCATGTGGCTATATAAAATGCATGCGGGACATATAAAACTACATTATGGCTTCAGCCGATATGTTTGGAAATCCCTGTAAGCTCGACTATGGGGCCAAATATATTCAGTACATTTTGGTGCCAAATCATACTCTATAGAGTATCTTGAAACGACCTTGTTTCCACCTCATATGGCCATGTGGCTATATAAGATGCATGCGAGACATACACAACTTCATTATGGCATCAGTCGATATGTTTGGAAATCCCTGTGGGCTCGACTATGTGGCCAAATATATTCAGTACATTTTGGTTCCAAATCATACTCTATAGAGTATCTTGAAAATCGGGCTTGTTTTCATTTCGTATAGCCATGTGGCTATATAAGATGCATGCGGGACATATAAAACTACATTATGGCATCAGTCGATATGTTGAGAAATCTCTGTGGGCTCGACTATGGGGCCAAATATATTCAGTACATTTTGGTGCCAAATCATACTCTATAGAGTATCTTGAAACGACCTTGTTTCCACCTCATATGGCCATGTGGCTATATAAGATGCATGCGAGACATACACAACTTCATTATGGCATCAGCCGATATGTTTGGAAATCCCTGTGGGCTCGACTATGGGGCCAAATATATTCAGTACATTTTGGTTTCAAATCATACTCTATAGAGTATCTTGAAACGGCCTTATTTTCACCTCGTACGGCCATGTGGCTATATAAAATGCATGGGAGACATACACAACTTCATTATGGCATCAGCCGAAATGTTTGGAAATCCCTGTGGGCTCGACTATGGGGCCAAATATATTCAGTACATTTTGGTTCCAAATCATACTCTATAGAGTATCTTGAAAATCGGGCTTGTTTCCACCTCGTATGGCCATGTGGCTATATAAAATGCATGCGGGACATATAAAACTACATTATGGCTTCAGCCGATATGTTTGGAAATCCCTGTAAGCTCGACTATGGGGCCAAATATATTCAGTACATTTTGGTTCCAAATCATACTCTATAGAGTATCTTGAAAATCGGGCTTGTTTCCACCTCGTATGGCCATGTGGCTATATAAAATGCATGTGGGACATACAAAACTTCATTATGGCATCAGTCGATATGTTTGAAAATCCCTGTGGGCTCGACTATGGGGCCAAATATATTCAGTACATTTTGGTTCCAAATCATACTCTATAGAGTATCTTGAAAATCGGGCTTGTTTCCACCTCGTATGGCCATGTGGCTATATAAAATGCATGCGGGACATATAAAACTACATTATGGCTTCAGCCGATATGTTTGGAAATCCCTGTAAGCTCGACTATGGGGCCAAATATATTCAGTACATTTTGGTTCCAAATCATACTCTATAGAGTATCTTGAAAATCGGGCTTGTTTCCACCTCGTATGGCCATGTGGCTATATAAAATGCATGTGGGACATACAAAACTTCATTATGGCATCAGTCGATATGTTTGAAAATCCCTGTGGGCTCAACTATGTGGCCAAATATATTCAGTACATTTTGGTTCCAAATCATACTCTATAGAGTATCTTGAAAATCGGGCTTGTTTTCATTTCGTATGGCCATGTGGCTATATAAGATGCATGCGGGACATATAAAACTACATTATGGCATCAGTCGATATGTTTGGAAATCCCTGTGGGCTCGAATATGTGGCCAAATATATTCAGTACATTTTGGTTCCAAATTATACTCTATAGAGTATCTTGTAAATCGGGCTTGTTTCCACCTCGTATGGCCATGTGGCTATATAAGATGCATGCGGGACATATAAAACTTCATTATGGCATCAGTCGATATGTTTGGAAATCCCTGTGAGATCCACTATATCACATTAATCTTTGTACACATTACATTATGTTTTGTTATTCCTTCGGACGAGTATTTATGTACATATGTAATTTTATTTTATAAATTTTGTTACTTTTAAGTTTTTATTACATTTACATTTGTTTGGTTTTTCGGGATAGAATACTAAAATAGTGCCTCATTTTAATAAAATTCGGGCCAACTTCTACCATATATGTGCTTCTATATTAAATTTAGCCGAGACACAAATCAAAAAAAAATTTCGGGCTAGATTTTGGGCTAACTTCACATACATTATTTATTCAACCTTAAGTAGTGTATAGCTGATTGGAAATTCGCATTTAGACTGTTTCTGAAATTATTATCTTTGAGACTTATTTCTTATTTGCCGCCACCTTAAATAAGTAAACAAATTTCATTCGAAATGATTTGATCTATTTATGTATGTTGAAAAGTCTTATTATGACAGACAAGAAATTAATTTTTTTTGCAAGAGAGGGAAAGAAAACAAGTCTTCTCGCCAGGCTACTTATATTTGGATAAATTAGGTTCCACACATAAGTATTCGTTTCGGAATAGGTTTAAGACCCTTTCCGTAACGAATACTATTTAATGGCACCTAACTTTCTGGGTTGACTTATTCTCTATCTCGTTTCTGCAAACACAAATCACAATCAATTGTTTTTATTTTTGACAATTATAGCTTGTGTTTATTTTGCAGCTGTTCTTCCATCTGACTTCACCAAAGCCTATAAACTCGACGTGACAGCGATTCATTTCTTTATCTACTTGTTCAAGGTTGTAGGTTTTCCATTAGAGTTCGGATGCTCCAGTTCCCGATACTAGATAGAATATCTAGAATAAGGATCACCAGCGATACGGAAAGATTAGTAATACTTATAGAAAAGCTAGTGCTAACTGATGAGAACTAAAGGATTACAGTTTTTCATCGGCAGATTTAGAATACAAATGTTTTATTAGATTAAACAAGCAAATCTCTTTTCTTGAATGTCCTCAGGGAACAGTTCTGAATTCGCACTTGTTATCCCTCCTAGTCCAATTGAACGACAACACATATTATCGTCAAGGTTATGCCAATCACATCACCATATAATACTGGTTGTGATCAGGGTATATCAGTTAACCCTAGGAACACTGAGATTATTCTTTTCTCAAGACAAAGGAATCTGGAAAACTTTATTTCTAAAAAACATAACTCATGCCATCCCGATCTCGTCAGAATTTAAGGTTCACAAATGTAAAGAAGACATTTACGAGAAATGCAACAAGTTATTTGGTAAATCATTGTGCCTGATTGTGAAGAATTGTGATTAATTCCAAGGATCGTTATATATTTGTATCTTTTCTGATAGCCAGGCTGCTCTAAAGGAAATTGGCTCCAATTCAACGAAACTTGTTTTGGAGACATTAATTGCCAGTGACTAGAACTCTTGTGGTCTCCACCAGATGAGATATGATAATCTCATTTCAAAAGTCGCCTTTCTAATTTTTTTTGTCATATTCTTGCTGGGTATTCTCACGGAATATTATTCCCTGAATAATCACATGTTTCCGAATGAAGATTCAGCATAACATAAACTACGAACAGTAGGGGAGGAGATGACGAAACTGCAGAGTATTTCCAGTGCTCTTGTCATTCATATTCTACCCATAGACTGCTTTGGATCAGAATTCCTTTTTGATGAACAACTAACGATCTTGGATATTTTGGGCTGTATCCGAAGAAAAAAACGATCCACTCAAATTGAGGGGTCATAAATGAATTCATCTACATGACATTCGGGATTCGGATTATATGCTGTTTGTCACGAAGGAAATGAGGTAGCAATTGGTTTGTGCGTAATGTTTCTATAATTTTTTATGTTAACCTCATAAAGGTGGGCAAGTATGAAGTGCACATTTGAACTTAAGGATGGAACCACTCGGTCAAAATTCTCTTATCAAAATTAACACTAACAATACCGTTTGATAATGATGATGTGGTTAAACTTGTGGCAGTTGAGGCGGGAAGTAACGGGTTATCCAATCCTGATACAAAAGGGATTTGTCACCATCAGATTGGTGGGGCTAATGAACACATCTGTGACCCTCTGTTGAGTTTAGAATGCATGGCCCGACCCATCACCTATTTTTCAAGGAGAGATTAAATTGAACCAATTGAGCATTAATGTATGAGGACATGGATTATATATCCCCCTTGGTAGGTACGCCCAGGTCTTTCAGGTGGAAATGACTGCAATTTTGAAAACAGTACTCTTGGCATAGAACGTGATGTGTGGAGATCGTCGTATCTGCATACTTTCTGAAGGCCAGGCTGCTTTAAAGACGATTGGTTTCAATACTGTTTTATCGAAACTTATTTTGGAGACGATAATTGCCTTAAATCGACTAGGCAGTGAATAAAGTTAGAATTCACTGGGTATCAAAGGAAATTAATTGGCTGGTAAATAGACCAATTAGGGGACGGCTTCCTTTTTTGTGGGACCATCTGCTATAGCAGTGCCGTCATTATCTCTTTGGCCATCTGCACCAAAAAAATTGGTGGACCATCTAAAATCTTCTTTAGATCAGTAAATCAGTAAAGATCCCTGTACTTCTTAAATTATGATAGACGCACTTTAAGCATCTTGCTCGACATACTCACGGGGCATTGCTCCCGAAAATTCGACACAACGCAAACGGCGAACAGGGACGAAAATACTTTTGAGCATTTCTTGTGCTCTTGATCTTCATACTCTTCCCATAGACTTCACTGCTTTGGATCACAATTCTTTTTTGAGGATCAACTGACGACCTTGAAGATACCATATATCTTGAAGTTCATTTGAATAACAAACAGATTTCAGAACAATGACACAAAAAAGGAGGACAAAATAATATTAACAATACAAAAGTTCGACTTAGGTTCTTGTAATTCGCTAGAACTGTCGCGTTACGAATAAAGGTACATATGCGAATCGCACAGATAGCATATGCCTGATGAGATGGACTTGATTTTTTCTCGATTACATTATCACTCAATAACGTCATCATCATCAGATCGAAACCAGCCTAGCGAATTAAGGCATACAAGCAACCATTCGACTTATAACTCACTTTAAATAATATTCAAAATTACATAAAGTTGTACGTTTTACATTGTTGACCCCGACGACCTTGTTTAGGGAACATTACAATACATCGTCATTATCTTTTGACACAACTTCCAAAATTATTACATCACACCACACCTCGTCCTAACCTAATACGGCAAAAATTAACTTCCCATAATGGAATTTTTTGCCTGTCTCTCTTTAGTGGTTGTCCGTTCCGCGCAAGGCTCATATATTTAATAACATACACAGCATGCATTTTAAAGTTCATTTGATGTTGCAACAAGCCGCGAAATCAGGCTCTCAATTACGGCATAGAATAATCATAATAAAAAAAACGGAAGGAGAATTCACTGGCGGCAATAAAATGGCGTTCAGAGTAACTGAAATAATTCACAAATACAAAATTATAGCATAACGCCACAATCAATCAAAATCAAATCGATATTTTGAGTTAAGTTCTTGCAATTCGCTAGAACTGTCGTGTCAGTATTAAACTTACATATACTAATTGCACAGTATAAAAAAACGTCAATAGGATTTTACGATCCAATTACCAATCTGATGATGTGAACAGTGTCTGGGAAGTATTGAAAACCTCGGTTGTCGATGCCGCCCAGCACACTCACGGTATAGTGAAAACTAAGCCCAAAAATGATTGGTTTGATGAGGAGTGCCGTCTTGCTGTTGATCAACGCAATATAGCCCACAATGAAGCGCAGACTCGGTTTACAATTGCAAGGAAAAACAAGGCAGTTCTTGCTAGAAGGACAGCTAAACGCATTTGTAGACAGAAGAAGCGTGAATGGTGGAAGGCCAAGGTCTTAAGAGTACAACAACTCAGCAATGAGCACAATTCGCATGGTTTCTTTAAAGGAATCACCGAATTGCACCATACCTTAAGATCTCGGTCAACTGCCATTCGGGACCAGGATGGAAACCTCTGTGTTAACGTCGTTGCGGTACTCGATATATGGAGTGAACATTTTTCTGATCTACTTAATGTTCCACATGTATCACAAGCTGTGTTTGAATACCCTCAAATACAGACCGCGGAGATGTTCATTGAGGATCCATCCTATGAGGAATTCACAATGGCCATGCGGAAATTAAAGAAACATCGTTCACCAGGAGTTGATTGCATTAATTCAGAGCTCTTGATATTCGGAGGGCTAACTTTGTGGAACCGTCTTTTCGACCTTATTCAAATGGTATGGCGAAATGAAGTTGTGCCTGACGAATGTAAAGTGGCCGCGTTATGCCCAATATTCAAAAAGGGTGATCGCATGACATGCGAGAATTATCGCGGTATAGCTCTCCTTTGCACAGCATATAAGTTACTGTCTTACATAATCTTGGGAAGAATTACTCCTTTAGTCGAGGAAATTGTCGGTGACTACCAAGGAGGATTCCGTCCAAATCGGTCAGTCACTGATCAAGTTTTTTCGCTGCGGCTGATTCTTTCCAAGTACTACGAAACATCTCGCGATGTACACCACGTATTCCTAGATTTCAAGCAAGCCTATGACTCGATCAATCGAGAGAGGCTATGGTATGCGCTTGAATATTTAGGAATGCCGAAAAAATATGTACATCTCTGTTAATGACAGTAACGCAGTCACAATGCTGTGTCAAAGTTGAGAACAGGCTATCGAGAATTTTTGCAATTACTTCTGGTGTTCGACAAGGAGATGCGCTGTCCCCGATACTTTTTAATCTCATGTTGGAATACATCCTTCGTAAAAGTGCAACACCTCAGGACAATATCTTATTCCGACAATCCAATCAACTTCTTGCTTATGCAGATGATATCTGTGTGATTGGATTAAATGGCAACGGAGTGAAAGAGATACTTGATCCACTGGAACAGTTTTCAGCTTCCGTTGGTCTCAAAATCAACGAGTCAAAAACCAAATATCTGATCTCTGTTTTTCGAGACCAAGACGCAAGTGATTTCAGTAGTGGAAACCACACGTTTGAAGGAGTGATGAGATTCAAGTATCTTGGATCTCTCATTACTCACGATAATAGTGTGGGAGAGGATATCAAGGTTCGCCTTGCCGCTGGCAAACGGGCTTGGTATCCTCTACGTTCACTGCTGAAATCAAAATATCTTGCAAATACGGATAAGCTGAAGCTGTACAGAGTGTTGATCAGACCCGTTGTCATGTATGGATGTGAGAGATGGACCTTGACGGATGAGTACGAAAGATGGCTTCTAACATTCGAGAGAAGAATCATGCGTGTGATATATGGCCCAAAACGCGACGTTGATGGCACATACCGAGTTCTATTCAATCACGAGATCAGAAATTTAATGCAAATTCCTGATATCGTGCATGAAATCAAAGGACAGTGAATACGCTGGCTCGGTCACGTTCTGCGTGCTGATCCGAAACGAATGATACAGCGATCTTTGAAGGGAGAACCGCCTTTCGGTAAGCGAAGAGGTCGCTGTCGGCGACGATGGCTCCACGGCGTAAAGAGCGATCTGGCATCTTCCAACTGCTTACAACAGTATGAAGAGCTGGCTCGTGATCGAAACTGTTGGAGCCAGATTGTTGACACGGTACGGGCCAACAATGGCCTGTAAAAACTGAAAAAAAAGAAAAAAACGTCAAATCCGGTAGCTTATGCCTGATGAGATGGGTTTGATCTTTTCGATCACATAGTAATTCAATGACGTCATCATCATCAAAACGAAACCGGCTTAGCCGAATTACGACATACAAGCAACAACTCGACTTTTACAACTCATTATTTTTATAATGTGAGCTAGTGCTCTAGACTATTAAACTAATAACACAAAAATGTCTTGAACGTTTGTTTGCCTTTATTTATAACAATTATTATCTAATTATATTTAGGATCGATTTCAGTATTTGAAATAAATTACATGATGTGTAAATCGATTTTATTCCTATTATAATTCTTGGTATTCTGTCTAGCAATTTCTTCAGACATTGTGATGTACGAAACGAACATGTATAGATGTATGTACACAAAAAGTTATATTTAGTTTAAATTGGAAGTTTCAAATAAAAAAAATGTCTAGAAAATTTTAAAAACTTTTTCAGTATTTGATTGTGTGCTTAAACCAAACTTTTAATCTTTTGTTCATCAAATCTACCAGTTTTGATTGCTAAAACAATTGTTAAACAACTTTGTAGAATAGTTCAACTACATATATCGATTGCCAACTCTACAATTGCGGTTTAAGTTAAAATATGGGTTACTGTATACTTTCAACATTTTCATGTAACGTACACATTAAATCTTAAGCACAGTACATTATATAAATAAGAAATAATTTACATTAAAATGTAGTATAGCAAACCGACGATAGATACTCATTTGAATATTTTATTTTCTGGGACTTTTTATGTACATATTGGTTGGTATGGTTGCCTACTATTAAATATAAGTCTTAAATAATAAGAAATTTTAATTGATTTTAATGAATAAAATTATTAATTAATTAAGATAAAAATCACTGTAGGTAGGCTCAAATATACGTATAAAAAATAAAAAAAATACTTTTGTAGGAATTAAAATCAAATGTTCGAATCATTTATGAAATGGGACCTGAATCGTTTCTTAAATTAAGTATTCATTACGTATATACAAAAAAGACCTTTTTACTGTTATTTACTGGAGTAATTCTGTATAAAGGTAACGATAGAAACTTAAGATGAAATTGTGTTCGAAATTAAATCGATAACTATTGGGTTTTATGAACTATTGAGAAAGCACTCATCGTATATGAGGAATATTGTCTAGACTATCTTTCCACATATTTGTATGTTATACTAAACCATTATGTTGCTAGTTATATGGTTTATTGGATTTGCTCACGCAATATGCGAGGGGAGCTACAAAAGTTCGCTTAATACTATAATAAGGATTTTTTATCATATCTATGTATGGAGGTCCATTCTCGTTCGGTGAAACGTAAAGGGAAAAATATTTTCAGTGACAAATATTCATTTTCGATTCTCGTTCTATGGAAATGAAAAGAAATACGTCAAAATGTCGTGAAAGATGGCTCAAAATAGGGCAAATGTTAGAAGGATCAAAAGTTAATTTCGTAACCATACTGTTTTCAAATTCATTATCATTTTACCATTTTATTTCAGATTGTACTCAAAAGAGAGATACTCATTGAGAAAGGCCATAACCGACAAGAGCGGTGTTAATGGTTTAAAAGCCTTAAAACCATTAACCGAACTTGAGCAGAGGATTTAAGGAATAATAATTCCACAAGCCGTTGACTTGACGCTGATTTGCTAGAATTAATTATATCCAGCAACTTTCAACCGGAAACTGTGCTCTGCGACTTAGTGGGATTGTTGAAGAGGTTTTACGAATTCCAGGGACTGACATAACCTTAAGCGCAGCTAGAAGATGCTCTAGCATCAACTTTAACTCGGTCGTGGAAGAACTAAACGCGCCAGACCAAACGTGATGATGAATGAAGAAAACTATTTAGGCAAGATGACCCAATTAGAGGACAAAAAAAAAATGAACTAAAACAAGAGAAACTAGAAATTGAAAAACAAAAACTAAACATTTTGGAAAATATTTAAGATAGTTTAAATGAAATAAAATATAAAATAACAAAGCCGTGCACTTCTAAAGTTAATTCAAAATCATTAAACTTAATTGAAGTATCCAATGATCAGTCACTACATCTCTGGCTGTAATCTACGGACTTCGGTTAAAACTGGCTGGCTATATATTTCTGCAGTCTCAGGGCCATCATCGCTATCGCCGCTCTCTGATATTTCATTCGACAAAGAAATACGAGCTATTATTAAAATATTAGGAAGGACACACATTTATTTTCGGCGTTTTCAGGACTATAGAATAGAACTCTCTCCTCTGATAAACATCGCAATCTTCTTATTAATGATGTATTAATATACCTATGTGTGCTACAGACATTATAATTTTTTTCAACGTCCGTTACAGCGCTCTGGATAGGGGTAAGTAAACACGGCTGTAATGAGTAGCCACTAACTCCCAATAGCCAAAACTAACGTTCCCCATTCGAATACTTTTATTCCAGAATCCGTTTCAAATTCGATCGACGCCATATATAAGCATCATGTGCCGTTCCTCCAAATCTTGCAGTTAAATTTTATATTAATTTATTTGCATCGCAAACAATTTGCACATTCTTTGAATGGCCATTTTTTCTGCAATAGTAGTCGTGCTCAATACTACTGTTCGGTGCACAAATTCGAATATGGGTGCCATCGATCAACCTTGTAACACCAGCAAAATAAATTCGATATTTGTGGGCAATTAAATTAAGCGCTTCTCCTATTTCAGTGATACTTCAACTAACCGACGTATGAGGTATCATGCACATGCCGTTATTGCCAACAGCCCGTTGGAAACTTTCGGTTGCAAAAAATCTTATTGCGCATACAGCACTTTTAAGTAAGACGGAATCGCATGTATTCTTTGGGTCTCGTTTAATAAAGGCAACAATTTATTAATCAATTCCTAACAAATTAGCTTAGTGAACCTTTATAAGTCGCAAAACTGTTTGCCTGATAGTATTTCAATAGGATTTTGGGTATCCTTCAGACAGGGATACCCAAAATCCTATTAAACATATCGCCACTTCTCAAAACAGTCTACACAATTTTACTTTTTAAGCTTATCAAGTTAACCACATCAATTATCTCCACGTTACTGATAAGGAACTTTACCTCCAAATTTGTTTTAATTTTTAGAGAGAGCCTGAACCCAGACTCACTATCAATTTACATCTGAATTCTTAAAAACTTAACTATATTGTGGCCACTGTTGATCCAGCAATGTACCAATGCCTGTCCGTTGTGAGATGGCTGCTTACATACTAGCCAGATATAGAAGGGTTTGGTTCTTTTTAGTCTCCTAACCAAATCTTTCTTATCCAGGAGTCGAGAGGCTTCGTTCCAAATCTTTTTATTTCGTGTTTTATATCCGGAATCCCCAAATCATGCTGCAGATTAATATTTTCATGCTGCAGATTAATATTTTGAATGTGCTGTGCTTACGTGCATTGACTACACTCCGAAGTACCTTATTCTGAAAATTTTGTATAAGTTTGATGTCAGTATTCTTAGTACAACCCCAAAGCCGAATGATACATAACGAGATTGACTTTAGAATCTGATTGTAAATCAGTTTTTTTTGTTGTATATGCTTAATTTTGACCTTTGACCATAGCCAGTACAACTGTCTATATTTAAGATCAAGCTTTTTTCTTTTCTTCTTCACATGCTCTTGCCATTTAGGCTTAATATCCAGTGTCAAATCCAAGTGTTTAGCAGAGTTTTATTTTCTATCAATTGGTTGGTCCACTGACGAATTTGTTCACTTCCACATTGAAGTTTATAGCAGTGTTAGAATAGCGGTATCGTCACCAAACGTTGCTGTGCTTACGTGGTCGGACTGTGGTATATCACTTGTATATAGTTGGTATAGGACTGGGCGCAGAACGCTGCCTTGTGAGACTTCTGCTCTTACCTCTCTCAGTTTTGAATACTTATCTTCTTGTCTTACTTTAAAAAGATTTCAGATAAATATCTCAAAATATCAACATATGGTCCAAGAAGCATACAATTTAGTTTATTAAAAGAATTACAAAAATACTCTACTCACATCAAAAATAATCTTCTCACATCCAATTTGCCGAGAAGAATCTCAAACTGTGGCGAGTCAAATGTATTGGAAAAAATTACATCCAGCTGACCTTTCGAATCAAGTTCGTTAAACAAGTGACATTCAAATATGTACAAATATGTATTCAAATTAAATTAGCTCAAATAATTTTGGTGTCGAAGATAGTATTTATCACTTCATTCCAGATTTATATAATCCTTTGTAGAGACGTATAAAAATTCTACCACATTCTAATTCAGCATCATCATTATATTTTTGCAGAGCGACTAAAACAAGCACTACCTCGTTATTTACAAACACTTATTGATAATTTACTTAATACTGTTAAAACCCAAAACATCCAGTTGGAACAGCACATGGTTTCAACTGATAATTATACTATATGTTAAAAAAATTCCAGATGTCAAAAATGTATTGGATTGGGCAACAGCTTTTATGCATCATTAAGATTGAGAAGTGCAAGAGCACAGATGTATGACCACCTGTTGAAATGCTGACCCTATATAGAGCTACACAGATCAAGACATTTAACATCTTGAATCAGAAATTACGAAACGAAAAGAATTGAAAGTTGTAAAAACATTTCGAAAATTAATATGATCCATTAGAAATTCTGAAATCGAGTTAGTCGATATTTGTGAACCTTTTGGGTAAATACATCTGATGGGATCTATCGCCAATTCGATTTTAGATAAGTAATTACCAACTTTAATGGTTAGCTCGAGCTAACCAAACCTCCACATATAATAATATAAACAACTTTAGGTGGCGAGAATGGTCCTGAAATGTAGTGATCGGTTTATACTATAGACTCATATCTGGTTTCGTTACTACCCTGGTTTCGAATCTGGTTTCGAATTAACCATGATTTCGATGTAATGTGTCACTGCTAATCATGGTTTGCAACTTGGTTTAAACATGGTTTCGGAATGAGCTAATTTTTTTCTCCTCCCATGGCATTTAAGTGACGACAGTGCCAAGTTATACCGTCAGTGAATAGCGAAAACTATGAATATTGCTTTTTTCATTTGTTTATTTTTTTATAAAAATTGAAGTTTTCAAAAAAAAAAAATTAATACAGAATTCGATAAATTAACGGAAAATAAAACTAAAAATAGAAATTGAAAAATTTGGGTGGAGGGCGAAATAAAAATATTTTAAACTAAACAGTTACCTTAAATTTTAATGAATTATGATAAACTATCAAAGGAAATGAGAACTGCAGTGTGTCATGTATTCTCATTCCGAGAATCATAGTTTCATAATCATGGCTACCAAACTAGATATGTGTCTATGTTATTATGGAATGTAAAGCATTCGGCTTTCGGAGTTGGAGTGAAAGGTTTGAATGCTATTAAAACGATATGCAATCTGGTTTTTTTACCAACTTGGTAAGGAGGTTGATGAGGAAGAACACATCTACCAATCTTCTATGCCTGAAATTAGCTATGTAAGGTTGATAACGTATTCCAACATAGCATACGCAGTAAATAAGTTGCTATGTAGTAAAGAATGTGAAACTCAATGACGCGATACTTTTAAAACAGCGGCAGTGCATAATTCATGGGCGAACCAATCTTCCATGTCAGTACTACAGAATACATGGGACATTAATTTTATGAAGATTTTTCTACGTAAACTGGACCATTAGTCGTATACGTCCTCGATTCGGCTATAATAACGAACCACGAAAAGGTTAATGGTGCCTGAAGCCCCAAAAATAGATTGCAAAGATAGAACCAAATAAATGTAAGAACTCTTATAGTACGATTCAAATTGTATATTAATTGTATGACAAAAAGAACCATACTGCCTGCCTCATCCAGAAATAAGGTAGAACAAATTTGTTTATCTTCTAGCACCTTTACTACGATATCTGTAATTCTGTGAAACTTTGAATTCAAATTGGTGATCCGGTATTCGGTCTCTACTTTCTATTATTGGCTTCATTCTTCTCAGGAGTAGCCTTTCAATTAGCTTTGAAATGATAGGAAGCATAGGGATATCGGACGATAGGGTTAACTGAATTGGGCGTTTAACCTAGTTTTGGTAACATTATATAGCTTTCGCAACTTTCCAGGCAGGAGGAATATGCCGTAATCTAATAACAGCACTAAGCAAGTGAGTGAGTTTAGCTTTCTTTGGTAGTTGCCTTAGAATTTCTCCCGTTAAATACCAAGGAGCCTTTGCTATAAAGGAAAAAGAAACAGGTTCTCGATGTTTATATCCGATTCGGTCTCATTCGCTTTGAAGATATCAGCCAGATAGTTAGATGATCAGCCAATTCTTTAGCTTTGGATTTTATATCCCTAGCACACGAGCCATTACTTGAAAATTTTCTACCTCTTCTTCTAGTTCCTGAACTTTTTTTATTCGTGTTTGTAGGTTAATATAACTTTCTAGTTCAGATGTGAACTAGCTTTCCCAATCAGTGGTTTTATTGACAAAAGTTGGTGTCGTTCCCTATCTAATTAGCTAGTCGCTTATGGTAAGTATCACTGTAGAGTGATAAGGTTGCATATCTGAATTCTCTACTTCAATAAAATTTGATGAAACTTTTTTTGATATAAAGGAGTTTTACCTGCATCAGTTGCCCAATATGTAGGCTTGCCAGTGGAATATACGTTACATTTCATTTCTACTATTGCATTTTTAAGTTCGTCACCTTTGCTTGTCGTTAGCCTATAGGAAAAGTCAACAAGCTTTGCATTATTTGTTTCAGTTGTCCAACAAATTTTTTAAAACTATTTGAAAGCAGCCTTCGGTATATTATTTTGCAGTGTCCGTCTGACACTTTTTCAGGGAAATAGAAGCTACATGTTTTGATTGGGTGAAGGAAACTGACATCATTCCTAAGCTTTTACGGGATTAGTTTGCTCCTTTTGGACTCCTTACTATAGGCTGCTGTTTGGTTTCCAGATCCTACTTATACAACCAATAATCGTCACTAGGAATGATCTTAGTAAAATTTCTAGACTGTTTATTCTCGAAATCATTTAGGAAAAATTTCGCAAAATGCACTTGAGCCCCTTTTGGGCCTCATTTACATTTCGTGGAACCCATCGAGCAGATATCTTCGTGTAGCTCAGAATATTTAATCAGAAATAATTTCTTGTGTCAATCGTGGGTCTATGTCAACTTTGGACGTCACCAGACGTCCAAAGTTGACGTATATTGGCTTTAGTGGATGCCGTTTGCGTTAGTGGTGGCATTTCGTTGAGAATTGTTTCCTACGAATACTTTTATCGAACTTTTGTTAGTCCCCTCGTATTTCATATAATCATATGCTGTTTAAGACTCCATTATACAAAGTTGAACATTCAACAAGTTACATCGATTAATTAACAATTGTACATCGTTTTGTTGATTAATATCTCAAGACTCGAAAGAACTTCAACTAATGATAGTTAAGTGATAAAATTACAAAATGACCAAAATTTATGGCAAACATTGTTGCCACTTTAATTATATGCAAATCGTTTTAGCCTATAATGGCAACAATATTTCATTGGAAATCTCGACTATATTTGGCACGATACTTGAATGTTAATGATGATAAATGCAAATAAAAATTAGAATAATTTTATTTATTTGTTCTAAATTGATGGGTAGCCACATAATCATGGATGAGTAATGTATAATATGTAACAGAAATTGCTGTTTTGGAACACGAAGACCAAAATGGTTTTGTAATGAAATCTCCCAGTAATAGTTCGCAAAAGGAATTTAAATAAGGACATATATCGCTCGAACTGTTGGCAAGTTCGCATTAGATATTAGCACTAAGGTCCTAGAATGTTGTTGGGTTGTTCGCATAAACCAAAGACTACGTAATCCTATATAAATAATCAAATGGCGTTAAACTGCATGAGCTATTTTTCCCTTACATATATTAGTTGCTTAACCATCTTGTTGGAAGCACATTGTATCATTGATATAGCTGGCTATAAATAAGTTTCTATTATAGTACGATAGCGTGTTTCACTGATTGTTACCTGCAGCATGTAAAATACACCATACAGAAATCAGCTCAATCGTGGTCGAAAATGATTTTTTTACTCAGCATTTTCTTATATTTTAGGAGAACCCAATTCCAACTGCAACACAACATGGAATCAAGTGATTTGGCTAATTTTGAACTGAAGCACTTACGGCTGCAATATTTTCGGTACATAGCTCGGTATACGCTATTTTACTGGTACAGGAACATCCTGCTCACCGAAGCTGTTTATTTTAAGGGTCTTCCTTAAATCTAATAGCTTCTGGGACTTCAGTTTTATATCAGCAAGCCGGAATATTACATCTGCCTAATCCAGATCATTAAGATTTTCGGAACCTGTATAAGGTTTATGCCTGACTAGCTTGATAGTCCATAATGGTTGTATGATTTTTCATTTGGTTTAACAAATAGGAGATTCAAAAGAACTCGATGATTACACTCCCTTGGCTGGAAATAATCTTCAAAGAGTGGTTCAAACTGGTCTGTATTCCGCGGGGCTGGGCCGAGGTCAGAGTGATCTTTATTCTAAAAGCGGGTAAATGCTCACATGGCTACTCAAAGGACTTAAGACCCATAGCTCTATCACCCTCCTACTGAAAACCTAGGAAGAGCTGATGGATATTTATATACGTTCAAAAATAAAGCCTAGTGACTCCGCCCAGTCTCAGCATGATTAAAAGGGAAATCTGTGGACACAACTCTGCACGCCTTGGTAAGTACGATTGAGAAATCAATATTTTCGCAAGAGTCTTGTATGGTGGAGTTTCTTGATATTGAGGTGCCCACCTTTAACATAGTAAAGACGCAGGCAATTTTCAAGGATTTTCGCTTCTGGGGTTGATAACCCTTTAAGTGGCTTAATCAATCACATGCTTGGGTGCAGGGAATCCACCATCAGAAGAAGGATAGCTAAGGAAACC
The DNA here is from genome assembly GCA_963932295.1 of Tipula lateralis. Taxonomy (NCBI): domain Eukaryota; kingdom Metazoa; phylum Arthropoda; class Insecta; order Diptera; family Tipulidae; genus Tipula; species Tipula lateralis. The sequence goes on from OZ010737.1 coordinate 142,168,237, forward strand.
ACGCAGGGAAGTGTCCTGCCTTCTCTTCTCTGGAACATAGTATTAGGGAACATATCCCCTCTCTTCAGCTCTAACAGCAAAGGATTGCTGTTAGAGCTGAAGAGAGGGATCGGAGTGAATGCTTATGCAGATGACGTAGCAATAGCTGTCTCTGGTAAATATTTAGGCATCCTATCATTACGTGGTAGGCCATCAGATGTGGACTGGCAATTAGCTCGTCTAAAACTGAACTGGTACTATTTACTAGGAAATATAAAATCCCGGTAGTAGATCCACCTCTCTTAAATGGCAAGAGACTAGCTTTTCCTAACAAGGCAATATTTTTAGGCGTACTCTTAGACATTAAGCTTGTTGAAAGCTCAACATTTTGAAAATAGTAAATAAGGCTAATATAGCCATAAACTCGTGCAGGAACGCCATTGGAAAGAGATGGGGCCTGAAGCTGGTACACTGGATGTTCACTTCCGTAGTAAGACCTGTACTTAAGTAAGGGGTGAGCGTGTGAAGGCCGGCATTCTTGTAAGCGGGGCGCTGAGGACAACACCTACACGTGCCTTGGAGGAAATGTCTTCAGACAGGACACTCGACGATAATTAGATCACTAATGAAAGAACTGGCGAGTCTAGACTATGTTACACCGACTTTGTGTTTCGAAAAAAGTTTCCGAACTTTCTGTCCCTCATGGGTTATTTGAAGGAGCAGGTCAGTTGCTGAAACGGAAGCATCGCAGTTCTTTACAGATGTTTCCAAGTTACACATTAAAATAGGAGCTGGAGTCGTCTGTAATAAATTGAAAGTAAATATATCAGATCGTCACCCCGACCACTGCAGTGTGTACCAGGCAGAGATTATAGCAGTTGATGAAGTCCTGAATTGGCTCAAACATAATGTGGTATCCCCGATTGATATCGTAATTTATGTCGACAATTCGCTGGAATCTTTTTCTCTGGCGTCTAGAGTGGCGTTAGGTTGCCATTTGTTTTTCAGATAGTCTAGGTTCCTGACTACTCGGACGTCATGGGAAACTGCAGGACGGACGAACTAGTGAGACATGGAAACACCTCTCCAATTGCTACCGGAAATGGCAAACTTGCGAAGATCCATTAAGGCACTCAAGAATGTACTCAAAAAGGAGGTGGTACCCCATTTATGTAGTGTAGTAAAGCAAGTCTGGCCAAAGCTGGACTTGAAACGCTTAAAAACACTGTTCTCCTTACGGAGAAGTGAACTAATAACGATCGTGGGAATACTAAAATGGCACTGCCTACTTGGAAAATATGCAAGAAGGCTAGGTCTAGAAGCTAATGACTTCGGCGGAAGCTGTATGAACGATGATGAAAAAGAGACATGAAACAACATGAATATTAGGGTAACTTCTTAATGTAGTCCATTAGTCCTGATTTCGAAAACTGTAAGGTGCGAGACTTATCACGACACATAAGTAGCTCAAACTGTTTCTCATAAGGGTAATAGGGAAGTAATATCCTGTGGTATCACAACGGATCGTCAACCCTCAACAAATGGATGAGCTTCTAATTAATTTATTGCAGAATTAGATCGAAATTTACAGCATTTCTATTTTGCTACCTATTCAGCCTCAAAGATACGCATCTCTTTTTAATAGATGGTTATGTTATAATAAAATAACAATGCCTGTATAGTTATAACCTCCAGGCTTCCTAGATCAAAATTGAATGGTGTAATCTTAATAGAAGCTGGGATTATTAAGATATATGGTAAATAAGAAAATAGCTGTTGTGTAGAATATGGTTTCTGTTTCCAGAACCATTTTGGCAGTAAGTTCCATGTTTTGGTATAGTTGCATAACTGGTTCTAGTGTTGTTAGGATTAGGTCTCCTTATGTGAAGTAAGCTGGACTTAAAAATCCGTTGTCTGCTATGTTATTTGAGAGAAGGGCGAATGGTCTTGAATTTAATGGTTGAAAGGGTTGACATTTATTCATAGGCTAAATTATATAGGTCCGATTATGTTTTGAAGATGTTGTTTTGTGAATTTAACGATCTGGTTAGTTTTACCTTTTTCGACTCTTTAACGAACGTTTTTTTGTGAATTGTCTCCATGGTTGCTCTTTATTGTGTTAAATATCTTTTGATTTGTCTGGAACACTTCGACAAGCTTAATTTAGAACTGTTAATTACCAGTAGGAGGTCACTGTGAGTATGTAGCCTTCCATTAGCCTGACATCTTGTCGAGACGTGAGGATTCAGATTTCTTGTTTGACCATCAGTTGATATACATGTCTGTTTGAGTTTAGTTTTTGGTAGACATCTTTAGCCATCTATGTATAGCATGTTTGTGACGTAAAAACCAACAACTCTTTCTGCATTGTTATTTTCGGTTATAATTGATATTCCTTAAGATTGCCATGAATTTCATTAAGTTCTCAAGAAAGTTTTGTAAAAAGGCCAATAATTGTCGGTTATCTTGAAGTGATACCTAAATACGCAGATTTTAGGTATATTGTCATGAGTTTTGTGATAAACGTAATGCACTTCATTTTGTTCTGTGGTTCGTGGAAATACGTTAACATATAGACAGACTATATTCAACTAACTAATAAGTTAGGGTCCACCTCAGGCAAAATATTTTTGGAAGATCTGAATTACAATTTGGTCAAAATTAATTCACAATTCTAGCGCCAACAATCAACGAAGGTGATTTATAGGGGATAATAACTAGCAAAATGTGTTCATCTCTTGACCAAGCGTCATACATATTTTCCAGGGACTATATTATAAATACACAATCTACTATTTTGTATACCGATTTACAGCCAAGCACACGACAATTATTCATATCAAAAGTGGTTGAATTAAAAATTCAATTAGAAGCTGCTACTCGTACAAATATTAAACTTTACACAACATATTATATCATCATATGTATACATAATTTGCTCTTAAATTTCATTATACGACCAGTATGTACATATTAATTTATGATGAAATTCAAAATGATCGTCCATTTGGTTTTTAATAATCTAGATTTAGTCATCATTATTATTTTATTCTCCATTTAATCGCCAAAATTTTGCCATTTACGTTACGGTCCTTCCAAACATAAATAAAATTATATGAGCGAAATTCATTTACATATATGCTAGTACTTATACATACCTACAACATATTGGACAATTAATTTAATTATTTAATTTTTAGGGAGAATTTTAATTTACTTATGCACAATGTGAAGATTTATTACCACAAGAACCAAGCATATATGACTTTACAGTATCGATGAATGCTTCATTACATTTCTTAACAGACCATATAGAAAGGATTATAGATAGATTTATTATAGCCTCAGTAACATGGGACATGCATACATGTAATAAGTCAGCATGAACAGAAGCTTCATTCAACGAGGCATCTATCCCACTATTGCCAAGTGATTTTTTTTTGTCGGCTTTTACAGGCCATTATTGGCCCGTACCGTGTCAACAATCTGACTCCATCGGTTTTGAACACGAGCCAGCTCTTCATATTGTTGCAAACAACCAGAAGATGCCAGATCACTCTCTACGCCGTGTAGCCATCGCCGCCGACAGCGACCTCTTCGCCTACTGAAGGTTCTCCCTTAAAAAGTGATTAGAGTCTTTGTTAAGACTCGCGCTGCTGTGATGGAGATAGATGGATTTTCGGTATCTGTCCAAGTCATCAGAAACTGTCCTCAGAGAGAGGTGTGCCGTTACCTTCGCGTTGCTCTCGGTTTCAGCTTAACATCTGAGAATTTGAACTAACGCAACAGGTAGTTTATAACAGTGAAATGTGGTGTACTGAGATGGAGTTCAAGTGTTTACTTTTTCGTAAAGCAATAACTAGATCAGATAACATCAAGCATCTTGGTATTATTTTAGATAGTAAACTCACCTAGAAATACCTTGTGCGTAAACTTTAAAGAACTTCTGCCCTACTCTAGCAATTTAAAGAATTTTAAAAATCCTGTTGCTAAAGCCTCCAAATATTATAGTGGTCTCAATTGTTGCACACAATTTTTTTTTTTACGTTTTGTTTTAATTGGATGCAAGGCGAACTTTTAGACAGTCCTAGCCCCTTGTAACTGTCAGAGCTCCTGCGCGATCCATCAAGTAAAGGTTGGTAGCTGCCTTAAACATGTGCATTTTATACTTCAACGGAAATTGAAAATCAGCCAACGAATTTCACTTACTTAGATGTTCGATAAATAAATTCGCGCTTTGCATCTTTAGTTCGAGGTTTCGGCAGCTTCACCGTAAACCTATGCGCATTAACCGTTCCTGAGTTTTGAATAAATACTCAAAGTGAATAGACGCATTTTTCATAAACATAATTTTTTAAATAATTATACTTATTAAAAGTGCAAAGACAATAACTATACTCACATAACACAACGAAAAAAAAAAATATTTTTTTGGTTTCTAAAAAGTGCAGTGTTCAGAAAAAAAAACTTTATTGTGCAAATCATAAGTGAAGTGTGTGCATTATAACATGATAATGACCTAGATTTGGGTCATTATGCATGAAATCAATAACAATACCAAAGCCATCGATAATAATGATGACTTACTTTTCAAAAAGGTGTTGCCAAATCCACCCTCTTTGGAGGTTGGTCCAAATGATTCTAGGCTGGGCCAATCATTGTTAAACCCATTTGGACGAAGTTCCAAACTGCAGAGATCACCAAAATCTTCAACTGAAAATATATTTCAGTACGAAAAAGAAAACGCCGAGCTCCGCGAACAACTGAGAGAAATAAAGCAATTCACTGCTAAATTGAAAGAAGAATTAACAATCTTAAAGAAAGAAAATGAAGAACTTCAGAAAGCTGTAAAACACCAGCAGTAGTTGAGACGACACACAAACCTATAATCGAGGATATCAGTGATTCATTCCATACGGATGAAGATGAACTTGAAAGAGAAACTAATTGGGTCTTACATCAAATTAGAAGACCAAGCAAGAAAAGGAAAGCTAAACGCTCTACGGAAATGGCAGAAAATTTACCTTCAACTTCAAAAGATGTTTCTAGAAGTCAGATAATATTTGCAAAACAACTGATTTCAGAAGAAAAGCCATCTAAACCAAAAGAGAAAGTACCTCCACCAATTGGCATCGTTGGAATATGTAATTATTCCACTATACAATCGATTATGAAATCGGTTACGACAGCTAAGTATAAACTTGTATCTCTATGCAATGGGGTCTGGAAAATTAATGTGATGGATTCTAACACCTATAGAGCTTTAGTTACGAAGCTAAATTCCGAGGGATATCGGTGTTTTACCTATGAGGACAAGAATAATCGTCCAATAAAGGTTATGGCTAGGGGTCTTCACCCAACCTGCGCAACAGAGGAAATTATTGAAGATCTCAAGCAAAAGGGTCATCAAATAGAAAATGCCGTAAACATCATTAAGAAAGAAAAAATCGAAACCGAACAAGGAGTTCAAATAATGAAAAGGGGGTTTTCACTATTTATGCTCACTTTTAATAATAAAGAAAAAGTAGAAGATGTTTACAATATCAAGGCAATACTTAACATGAGAGTAAAAATAGAGCCATTGAAAAAAAATAGCGGTCGCATACCGCAGTGCAAAAAATGTCAAGGTTTTAACCATACTCAAAAATATTGCCAAAGAGATGCTAGATGCGTTAGGTGTGCTGGTAAACATCATACTCAGGTATGCCCGGTTGGTAAAGATGTTCCTGCAAAATGTATTAATTGCTTACAGCCACATCCGGCAAATTATAGGGGATGTGAAATAGCTAAGGAGCTACAGAGATTAAGGGATAAATCACGAAAGCAAAATTCAGTAATACCGGAGAAAACTAATCAACCTTTCACCAAAGCGGAACCAAATGAAACGGGAGAACGGAAACTTTACTCGCAAGTGGTAATGCCGAAATCTATTATTTCAAGGAGCACTGAGGATACAACCGTGCTTCAAAAGATACTAATAAGCATTGAAGCACTTAACATTAGACTAGCTAAACAAGAGAAATGTCTTGAAGCCTTAAGTAATAGACTAGATAAGCAAGCCATTCTAAATGAAATGGCATCCATTCTCTATTAAAATGTATCAAACAGCAATAAAAAAACATTAAGAATAGTAATCTGGAATGCAAACGGGCCAATGCAACATCTTTCAGAACTAGAAATCTGAAACCCATTTTACGACAACTTCATATGTCAAATAATATGAATATAATAGCTGTTACCATGCCATCCATCCAGCAGGAAGAGCAAGAGGAGGATCGTCAGTGGTAATTAAAGAAAACATCAAACATTATATAGATCTTAAAATTGAAGAAGAATTAATGCAAGTAGTCACAATAAAAGTATATATAAATAACAACGAAGAATATAGCGTATCGTCAATATATAGCCCTCCAAGATTTAACTAAAGGACGACTATTGCACATTATTTAAATCACTTGGATCTTGTTTTATAATAGGAGGTGATGTCGACGCAAAGGACACATTTTGGGGATCAAGAGTAACCTCTAAAAAAAGGAAGAGAGTTGCTTGCAGCCGAACAACAATGCAGCTGCGATTTTCACTCCGGAGATCAACCAACATATTGGCCTACGGATAGAAACAAATCACCCGATCTTATAGACTTCTTCGTCACTAAAGTTATAGACGATAATTTCATATACATAGAAAGCAGCGACGGAATTATGTCAGATCACACACCTGTTATTATGACGATCAGTGCAACGATTGTTAAGAAAACAAGTCCACCATGGCTAACAAACAACAAAACCTGCTGGGAAAAATTTCAGAAACTAATTGAGGATAATATTAATCCCCAAGTGCAAATTACAAATCCGATACAGCTAGAAGAAGAAACAGAACAATTTAACAGCGTCATACAACAAGCGGCGTGGAGTAGTACACCATCAAATGCAACAAAAACACGCAAGAATGTTATCTATCCCTTGGAAGTTAGGGAATTGGTAGCAGCAAAACGAAAAGCAAGAAAAGCTTGGCAAAGGAATCGAGCGCCTGAATATAAAACTACTCTTAACTTGTTGTCCAACAAACTAAAGCTGCTAATCAAAGAAATCAAAAATGAATCCATTAATAAATACCTAAGTAGCCTGTCTGGGGAAAAAAATGCCGAGTACTCTCTGTGGAAATCAACAAAAATGTTAAAACGACCTAAACTTCAAATGCCTCCAGTTAGAAACGATGATGGAACTTGGGCTATAAGCGCAAAGCAGAAAGTAAAATTGTTTGCAACTCATCTTGAAAACACGTTCCAGGCTCTACCTAGACAAACAGTAGGTGAAAACAAACCACCAGTACATAAAGTTGACAACTATAATATAGCTGCTGTCGCAGTACAAGAATTAAAAGATAAAATCAAAAGTAACCTAAATGCAAAGAAATATCCTGGATATGACTTAATAACAGGACAAATAATAAAAGCCCTACCTGAAAAAGGAATACGCAAGCTACTTCAAATAATTAATGCTGTATTCAGACTTAAACACGTTCCAAATCAATGGAAAGTCGCTGAAGTAATCATGTTACCCAAACCATACAAACCATTAAATGACAAAAATTCGTATAATTTCAAAAATATTCGAGAAATTACTGCTTAAGCAACTCAAACCAATAATTGAAGAAAGAAATCTTATTCCACTTCATCAATTTGGCTTTAGAGAAAATCATTCAACAATCGAGCAAGTGCATCGGATTACCAACATAATTGAAGATTTACTTGAAAAAAAGAAAGTTTGTTCTAGTATTTTTTTAGATGTAGCACAAGCTTTCGATAAAGTTTGGCATAAAGGCTTAGAATACAAATCAAAACGAGATTTACCAAAGCAATTCTATGAAATACTTAAATCTTACATATAACCGGCACTTTCGTGTTAAACTAGATGGTGAATACTCGGAAATGAAGAAAATATCAGCAGGAGTACCACAAGGTAGCGTTCTGGGACCAACTTTATATGTACTATATACCTCTGATCTGCCAACGATAGAAGAGACAACTATAGCAACGTTTGCAGATGACACAGCCATATTAGCAGTTGCTGATAACATATAAGAATCAACAAGGAAATTGCAAAGAGCGACTAATATGGTTAACACTTGGACGAAAAGGTGGCGAATAAAACTGAATGAAGCAAAATCTGTTCATGTAAATTTCACCAATAAAAAGATTGATTGGATACCAGTAGAACTAAACTCCCAGCAAATTCCATATGCAAACACAGCAAAATACTAAGGCATGACTCTTGACGCGAAACTAAAATGGAAAGAGCATGTGAAAAAGAAAAAAAAGAATTAAACATTAGATACAGAAAAATGAATTGGCTCTTAGGGAGAAGTTTTGAGCTTACTTTACATAATAAATTGCCGGCAAATTCTTAAGCCTGTATGGACCTACGGTATTCAGTTCTGGGGCTGTACAAAGCAAACAAACGTCAATATCATCCAGTCATTCCAAAGCAAAGTCCTACGAGGAATAGTAAATGCACCGTGGTACGTGAGAAATGACAACATCCATAGAGATTTAAAGATGGATTTCGTTAGCGTAGAAATATTTATTTATTTCTACGCTAACGAAATCCATCTTCAAATCTCGCAAGACAACACATGCAACGGATTAGTCAACATAAAAATGCTGAAATTCGCCGAATGTTGGATGACACAAATCCAGTAAGAAGGCTGCGAAGGAAGAAACCACTTGATCTACTAGATCCAACCTGGATCGGCTAAAAAAAAAATAAAAATAAGGAAAAAGTTACTAGCCTAAGGGCTATAACCCTTCAATCGTGAATTTAAATAATAATGTAAGATAAATTACTAGATGATTTGTAAATCAGTTGTAATAAATAAATAATAAAATAAAAAATTAACCGTTCCTCGTGTTACCCGTCCTGGCGTAACAAATGGTAGTATTTTCTCCTTTAATTCTGCAGAACATTTACCATTTATTAAAAATAATCTAAAGAACACGCAGAGTTCTGCAACATCTCTACGGTGTTATAGACTGTTTAGATTTTTCTTAAGTCTGGGGTTTCGTATTATTCGGATGGCACGCCGCTGAACTCTATCCAGCAACTGGAGAGCAGTGCCATATGCTCCACCCCAAACCTGTCAGCAATATTCTATGCACGGTCTAATAAATGCACGGTCTAATAAGTTTTATATATTTGGAGAACCTGATGCCATTTAAAAAACCGTCTGCATCTATTGAGGGTATTATACTATTAATGGCATTGTAGAAATTTTTATAATTTATTGAAGTTGTAGACAAACATTGCCAAACTGGTTATGGATTGCAAACATTTTATTAATTTGCTTTGATGTAACATGTGACATTGAGCATAGTAAGATTGCTAATTATTAAGCTAACTCTTGTTAACTATTAACCTTAATTAGCCCCGAACCAACTATACGCTTATCTTTTAACTAGGGTAAATATGAAATTCGTTCGACTAGATTTAAGTAATTGGTAACTCCCATAAGTCATAACTGTTTGTTAGAGAACCCAACTCAAAGTAATTAGAGTGTGCACTGTCCTTAATTCAAATGACGGAAAGATTTGATGACGATTTTCACTGATTATGACAAGATGATATCAGGATTCTATAAAACAAAGTTTGTTCCTCAGTGTTCGATTCTAGATTGCTTAACGTTTAACATTAACATCCAAACATTTATGCTTGGTATATTTCCATGTTATTTTTTCGTTAACAATCAGGCTCGATTGGTCAATTGTAACAGCGCTTCACAAACAAACGCTTTTAGTCCCGAAATCTTTGTTTTTTGAATAAAAGAAAATTAAGTTGACCCATAAAAAGGAACCACGATTCCAAACAATGTAGTTTGTGGGGAGAATAGGCAGGAGATGATCACAGGAAGGGCCTAATAGTTACTGCTTCTCTTTCTCTGGACTGCTCGCAGTTTGGTTTGTTCCGAATTATCATCCAGGTAATGTGATAACTCAAAGAGCAGTGCTCAGTGGGATTACACAGCAATAACCCTAAATTACGTTTGACATACTCAAAGAAAAACAGGGATCTTTGCTGGTCAGTTATTCTAAAAATGATTTCGGTTATGAGATGGATTTAAACCACGGATTCGCCTATATCTTTCTTAAGCGATTACGTCTAGAGTTGCCTCTAGAGAGATAAGTTATCGCCCAATACATTTCTTTTCACCTTTGGCACTCATGTGACTGAGTTAACATTGAAGTCTTACTTCATTCAGCAGCCAAGTATAGTCAAGATTGTTTTAATCAGCCGTACATGTATTGACGTAACAATAATTGGAACCAATAACCCTTAAAGCAGTCTAGCTATCAGGAAAGATACAGATATAACGAACTCTGTAGCTTATCACCATTCCTTAACTCCCAAAGTTGTAGTTTTTTCCGTCTTAAAATTACTAATCAAGAGATATAAATAATTCCACTACAAGATTAGGCTGGCCAGATTAACTAACCAGAAAACAGCGCACTGATCTATTCGTAAATATAACCATATCGCCGTCAAAGCGATAGGATGGGGTAATGAATTCCTGTTGGTGAAAATTACACAATAATAATTTTTGAAATAGGGTTTTCGACTCCATAGTGTACTCGGCATTTATTTAAGCAACCAACTTCCTTAATTTTTGGGAATCGCTGCTGGAAGGATTATCTGTCACAGAGGCATGCGACTTTAAGGGCTGCACAACTTCTGATCTACAAACTTAACGGTAATAGACGCACCACATATCTTTACAAGTTTTTAGAATCATTTTGATTTCTTATTTCACCATAGCTTGTGAGACCTTATAGCTTTCCCTATATTTACATCTAATGTAATACATGCATTAAATAAAATGTAATAACTGCATCAATGTAAAGTCATTTTGAAATCTAATTTTATGTTTCGATCAAAATATGTCTTTGTTTTGTATGATAAATCTGATATAATGTCGATTATTTGGTTATTAAAACTCGCTTTGCCGATCTCAAAAAAGTCTTCTTTAATCGACTTGCTGTAAAGTTTTTTGGTTATACCCAACTACTTATATTTAACAGCCATTAAACGTTTTCCCTTGTTTAGGGTTCTCATTGAAATAAATCACGCGGTCCAAGCAACCAATTTGACTCCAAACTCATTATTGAACTCAACAATACACAAGTAATGGGGTGTTTTGAAGATATGAGTGACTAATCGTGCTTTTTATTACTTAAACATCTGTCAAATAAGACTTAAATTGAAGTCTAGCCCTTTCACGCACACGTCGGTATTAACCGACGTTGCAAGGGATTGCGGTTGGACACGACGGTATATACCGACACAAACAAAACATTAAATAAAAACACGATGGTAATAACTGACGTTTATTTCGTATGATTGATACTGAATATAGTTATTTTTGTCCCAAAAGAAGCTTTTAAAATTCCACTGTGTCTCAACATGTTAATTTTAGTTGTCTTTTATTCTCGTCTGTAACTGTTCTGACTAAGCCGGTAAAAAAAAAACACGTCGGATATAGCCGACTTGTTTTACACGTAAATCTAATCAGTTCGTAAAAGTGTGTCATTGTGTGAAGACTTATTGTAATTTTTGGTAATATTATATTTTTATATATTATATTTATTTATTTATTAATGTAAATTATTCTAGTTTTTATTGTTATCGGTATGTTATTATAATATGTTATAATAATTATTGGTTTGTGGTTAAATATACCAAAATACCTAAAACTAATTTCTATAAAGTCTAACTTAATTAATTTTGTGGTAGCGATGAGCGACGAAGCAGCTGAACGCCTTCGAAAATTATTTGACGAAGTTGAAACGCCAGAAACATCAGAAGAAGAACCCTTTGATACGGATGGCCATGATTCGTCAAATTGCAACTCTGAAAATTTTTCATTTGACGAAGAATCTAGCGACGATGAAATGGAGGACGAGGAAAACTTTGATACTTATGATGAAAATTTAGTAGAAGATGAAGATGTTTCTTTTATTCAACAAACACCATGTTGGGAAAACCAAGGTGCGTCAGACATACGATGGTATGAAACTATTCGAGAAATACCAGACTTTCATTTTGAGGCCAGCTCATCCGGTGTGCAAATACAAATTGGTGACTCAGATGGCTCAATTGAAATCTTCAATAAAATTTTTAATGAGGATATTCTCAACACATTACTCAAGTGCACCAATGAGTATGGTAAAAAGAATGATGAAATATCAATAAATGAGGTTACAAGAGCTGAACTAATGAAATTTTTGGGACTATGCTTACTCCAAGGACAAATTCGCCCACCAAACATTCGTTTTCTGTTTTCCAAATCAGCTCTATATTACCATCCAGCTTTTTCTCACTCCATGTCTGGTAGAAGATTCGAGCAAATATTAAGATGCATAAACGTTAACCATTTGCAAGGCTCGACACATATTCAAAAAATATCAAGTTTTCTCACGCTGATTAACAACACCTTTCAGTCAGCGTTCAAGCCGTCAGAACAAATTGTATTAGACGAGTCATTACTGTTACACAAAGGCAGACTCAGCTTTCGTCAATATATTAAGACAAAAAGAGCGCGTTTTGGTATTAAATTTTTTGAGTTATGCGACGCATCAAGCTACGTATTAAATCTAGAAGTTTATAAAGGCAAACAAACCGAACCTTCAAAAGGATCAAAAATTGATTCAATTGTTCATCGGATCATATCGCCATATGTATCCAAAGGTCACCATCCCTTCCTAGACAACTATTATAATAGCATACAACAATCGAACGAATTACTGTTATTAAAAACACATACGACAGGTACTTTAAGAAAAAACCGAAAAGGAAATCCTATTGATGTAGTTACAAAGAATTTAAAAAAGGATCAATACTACTGGCGGAGACAAGGAAATGTGTACGTCTCTAAATGGCACGATAAGCGAGATGTTCTTTGCATAACGACGGGATTTCATCCAAACCTGGAAATCACTAAAAATCGATTCGGTGTGGAAAAAATGAAACCAATTGAAATAATATATTATAATAAGTTTATGGGAGGAGTGGACCTAGCAGACCAGATGGTCTCTTATTATTCGAGTCCTAGAAAAACCGTGCGTTGGTACAAAAAAGTTGTATTTCACCTTTTGGATATAGCTGTGTACAACTCTTATATTATTTTAAAACAAGATTTCCAGAAAAATCAAACACATCGTTTTAAGCTTTTCGTGACGATCTCATTTATAAAATGCTTGGCATATCTAAATCAGAATTCCATCCACAAAAACCTAACCACAAAAGGAAACTTATAAGTCCAGTACAACTTACTCACTTTCTAGAACCATTGCCTCCTAATCCTAAAGCAGGAAAAAGGAAATTGGCACTTCGATGCCGCCAGTGTTCAAAAGACAATATCCGAAAGGAGACTTGCCTTAGATGTGCTGGGTGTGAGGACAAACCTGGACTTTGTGCAGGAAAATGCTTTGCTGATTGGCATCAGAAACCAAAACCAAATTAGCAAATGAATTATAACACTTTCTACTATTGCTCAACGTTCTGTGATTATAAAGTATTCAATTTTTGTTTTTGTTATTTGAAATGAATTATTGTGATATTTTTATTATTTGATATGAATAATTACTGATACTTTTAAAATGAAATTGACCTAGAATTTAGTAATATTATTTATTTTTAAATATTGAAATGTTATGCTGAATTTTTTGTAATTTGAAATACAAAAATATAATAATTTTAAATATCCTATTGGACATGTCGGCTATAACCGACGTCGGGTATTACCGACGTGTCCCAATAAAATTAAATATGTTCTAAATAGGACACGTCGGTATATGCAGAGACTAACAAATCTTATTTTAAAGTGTAAAACTTACATTCATATTATAAAATCTATATACTTCAAGAGAAACTAAAATAATTCCCTTAGAATCCAAATTACAATACGTACCCTGTAACGAAAATCCTTTATTTAAGTGCGTCCGCGAAAAGGCTAGCTGACCTTGTACAGGGACCACAGCGCCAAACTCCGAGAGAAAATATTTTGAAAACCAAACTCTCTTTACTCATTTACTAAGAAGCATTGTGAATCAAAATTTATAATAATTTCAGATTCTAGGAAATGAACAACGTCAAATAGTTTAAATACCGAGGTGGGTTGAAGTTTGAACCAACCTTTCGTTTATTAGCTAGGAAACACAATCATCATACAGTTACGCCGCGCCATCTTTAATGATCGTCTTAAATCAGCGTATATAGTAATGTAGCGACATTGTAACCACTCCAAATAGCAGGTAACGATAGAATTATATGATACACTACCTTTTCTAATTAAAACAATTGATTCATCAGAGAAATGTAAGGAATAGAATAGCACAAAACAACAGGAGTAACAAGCTCCTGTTTATTATATTACATAGGATATCTCACAAAATGTAATAACGCAACCTCAAAAAGTACACAGAAGGAAATAAAGTCACTCGATTAAGGTGAATAGGTCTGCTAAAGCACAAATATGATAACAAACAGTAATAATTATCGAATCTTGCTCATGGAGTGAGTTACTTCCAGACATAATGTATGAGTTGTATGGCTTCGTTCGTGCTCTTAATTCGTATATCTTGGTTAACTGAACCAGGTGATGCCAACGAAGTTTTAACCGAATCGAACACAGCAAATCATAAGACAGGAATGGAAGCTTCTTCCTTATCTAACCTACCTCCAACACCTTTTGGTATTTGAAAACTATGAACAAATTATTACTTGAACCTGGATTGTTTGTTTTTATTTCTACAATCCAGTATTCTTATTTGGTCATACAAATGGCGCTGTGGTTTAAGATACATGTCAGAGCGGAAGGTAACTGATTCAAATCCCCATAAAGGCACAGTGCAAAAACGATTTTCCATGGTCTGATTTCATCTATGACCTTGATAGATCTTTAGGTGATAATGAGAGTAATGAAATGTGCAAACTTGGCTTTTGGCATAAGGCAACTGCGAAAATTAAATCATTCTCCAGCCTTTCGTATTGTTGAATTTCTTTCAATTTAACAAGAATAAAATATTTGAATGCCCATTTATGACACTTTTAAAGTATAAACTGCTTTTATGCTAGTTATGCTCTAATACCATGTATGTAAATATAAGTAGATATAAAATTAAACTTATACGAGTATGAAAGTTTTAAGAGAAAATTTAAGATTTAACCTAATTTTGGAATTTATTGTCCGTTAAGTGTAATAAAATATTTTTTTATGTTAGTTTTCTGTTTTTTTATTAGCATTACCATTATAACGTCTTAATTCTTTTAAATATAAAATAAAACTTTTATCTGCAGTAAAGTGATTATAATCTTTAGTTTATAAAATATAAAAAAATTTTTTTTAAATATTTAACATTTCAGATTGGCTTAAAACTTTAAAATTTAAATAAAATTTTTCAAAATCCGATTTAACAACTTGATCCTTCTATAAATGTTAATTATGGATTTTGTTGAGCATATCTCTTTTATCTGGTTTGGAGCACTTTCAACAGTTTCGTTGTTACCTTTTTGACGTTCTACCTTACGCGGAAGGCAAATCGTAGACATATAGCAAGAGACTCACTTGGAGTAGTCCATTAGCACATGAGTGCACTAAAGTGTCATCTAAGGAATGAGTCTTTCTGGATTGTACAGTTCAACAAGGAATCGAAAATTTGTTGCAAACATGCAGCAAATAGTTTTGAAAAACCTGAATTTATTAAGCATTTCGTTAAGCTGGATATAGCACGTCCACACTGGATATGAAATATTGGAGTCTCGTTTAAGAGATAATGACGTCACTCATTAGGTCCCACAAAAGTGAAAACTGCACCCAAACGAGCCAATTAGACTACCTTACCAACTAAAACAGTCGATTTTAGGCAATTACTGTCTCCAAAAGAAGGATATGCAGATACGACGATCGTTGCAACTCATCTGCTTTGCAAAGAGTGCTGCTTTCAAAATTGCAGCAATTTCCACCTCAAAGACAGTATCGTACTCACCAAGGAAGATAGATAGTTATAGTTCAGGATTTTGTATGTATAACCCGGTACTAGTTAGATTACAGCATACTGATCCGTCAGAAAAGATTGTCACCGGTAAAGTAGGATGGGCTATTACTATCACATGTGTGATTTCTGGTAATATAACCAACATAATTTCCCGAAGACGTGCTTTATCACTATAGTTGTGTGCCGGTCCACCCCCTCTATCTTTGACAGTGGCCAGAAGATTGTATTTGCCTTGTAGGCGAGTGGCGGTTTGTTGTCCACACTTTCTGATCCAAAGATCAAGAGGTAGATGACTCACAGCAATCTCAAGAGCTATCTCTCTCCAATTTCGCTCATTGTTCTAGGCCACCAAATAAGTGCCACCAGTATATGCGTCTGGGTTTCAGGCTCCATGCTTTAGCAAATATCTGCTGAACCCCAGAAACATGACTTCCGAAGTGAGCGGGTTCGTATGAACCCCAATATTTGGAAAACTAAAGTTCCTCAAAATCCTGCATCTTGTGAAAAGAACCATCTCAGTTTTTCTAGGGTTGACTGAAAGACCCTGGTTACTACAACAGTCTACAACTATGTTAATCACAATTTGCATGTGATCACATATTACATCCGTATATATATTAACCTACCAGTATTATTGCGATGTCATCAGCAAAACCCTAGCAGAAAAACGGTTGTCGTTCACGGAGAGTGAGTAGTCGAGACACCAAAGAGTGAAGGACATCTCTTTTAGGCGGTCACCGTCGTCGTATCACTACCATAGTCTGCAGTAATTGTCTTTGACTTAAACATGGCGCTAAATCATCGAATAAATGTGATCTCCATGCAATTTCTTTCAACTGCAGAGATCATTGTACTGAAGGAAGCGTTGTCAAACGCGGCGTCGATGTCCAGAAACGCTCTCAAGTCAAATTCCTTGGCCAGTGATTTTTCAAGCCATCCAACGACTTCATTGATTGCTGTTTCAACATATCTGCTTTTATGGTATTAGTGTTGTTTGGAATGTATGGGATTTGCTTATAGTGCATTATTCTTATCAACTAATTGCTCGCAGCATTTAAGTAGAAAAGAAGACAAGCTGAAAGGTCGAAAACTTTATCCCTGGTCATATCTATGCTTTCCATCCTTCAGGATGAACATGACCGCTTCTAATTTTCCCCGTGATCTTGGAATGTATCCCAGGGCCCAACTGGCCCTGAACATATGTTCAGGGGAAGGTGGTCATTATTTCCAGTTTTTTCCTGTAGGAGACTCGGGAATATACCGCCTGGACCTGGTGATTTAAATTTTCAGAAACACCGATGCTCCATTGGATTCTATCTTTTGTCATCACCTTCACCATTAAGTTCCAATCTATGAAACTTGGGAGTTGGTGTTGGAGTTGATTTCCATCTACCACATTAGAATTCTCCTTTTTGGGAAAATGAGTTTTCATTTGTACATTTAAAGCTTCCTGATTTTTACTCGTGTAGGTTCCGACCGATTTCTCTAGAGTTCCGATAGTGACTATCCACTATAAAGATCGCCATTTCGATGTTTTTTTTTCCTTCGGACACATTTCTTGTGCTCTCTTTGTGAAGATTTGCACAAATCCCAAGATTTGGCACTGATTTTAATGGTTTTGTTTAGAAGTTTTCTTAGCTGTTTTCTCAGTCTGCACAATTCCCTAGTTCATTATGGTCCCAGTTCTTTTAAGCTTAGTTAGAGGACAGCTCTTTTCATAGGCGCTTATTAGTGCTTCTTCAAGCTCGTCAGCTGCACAAAGTGACTGGTTGGGGTGGAATTTATAAAGTGTTTCTTGGATTCCTAAATTCTCTAATTTTCGGTTTATCGCTGGTTAGAAAGAAGGAGATGTAGGTCAGAGTTATACTAGAAAAGGAAAGTTGGTGAGATAACGCTTTCTGGTGAAATTTCAGCTCTTATTTGATTAAAATTTAAAGGACCCACAGGTATTAAATTACAGTATCGAAGACTTGATGCCATAAATGGAATTTTAAAATGGTTTTTCTATTTCCAATTTATTTGGTTTTGGAATCATTAGTTGCAGAAGTGAAACTGTCCACAATTGGTGTAGGCAGTATACTATAGTAAACGTACCATTTACTTCATTCAACATTCAACGTATTTGCTGAACAGTTCTACCTGCGACGACTACCTGATTGTTTGCTCTAATAATCAGGTAGTCGTCAGGTAGAACTGTATTCGATGATCTACTGATAACCTTCAGTAAGGTCTTATTATTGAGTAAAGTCCTATAATAATAGAAGAAAAACTATAACGGATGTGGACATAAGACAACGTGAGTCCAAACTCTATTAATTCGGAAATCTTAATAGGTAAATTGATCTGGATTGTAGGAACCAGGATTGTACCAAATTTCAATAAATATCTGCCAGAATTATCTGTTCAATAGTAACTTCAAAACCTATGAATTAGCCTTCGTAAATGGTTGTGGTCTTCCAAAACTACCTAGCGGAAATTGAACTGACGGTTGAAAATTAAAAAATTACGCCTCTGGAGGCAGGTATTAAAAGATTATTTTCCATGTAGAAATTTCACATCTTGTCTGGTAAATGTGTTGAATTGTAAAGACTCATGAATGAATTATGGTAAGCATGCTGATTTATTGTCTCATTTTAATGTATTTTCACAAAATCGGTTTATCTTTATCTTAAACAGTCATATGGTTTCAACTTGTTCTAAATCATTATTGTAACCATCATTAATTGTCTGGCTTCAATTTACCTTTTTTGCTTTCAAATATCGGTATATCTTCGTATACAAGGCAGTACATGCATGAGATCTATATTACGATAATTATCGCATTTTAAGCAATCCAAGATCAAAATGAGAGCTCGATAAAGTTACTACTAGTTCTGAATTAATATGCAATCAACTTCAGATAAACAATTTAGCTTTTATGACCTCCCCATAACATGGATTCTAAATTAACATCCCAGCGGTCTGACATCTAGGAGTACAAGTGCTGGACGGTTAACTGCCCAACATCTTATGAAATCTGTTCCATTAGGAAACACCGATATTATACTGGAAACTTAATGGGTAACTTAAGAGATTGTTGATAATAACCAGAGTGAAGCCTTAAAGTCCCGTGAAAAGCAAAATATAATATACTTGTATAATTGTAAGAACAGCGTTTAACCATGAAAAACACCTGGTCGAGCTCAATCGCATTACATTGATTATAGTTCTGGTATGAAATCTTCGTCTTAAAAGTTCCTTTCTTTCTAGTCCAGCTTAAATGTTTAAATCCGTAGTCTTGCTAATTTGATTAGTCCAGCACTTTTCAATACCGTCTTATTGTGGCTACGAAAGGATTTATAAGCCATGTCTCGAAGTTCAATGTGATTTTCGATGTAATAGTGTTGCTTATAGTATAATATTTAGTTCTGTGTATAAAATCTGTAAGTTTGTTGTCGTTAGAAGTTGAACATTCAGAGATGATGACTATCGGTATTTGTATCATACAATTTGCGGTTTCTATAGTTCATGATTAATTGAATGACAGTATATTTAAACTATCACGACAGTATTTTACTATCCTCCAAAAAATCAATCTAATAAATATAAGTCACACCAAACTCTAACACATATGGATTGACTCATGCCATGCAGATTTGAGCATGTCTATATATGATAGGAATGAATTTATACGACTTATGATTTTTGGCCACGTTGGCATGGGTAAATTATCCAAATTTTTAGTACAGATGTTGCCTTGATAGACTCGTTCTTGCGTAATTTTTGTTCAGAACTAGTTGCCTGCGTGTGTAATCAGAACTGAATTGCGGCACTTTTGCGTAGGAGAAAACCCAAAATAAGATCAAATTTAATAGTTTGAAAGTTTTTGATAAAAGAGATTTCCAATAAGGAGATCTCGGAAATCTCAAGATCTCGGTGGTCAATTATGATCACCTCTTTGAAAAATAACATGGTCAGGAAACTTTTATTGGAAAATTGCGATTGTTTCGTTGCTTGTGAGGTACGTAGCGCCATCTTGCTGAAAATAAACGTCATCCACATCAACATAAAAAAAAATCATTAATCACAGTTCCATTCCCCGTAATAGTTACACCAACCTCATTTTCGGAAAGTAAGGTCACACCGCCAGCCCAAAAACTGCACCAAACGTTAAGAATTGACACGTTAAGGATAGAGAGGCTCTATGGTCATCAACCAGGTTGAGTTCTTGTGTTAACTGAACTTTTAAACTTTTAGACGTAAGTCTTTATGCAAAATACGGTGTAATGTCGTTTGTGGAATGTCTGATTCCAAAGATTGACGAGAAATGGACAAACCTGGGTTTTCTTCAACACTACAGCAGCAATAATCTCAGTTGTTCTTGAGAAAAGCACATGGTTTCGATTCTTCACATCACTAACTTGTCCCAACATTTTAAATTTTTGCACCAGTTTCACTATTGTTGGCCGAGAAGGTACTTTTCAAATGTTGAAGATGACAGCTTCAAAACTGGCTGCATCTCAAATAGCAGGTTATTCAAAATAAACCCTTTAGGTTTTACATGATAAATAGCAAATCGTTTATAGTTTTTATCTTGAGTGTAATCTATAATCGTTGCTGCATTATGAAATTCTTCAAAATAGTTCGGGAGATTTACGACGTTCTGGCGATTATCGATGAACTAAGTGCTCTAACAGGCTCGTACAGTAAAGCTTTCCATGTTTTAGTTCACGAAAATTGGTAATATAATGCTAAAAGCTCGATATGATTAAAGTAAAGTAGTGACTTCCCTTCTCAACAGAATTCTGCTCAACAGAAACCAAACTGGACCAACGAAATATTGACACCAACTTGGTTAAAATCTAAATAAAATAAAGCGGTGGATTGACCCTTAGATTCAAAAATCTTGGATATTTCATTAAATAGACGAATAGTGTAGAGAGGATATTAAGGTACACGTTTGTCCTTAAATCACGGCTTATGGTATCATTTTTCATCCTTTCGATGCTTAATGC
Source organism: Tipula lateralis (assembly GCA_963932295.1). NCBI lineage: Eukaryota > Metazoa > Arthropoda > Insecta > Diptera > Tipulidae > Tipula > Tipula lateralis. The sequence continues at coordinate 142,189,255 of OZ010737.1, forward strand.
CATTTACTTATAGTTTGTTGTTTACGTTGCAGAAGGTGACTGATTATTGACGTGGTAAAAACTGAAAATGGCTTGTACAAAACAGGTTCGTATCGGATTCATGAGATCTGTTTAAGATTGGTTGTTTCAAATGTAAAATCACAACTCTTTTCTTGTAAGAGCACTAAACCATAGAAGTTAAATTGGTGACTTACAAATTCTTTCCAAGAAAGATGAAAAAAAAACAAAAGAATCATTTTTTCTTAAATCATTCTACAAGATAATCAATTCCCAATTTAACCATAAGGTTATATTTATACTATCGATAGCTTATTTAATAATAATTGACAGTCAAGGTTCAAGTTATTTCTAAGAAGATAAAATATAACCAAAATCTTGATTTTGCTACCTTAAAAATTCCAAAATGTCAATCAAGATTTTAAAATTCTCGGTAACATTTAGGAAAAAGAAGAAGAATCTACAGTGAGAATCTAAATCCAGATAAAAAGTTATCGAACATGTTTCAAACATTCATACATAATAGATTAAGTCTACTGATTTGTAAAGTGACAATTTCTTGAGTTGTTTAAGAAGAGATTGGGATTTCATCTTAAGACGGTAACAATGAACAACGAGCTTTTACCAAGAAAACGCATAACAGTACAAATATATCCGAAAAGTGCGAAAGAAAGCTTTTAATACAACAACTATGTATGTAAAAATTATTTTTAGAATATTGCTACTTCTCGTACATGGATTCTGTGGTACATATACTCGTGTTATAAAATTATACTCATGTGATTAGATAAATTGTTTATTTGAATTATTGCTCCGTAATCAATCATCGAAGTGTATTTAGAAAATATAACTTTTACCGAAAAATTATTTGACGTTTAATCTAATTTGCTTCTAATTTTGTGTTTGACAAGGAGAAAAATGTTGAATTACCACCATCTACAAAACCGTATATGGGGATGCTACAACAACAACAACACACACACAAAAATTATCAATTTGGTTGATTGCTTTCTCGTATAATTCGGGAAAAATAAACTTTCCAGTTTAGGTGAATGTGCGACAGTACAAACAGACAATGACATGTGAGAATGAATATGTATATTGTACAGTGGTGTTCAAGGAAAAAGCACACTGTGCAGTTTTCTCATAACCGAGCATACAATTTTCAAAGTTTGCTTCAAAAATTACCACAAATTATGCAGGTGACATCAGTAATAGTACATTTCTCTTTCATTTAAATTGGTGCCACGACTGGCCTTGGCGTCCATTCAAGTCAGTCAATTTCTGAACGAATTTTGAATTGTGTGCAAATCTAATTCGGTAATCGTTGCTTCAATATTGTCCTTCACGGCACGGATCTATGGCATTGAGCAACATCTTGCTGGAACCAACGGCCGTCCAAACCAATATTTGCCAACTAATATGATGATAACATATACAAAAAGATGATAACATATGTGATGGTAGTTGATTTCGTTGACCGTAATGAAAACGCCGGCCACATCTTCGAAGAAATGCGGTCCAATTTTGTTTGTTTTCCAATTTACAAAGATGGATATGCGACTCGCCCGAAAATATGATTTTTTGAACAAACTTCTCATTAGTTTTGAAATTGTATCGAGCCCACACAACGAATCGATAGCGAATGGTCAAGCAGCTTCAATTGCTGGGCCAGTTAAAATTTATAGGGCCATAAACCAAGACCTTAACGCAGAATTTGTTATATGGAAGACCTACTGATGTTTTTCCGCCACCGAGCCGATATTTTCGGCTGAATGAACACGACGGGTTCGTTTATATTGTTATTGTTGTAAGAAAAGTAAATTCCAAGCGGAAATCAATTTCCAAAATCGCGAGAATAGCAAGGATTCACTAAAACAGGATCTGGTAAATGCACTAAAACAGGAGAAAACAGTCGAAAATCGTTTTTGTAGACTCAAGACAACTTTAACTGTCCACACCACAAAAAAGTCCTTTTATTAGCTGTTACGAAATAAAAAAGGAGCAACACTTTAATTGCGCAAATGTAACCATTCCTCGACGGCTGCTGGTTTATCCCTTCCTTGTCTCGTATGCACAACTGTGCATGTAACTTTTTTTTATTTTTTATTACAATGCAATCTGTTTTGAGGCTCAAGGCACTCCCAACTCTTTCGCGGTTCGCTTATTTTAGTCCTTACCTTACGCTTTGCAGTCAAATCGAGGACGTACGGCTAAAGGTCCGATTTGCCAAACCATCTGCACATTGCATAGCTCCATACCAGCCTATAGTACTAACATGGAAGATGGGTCGGCTCATGGATTCCGCACTCCAACAGGGGGTCATAGTGGTGTTCATTCACACTACCGATCGTAATCAAGTGGTGAAAAATTCTTTTTGCATCCTTCCCCTATCGGAATTCAAACCCGGTACCTCCCGTTTCAACTGCCGCAGCTTTAACCAGTGCGCCACGTGGGCGGTACATGTAACTTAATGTTTGCATGGATTTTTGAGTAACCTGCACATATGTGGATATCAATTGAAATTATTATCCTCTTTAAAAAAAAACTGAAAATATTGTTCGAGTGACACAATAGTGTAGGTTCGTTTTGAGATGCTGTAAGGTTCGATTAATTTAAATATTGAAAAAAATTTATAAATTATTTCCGAAGTAGTTCTAATGGTACATGATAGAGTTGAACACAGTCGTGAAGGACTGGGCTTAGCAATGTTGTTTCTCCACCCAGTTTTTATAAATACTTGCAATTAATGCCCCAGCTACTTCCAGTTTGAAAGCCAATAATTCTAATACACGAATTTTTGGATTTTTATTATTCGAGAATTTGTTCGACTAGGTCAACCCCACCCATGTTGTGCAGTTATACTGATGACTCTTATATTTGACAGGCTGGTATGTTTTCGTTGACTTATTCTAACGGTTGTTGTTGGATTACTGCCAGATATAGGAGATAGTCCGGGAACGGATTTCTGCATCATATCTAGCAGCTCAGTTTCGTATCCATAACATTGTACCTGTGGCACGGTATCCCAAATCCAAAAGTATAAATAATAAAGAAACCGAAGTAAAATAAAAATGTTCAGCTGATTTTCGGTGTGGTGCTGACATTTAAAAGTTTTTCCACCCTGGTAGAAATCAAAATCACTTAGTCATACACTTAGATGTTGTTAGAACAATTTTTTTAACCCAACCGGTATTGCCTTATTTCGTACGTACCGGTGAGACGGGCATCACCCAGCTTACGGTATCATTTGCTCATTTACTCAAGCACAGATTTTTTTGGTTATAGCAACATCTGTCGCGTACAGTATCAATTATTAGTTGAATCTTGCAAAGCGCAGTGATTAAATTTGCTAAAGGTTGGTTTACATCGAGGTAATGTAAAGCTGCTCGTAGATTTTTAAATCGTGTTTTTAACCCGTTTTGTAAAGTGACTTTCCGGGAAATAAGGCAAAAAATATTAATATGACGATTTTACCACTGTTGGGTACGCCGGTTGCGGTTCTTTTGCCATGAATTGCTTTTCTGCCTCGAATAAGCCGGAGTACCATACGTGTATAGGGTGTTAATTTTCCGGAAATTTTCCACCGTTTCATTATTTGGGTCGATATCAAATCTGCAGACGATGATAAGACATTACCCAGCTTTAAACAAAAACTACAAAATACAAATTAAGTAAAACTGCCCACGTCTACGGGAGATTACTTTCTGTAATGATCAGCATAAAGCAACTTCAACTTCCCTTCCTACCTCTCGGATAGTATGCTGTTGTCTGACTGGTGCAGGGTTATATATACCAAATCCTGAGGTCAAATTGTCTATACCCTTGGGATGGACTGTCTTAGGTGGAAATTGCTTCAATTTTGAGAGCAGCACTCTTTGCAAACGACATAAATTGCAGAGATCGTAGTACCTTTGCTTCTTTTTTGATAACTAGACTGCTCTAAAGGCGATTCACTTCTATAATGTTTCATCGAAACTTGTTTTGGAGACGATAATAGTCTTAAAGCGACTAAGTAGTCTGAATGAAGTTAGACTACATGATATCCTGTCACATGGATATCACACGAAATGTAATGGCTGATAAATGGGCTCGTTTGGGTAAAGCTTCAACTTTTTTGAAACCTGAGATCGTTTTCGGAGTGACATCATTATCTCTTTAAACAGATATCAACTATCATTTTGCTGTTCTGCACCAGAATATATGGGACAACCTTTTCTCTTTTCGACTATCCAAAATCTTCTGTGGAACAAAAAATCAGCATTCCACTCCTTCTTAAATTATGATAGACACACGATTGATTACTTTTTGTGCTCGTATTCTTCATACTCTTCCCAAAGACTGCACTGCTTGGTTAACAATTCCTATTTGACATCAACTGACGATCTTGAGAATACCCAGACATCTTACTTCAGTTAAAAAATCAAATAGATTTCGGGGCTAAGAGTGTATACGTTTGGGAATGTATGCCACAAAGGTCCTGATTGACTAAGGGAAAAAAGAGTCTTGAAAAATGTCAGAAATAATGTCTCTCTTCTACATCAAAAAATATAAGTCTGGATTAATTATGCTTAAAATCACTTAGCGGATTATGCCGATGCAGCAAAATGAAGGTTAATAATATCGATGAAACTAAAATGAATTTATTCGGTTTCGGCGACAAATACAAGTTTTTCGCCACAGACTACGAAAAAAAACAATTAAATTTATTTATTTATTTATTTTTTAATTTAAAGAAATCAATATGTAGTATCAAATACATTTAGGATTTCAGATAAGAAATTTAAATTTTAAGATTAAATGATAGAAAATTTAAAAATTAAGTATATAAATTAAATATGAAAATTTAAAATTAAAAATTAAGTATATAAAATTATAATTGTCTGAAGTGCTGTTTTAATTTGGTGTTAAACTGTCCCTTAGACAGTCCAAACTCGAATAGGTGCTCAACATCGGTAAAAAATTTGGTCATCATATTGATTGGTTCATTTTCGCCGTAATTAGTACGCTGTTTTTCAAGTTTTAACAACTTGTGCAGACGAAGATTTCTACTGGGCACGTTTATCTTAATGCTCTGAAGAATAAAGGGAGAGTCTACATGACCCAAAATTATATTTCCCAAAAAACTTGCACAATGTTGTTGCCTGCGATTAACCAAAGTTGCAATATTATATGCTTTACAGCGTACAGTGTAAGATGGTAAGAGGGCCAGGTTCTCATGGAATGGTAAATTGTAGTTGTAGTTCCAGTTTGTTTTTTTTATAATATAGAGTAAGACTCGCTTTTGTACACCCTCAAATTAATGTGGTCAGCGTTATGGGGGCACCAAACTGCTACTGCATATTCAAGCTGAGTTCTAATGTATGCAAAGTATAGCGCATAAAGTGCATTTTGGTCTTTAATCTCGGTGGTCAAGCGACGAAGAAAACCGAACATGGAATTGGCTTTCGATATACTCTGATCGATGTGTCTGGAGAATGAAATATCACTGACAAATGTTACACCTAGATCTTTAATTGTGGTGACGCGTTCAATTAATGTTCCATTGATATTATAATTGGTAGTTATTGGACATGTTTTCCTATGATATGACATTATCTTGCATTTTTGAATATTGAGTTTTAACTGGTTCACTTCACACCATGAACAAATCTTGTCAATATCCTCTTGAAGCTTGTAAGAGTCACTTCTATCGTTAATTGTTTGGAATATTTTAAGATCATCAGCAAATAAAACGCTGAAGAGTGTTGAATTATTTTAGTGATGTCGTCAATAAATATCAGGCAGAGATAGGGACCAATATTTGAACCCTGGGGGACACCAGGATTGGACTTTTCACCAGCTATTTCGATAAATAGGTATCTCTTCGTTAAGTAAGATTGAAACCATTTGACGAACATTGATGAAAAACCAAACTTGTGAAGTTTAATCAATATCTGGCGATGTTGAATGGAGTCAAAAGCTTTACTGAAGTCAGTGTATATGGTGTCAATTTGGTAATGATTTTTTAAAGCTTTAGTAGTAATGCTAGTAAACTCAACTAGGTTGGTGGTAGTTGATCTGCCAGGCATAAATCCATGTTGATGAAATGATAGATGGCTTAAAACTGTTTTCTTGAAGGAATTGCAGACTAATATTTCAAATAATTTAGGTAAAATTGAAGTGGATGCAGTTCCACGATAGCAGGAAATTTCATTTCTTTTACCAGATTTGAAAATCGGCGTGAGTCTCGAAATTTTCCATTTATCAGGGAAAATTCCGGTTTGCAATGATTTATTAAAGATGAGTTTTAAAGGCTTGCAAACTACATCAGCCAATAATTTAATGATGGATGAAGGGATAGAATCAGGTCTACAGCCCCCTCCTAGTGATTTAATTTCAGTTAGTATCTCCTCTTCAGAAAAAGTTGGGATATGTATTGAACAATTTGCGTAGCTTGGAGGATGATTATTAATAGGTGAATTATCAGGACTGTAAATTGTTTGGAAAAATGATGAGAACAGGTTTGCTATTTCTTTGGGTTCTGATGCACATGATCTATCTATGCATAGTGGCCGGATATCCTTTAGTTTTCCTCTTGTCGCTGCAAAAATTCCAGAAATATTTGGGATCACTTTTAATATTATTTTGAACTTTGATTATGTATTTCTTGAAACAATTATCATAGTACGCATTGAATTGTACCTTAGTTGCAATAAATTTTTTATACGCATGGTCTTTTCTATTTTTCAAATTCATTAATTTATCATCGTACCATGGCTGATGGATGATTGATGTAGTTTTTGTTAGCGGTACAAACTGATCGAATCCATTGAATAATATATCATAGAAATTGTTAATATTAGTGTTAATATCAGTTAATCCATCAATTTCCTAGTTCCAATTTTTATTATTCAAGAAGCCTTTGAGTCCAACGATGATAGCTTTGGCAAAGTTATGTCGTATACTTGATGGAAATTGCAGTGTTCGTTAAACATGATGGCGGTGATATTATTGTATGGGCGCTTTCTCGGGGTACGGTAGATGTCCAATTTATTAGATAAAAGATCGCTGATGTTTACGTCCAAATTTTGTTTATGTCGAAATCTTGTTTAATGAAAAACAAGTGAAGTAAATGCAAAGAGCTTGTGGTCTTTTTGGATCACCGACGTCTCGATGTGCTCAAAAGGAAAGGTCACATGAATTGAGGCTGAAACAGAAGATCTATACTTACTGTGCTATTTTATTGCACACCACTGTATGAAGAGAACATATTCGGATAAATTTGTCACAAATCTTATTTTATCAATATTTGAAACCGTCAAAAGTTTTTTGAAGAAATTCATACAAAAATATGAAATAATTATGTATGCTAATTTATCATATTCCACGTGTGTGTGTGTTTGTATATATGTACGGAGTATGTATATGATTTGAGAAAAATAAACTTTTCAGAAAAATACGGTACAGTTATTAACACTCAAATTAAGATAACTTAAATATAAATTTACTAAATCGCACATATGGTTATGTAAATTAGCAGCATTTATATTATTTTTCTTCATGGAAATGTTGGAATAATTTTTTTTTTTTTTGAAAACCAACCCTTTACTTAATCCCTCTTGAATAAATTTTTGTTTTTATATGATCTTTTAATAAAGCTAAATATTATGTTTTCTTTAAACGAATAAAATAAAATAAATAATAACGTATGCATATGTACATACGGACATACATATGTACATATGTATAAATGTGGGCTTGTTAAAGTACTTCATTCATATTATACAGCATCTAATATTGATGTATAAGCTTGTTAAGTTGATTACATATTGCGAGGAATTTGAATTCAAGGCGTATCATTTTCTGATAACAGTCATAAATTAGTTATCTCTCCCCTCTCATATGTATGTATGTTATGTATATGTATTGTACACATACACAATAGAGGTTTAATTTTCTTTAGAGATTTTATGTGTTGAGTTCTGCGTAACATTAATTTCTTACATAGGCAGTATGTGGTCGAAATGTATATATGCACGATCGATCGGGACGAGTGTTTATTATGATTTAAATAAAATACGATGAAAAAACACACACACACACATACACACACACACAAAAATCATATAAAAGCCACGAATTTATGCTTCTCGAGTTAATAAAGTATTTGAAATCCAGTTCAACAGATTTATGATTATTATTGTATAAATAATTAATTGTAGCACACTGAAATATAAAGGGTGATCCAATAAGAGCTTCCGGAAGTTTTTAACGTTAGAAATTATATTTTTACTACACTAACTCTAACCAGCCGATGTAGATAAATGGTAAAGGATGTTCCTCATCGCACCGCGTGCTCGAGTTCGATTCTCGCCGATGACCAAAATCTAGCATGCACCGGATGGTTTCAGTAAGTTCTCAGTTGAGACCCGGTAAGATCCGTTTACAGAATCTAAGCCATAGATTATTTTATTTCTAACCAGAAGCTAGAATCTACATGGTCCTTCCAGATATCAACACATTTCAACATATTATAAAAATACAGGGTTTCCTCCGGGATGGTATACTACTTTGTTTTGCCGCCATTTTGGTAAACGTTAGTCTTGACAGTTCATATTTGGCAGTCGTGAAGTAGACAAGTGGCAAATTTATTATGGAAAAATATTCGATAAACCAACGTGTTTTTTATCGTGTAGTGAATGATAATAATTTATCGTACGCACAATTTATCGTGTAGTGAATGATTTCGAAAAAAGAGGGTCTGTAGGTGATAGCCCAAGCATGGGGCACAACGTACTGCAAGATCGGCTGAAAACATTACTGCTGCTCAAAAAAGTGTTCAAAATAATCCATCAACCTCAATTCGACACCGTGCTCAGGAGCTTGGTCTTCAAAGAACAAGTTTGGCCACAATTTTGCTCCACAAAACCATTTACAGCTCACTCATGACAACCCCGATTTTCATGAGAAAATCATAATGAGTGACGTGGCACATTTTCATTTGAATGGGTAGGTGAATAAACAGAATAGTCGTTTCTGGGCAATGGAGAAACCTCAAATTATTCATCAATCACCTTGACATCTATTAAAAGTGACAGTCTGGTGTGAAATTTGGTCAGGAGGAATCATTGGAGCTTACTTCTTTGAAAATTAATAAGACGTACCGGTAACTGTGAATGGGGAGCGATATCGTGATATGATTGAAAACTTTTTAATACCACAACTGCATGCTTTGGGCTTGATTAACATGTGGTATCAACAAGACGGTGTCACATCGCATACAGCCAGGATTTCAATGGAATTCCTGCGAAACCTCTTTCCACAACAAGTTATTTCAAAAAATGGTGATGTTGATTGGCCTCCACGGTCGCCCGATTTGACGGCTCCGGACTTCTTTTTGACGGGATATCTGAAAAGCAAGGCTTATGCAAACAAACCAGACAACTCAAACACAATATTCGTGATGAAATTAATGAAATACCGCGTAATGAAAAATATGCTCAAAAGGGCTCGCATTCGTGAGGCTAACGGAGGCGGACATTTATCTGATATTGTATTCCATACATAATTGCCGACATTAAATAAAACATTTATCAATATAAGATCCATTCTCTTTCATTTAATCAAAAATTAATTACAAACAAAGTAGTTTACCTCTCCGGCGGACACACTGTATAATTTTATGACATTAATGTTTAAATATGATTTCGGCCATGTGACTAGCTGGCGCGTACTAGGCGCAATCTAGAACAACAATTTTAACAAATTTCGCAGTATTTGCGACAGTATTTTGTCAATAACTCGTCCAATGTTGATTTCCAGGTGTTAAATTGTCTCTGGTTTATTTACGCAGACAAGTGACTTTACATAACCCCAAAGAATAATTCAATGGGGTTAAATCACACGACTTGGTGGCCAATTTATTGGAACATTTCGCGAAATTATTCTTTGATCAAAAGTGACTTGATGAAAGTCAAATGTCAGCACGATTAATTCCAGCTAATCGAGGTAAGGAAAAATTACCGTGTCTATACTACTTGCCATTGACAGTAACATTCTGGCCCTTTACTGCTTTCCATTGACAATAACATTTTGGCCATTATCAGTTTTGAAGACATAGGAGCACCAAACAGTTATTTTCTGTGAATGTAATGGTGTTTCGACAAAAGCGCGACCATTCACCCAAAAATGGGATTCATCGGAGTACAAATTTTTGAATGGAGATTAAACATTAATATCAATTTGTGCCTACTCCATTCGTCGAACTGGTAGCGCATACGATGTCGTTTGGTTTTAATCTCTGCACAAATTGAAGCTTGTTAAGGCATTTAAGACAAGAGTCTTTTGTAAAATCTTCCATAAGGTGGAAGGACACAATCCCAGTTAATGAGAACGGCGATGAATTGATTGGTTTAGATCTTCTTCAATGCTTTCCTGTATAGTGTCTACAGCTTCTTCAGTGTGCACTATTCGACGTATCACGGGATGCATGATACGCGATAAAATAGACGAAGTGCACGATCAGTTTGACGAACAGAACCATTATTTATGATAAAAAAATGCATTAATTTTTAAGCGTTGCCCTGATCTTAGTCTATCCATACTGAAATGTCAAACCAAACTTAACAAAAAACTAACAGTTGTTAAATGGGTTGTCAAACAAAGCAGTGTTGCAAACTCAAAGTTGTAAACCTCTCAAAAAACAACCTTAACGGAGAAAGTGCTTTATGGAGAAAGCAAAAGTTTTTCATAACAGCAGACATCGAAAGAATGTCTTTCTATAAGTATGGCACAAAACGAAAGATCAAAACTACCACCGCGTACTAAAGGAGCTTTCTGAGCCTATGAAGGCGTACAAATTAAAAACTGTAACATATGTAATCTTGCTGTAATTGACTGATTCAATTAACCGAGGAAGGAATGAATTCGTATCTCTTGTGGCCTTGACAGTTGTCACGCATGAATCCCAATAAGAGTCCTGATTGGAAAATGTTGCTCTTATTGGATCACCCTTTATAATAAAGACACTTTGTGTCTTTAAGAAATTGTATGTACATTATAGTCGTGATATGGAGTGTTTGTCTCCCGAACGTCTTTTTTGTTTGTTGCCAGTTGATTACATATATACTTTATATGCCTCTGTGGAAAAACGACAATGTACATACATTTTTGAACGTTTCAAAAGTATATACATAATAAATGTCATTGGATAATATCAATCTCAGTATGAGTGCTATCAGTAACATAACAGATAACAATAACATAATTTATTTTATTTTGGTCGAAAAACGTGATTTTTTTGTATAAAATTCTATTCATAAAGGTGGATATAAGTTTGGGGTTGTTGGTAGTGATTAAATGTGGTTGTATTGAACAAAACCTTGTTTATTTCAAATATTTATTGCTATATATTGGATAATTGGGAGGTTGAGACTATGAACATGGAGATCGGAATATTGTTTGTACCCAATCATCATATAACACTTAACATAGTATCTGCCACCACTGCATTTACAGTCGCCCGACTTTAATAATCTATGTATAGTAATGACTATTGCCTGAGACACTTCACCTAAGTGTATAAAACTATTTTGTTTCTTATTCTCCAATTTAGGAGCAAAGAGGGCCAAAAGACTTCACCATTTGACTTCAATTTGTGACTATTGTTTCAGTCCATTTCATGCTTTACCGAGTCCACTTCGGCCAGATCATCGCTATGTGTCTTCCGACTTTCCTTATGTGGATTTCACTCCAATGATATTCGTGTTATGTCACTCGGGGCCTTTTTCAGTATGTGGTTGATCCATATCTACTTTTCCGATCTCGATTTCAAGGTCTGTTGGGTTTGCTTGCCATAAAACCTCTTTATTTGTTCATAAACACCTGTTTTGTGTGATCTCTGTTCGTTGCTATGTTGCACACCTATGTTGCTATGTTTCACGCCCATTGCACGTGCGGGTTTGCTCCATCGGGCGTACCAGGGAAATCAAATACACGGGGTGGACTAAAAAGTAGCACAACTCAAGTCAAGGTGGCAAAGGGGATGCATTCGGTTTCAACCCATAGCCTTCCTATGATAACGCAGAGCTCAAATAGGCTACCGTTATTTTTCGTGCAACTCGTCGGAATAAAAACAAATAATAATGAATGGAAAAAGTTTAGAAAGCGAGACGGATGCGCCTTTAATAGCGTCAAATCAACCCGGCTGCTTCATATATTCTTTGGAGGTCGGTACCATAGATCTTGTGGAGAAACAACTACTGCCAAATAGAGGGGACCACTTTCCGAAGAGCACGAAAATATTGAGATGACCAATTTTAAATAGCACACTCATATCTGCAAACAACGCAGTCTCCTCTGAAAAAATAACTTTATTATCAGAACAAATGCCGAGGGCATTAACAAATGTTATAAACAGAAAGGAGCTGTAAAATAAATTTCAAATAATGGAGAATCTGAACTTAAAAGAGGATTATTGCACAGATTATAGAGTGGTTATCAGAGGCCTACCATCTTCCATTAGTCACGATGAAATTAAAGCAGACTTAGAAACAATGCGACATGAAATCGCAGGTATTACCAACATATACATAATGATCACAATCAATGGAGAAAAAGTCAAGAAACACTTTCCATTGTTTTTTTACCTCGACTTAAAATAAAAAGACAACAATAAAAAAGTATAAAATATGAAGAAACTTGCGTACTGTATGGTTAAAATTGAGCCACCTAACAAGATAAGCGTCATCACACAATGTACGAATTGTCAACAACTTGGAAATACCAAGAGTTTTTGTTATCGTCTAACCAAATGCTGGAAATCATCACACGACAAAATACAATAAACAACCAGATATTGCACCTTCATGTGCTCTTAGTCAACAACAAGGACATACTGCAAATTATAAAGGATGATGTGTCTATCAGAACAAAATTAAAAGCCAACAAAATAATAGAACAAGCGTAGTACAGCGATTACAAACCAAAGTTGCTAAACCACAAAAAACAATTACACCATCCACAGCTGGATTATCCTATGCACAATCCACCAAATTATCTGCTGACGATTTAAACCAAAACAACAAACACATAGAAGGCAATAAAGAGCCTAGTAACTATGAAATCATTGAAATGCTTAATCTTCAACATATTCAACAGACACCTGGTCACTTAGCAGACAGAGTACCAAAGCTGGAATGCAAAAAAATCAGCATACACACTAATGATTAACTCGTTCAGCTCTTGGGCTCGTTGGATGAACCCATTAGGCACAATTTAATAACGTCTTCAATAAACTCGGTCCAAGGTTTATTATTGGAGGGGACTATAATATAAAACATACAGTTTGGGGTTCCAGGCTAATTTCTCCTAGGAAAGGGAATGCTTTGTTCAATTCCATTCATGAAAACAATTGCGAATATTTTTCTACAGGGGGATTAACGTATTGGCCAACGGATGCAGAAGGTATTTCATCCAGTTGCACTATAGTCGAAGTTATCAGTAAACTATAGTCATCAAGAAAAAGAAAAAGCAAAATCTCACTAATCGATTCAAGGATTGGAATCTTTTCAGAGAAAAATTGGAAGATCTAGTTGAGCTAAAAGTAAGTATTAAAAGTATTGACGAATTGGAACAACAAACAAACAATTTCATTGAACACATTCAATTGGCCGTCAGTCTAACAACTCCAAAAATAAAGGATAAAGCGGAGATCGAAGTCAAATATCCGGTTGAAATCAGAGAACAAATCAAAGAAAGAAGAAAGGCAAGGAGAATATGGCATCTGACCAGAAATTCCGCTGACAAGACAACTTTCAATCGTCTAGGTAACAAAGTCGACAACTACCTAATAAGGCTAGGTCCAGAAATGAATAAGGACTACTCGTTATGGAAAGCAACGAGAAAATTTAAACGACCTGTAGTTCGAATACCACCTATAAGAAATGCTCAAGGCAGTTGGGTTCGACAAGACAAAGAAAAAGCGGAACTCTTTGCTCAACACGTAGCAACAGTATTTCAGCCCCTTGACAGTCAATCCAACATTGACGTAACACCTGCTTATCAATCAAATTAGGATTTTAAAGAATCACACCAATCGAAATTTCTCAAGAAATCGACAAAAGTCTGAACCAAAAGAAGGCACCAGGAATTGATGAAATATCACCGGGTCTGTTCAAGGAGCTTCCATGTAAAGCAATCATCATGATCACATAATTATTTAATGCCTGTACGAGATTGAAGTATGTACCCAAATGCTTCAAAACGGCCCAAATAATTATTTTGAAAAAACCTGGTAAACCAGATGAAGAAGTAATATCATACAGACCAATTTCACTGGTTCTGACCCTATCAAAGCTGTTTGAAAAACTACTACTGAAACGTCTAAAGCCAATGGTAAACGTCCATCATTTTCAATTTGGGTCTAGGAACAACCAATCTACAATAGATCAAGTCCATCGAATAACTACGGAGGGCAATAAATACTGCCCAGCCGTATTTCTGGATGTATCCCAGGTCTTCGATAGAGTTTGACACGAGGGATTTACATTCAAGATGAGCTAAATGCTACCACAAAACTATTGCCAGCTGTTTGAATCATACCTTTCTGATCGTCAATTCAGAGTCATCCATGAAGAAACATGTTTTGACTTTTATTCAACGTTTGCGGGAGTTCCACAGCGAAGTGTTTTGGGGCATGTCTTCTACCTTCTCTACACTGCGGACATAAAACATTCATCGGTACGTTTTTTCAGATGTCAATTTTGATACCAACTACCTATCCGTGTTCTGACAGTTTTTGTCCTTTTGGAAGTTGCCTTCCAAATTGCGTTTCGATTGATTGAGCGAAATGAGCATTCGAAGTCTACAAAGAGTATATACGCAGCGATGAAGTCCAGTCGTTTGACTGATATGTGAAGTATTAATTTGATCTGTACCGTTCCTTCAAGACCTGGCTTTAGGTCAGGCTTTGTCCTTTATTAATTTTTGGTTGGTTGATGGATGGGGAAATTAGCTTAATGATTATGTTTGCTAAACACCGCTTTGGGATCGTTACGGTTAGAAATTGTATCGTTGGTGGATGTCTGGTGATAGTTTCATTATATAGTTATTATCAGTAGTGCGGCACTATTATTTTCATCTATCAAGGCCATATCCATTATTGGAGGATTGTCACACATTGGTGCAGTGTGCGCATTTCCTGATTCTCAGTATTATTGAAAATTAAATTATGTTACGACTGTACAACATTTATTTGAGAATGGTTGCAATCTTACTAAATATCTACGTGGACAAGATGGTGATATGAAAATATACAAGCACTATTGCTACCGATATCCGATTCATAGTGTGAATTTAAGAAAATGCAAGCGAGTAGAAAAATTTAAGATTTTTATTATTTAGACGCCTGTTGAGCTGGCTGTTGATTCCACTTCGCAAAAATAAAAATAAAGTATTTTGTATTGATGAGCATCCGAAATTCCAAAACGCAAACTTTTAAATTAATCCAGTAAAGAGATATTGCATATATGTAATTTGGAGAACTGAGTTAACGTTCACTCAACCATCCCTCAAGATATAAGGGCAACCCAACAGTCACATAGTTTATCTATGCCTAATCTTACAGCCATTTTGCATGCAGCAATCGCAGTTCACATTATTAGGTGAATTGAAACACAATTGTGTTGGCCTTTCTAAAAACCTTGAAAGTAATTTTTGGTATGTACACAGATTAAGATCCGAAAATACAGAGGTACTCAATTCCAACCATCTCTTCACACAATTGTGGAAAATTTTGAGTTAAACTGTCATACATCCATGAATGTTCAACTTTAAAGTTTCGTTAACACTGTAAACACCAAAATGTTAGCAAAAAGTACGTTATCTTGCTTGTGACAGGACCAACCGGTGCAGTGGTGCAATTGCACCGGAAGCTACCGGTTTTGGATCCGATTGAAGCGTCAGTACTGTAGGCTGGCATGGAGCTGTGCAATGATAAGATAGTTTTATGTAAATCTGACCTATAGCAATACGCCGTCCGCCTTGGTGTAATGACGTAGCGTAGAATGTAAATAAGCAAACCACGAAAGAGTTGGGAGTGTGCATTGAGTCGCATGTCTTTAAAATTATTTGAGTGAATTTCAATTATGTGAAAAGATCTAAAGGACAAAAAATTATCGCAATTATTATGCTTAACCATTAATAGATTTTTATTAGTTGAAAATATTTAAATTATGCGGTTTTTATGACAAAAATCTAATCAAATTAAAAATTCTGTCTTCATTAGAATTTAAAATTTCATCAAAATTAATTTGATTTGATTTTTCTTATTAAAATAAATACTTTCTACGAAAAGCGGAGGTTGAAGCATCTGACAACTTTTTTAAACGATTTGATGTCACCTCGCTTGTTTCAAAATTTTTTAAATCGAAAATTATTTCGTGCAAATTAATTAATTATATTTGTCTTTAAAAAATATGATACGATGACACAAATAAATTAATTGAATTAAATTATGTGGCAAAGTCGGGACTTTGTTAATTGATGTCATCTTATAATTTTATTGTATAAGAATAAAATAAAACATCTTATTTTTAACCGTTCTTACAGGCTATTGTTGGCTCGTACCGTGTATGATTTAAATCCATCGGCTTAAGTCACGGTTTAAGATACCAAATCATTCTCTGTACCATAACGCGATTGCCGCTCTCCCTCTGTATGAGAACGTTACTGAGTCTACGTACTCGTTTTCTTTTGATTTCATGCGTGACCTTAAAAATTCTCTCGACTGTTAAAAGTAGAATACCACCACAGTATCCAGAGCTTGTCGTAGGAGGCGACTAAATCTGGTTGGATCGCTGGGCTGATGACCCGCATCCGTAAACCAACAATTACAGTTGGCTTTCTGTGTGGTGAAAATGGGGAAAGAATGATGTACTTTGCGATCGCACATGATCTCAAAGTGGCAATTACATTCTTTCCTCATAAAAACATCCATTTGGAAACATGGACACATCTCGGGTTGTCCAAGACGTGAGATCGTATCGATCGTCAACAAAATTCGTAGGCAGTGACCATTTCATGGTTGCTGCAAAGCTACGATGGAAATTTTCGTCGAGTCAGGGAGGACAGGAGAATATACAACGCGATCTCCTGTGAAGGTCTGATAAATGAAGAAACGCCACGCAAATATCAAGATCTTGTCAGCAATAGCATTATGCAATCCAATTACCAATCTGATGAAGTGAACAGTGTCTGGGAAGTATTGAAAACCACGGTTGTCGCTGCTGCCCAGCACACTCTCGGTATAGTGAAAACTAAGCTCAAAAATGATTGGTTTGATGAGGAGTGTCGTCTTGCTGTTGAGCAACGAAATATAGCCCACAATGAAGCGCAGCCTCGGCTTACAATTGCAAAAAAAAACAAAGCAGTTCTTACAAGGAGGACAGCTGAACGCATTTGTAAACAGAAGAAGCGCGAATGGTGGAAGGCCAAGGTCTTAAGAGTACAACAACTCAGCAATGAGCACAATTCGCGTGGTTTCTTTAAAGGAATCACCGAATTGCACCATACCAGGGGTTGATTGCATAAGTTCAGAGCACTTGATATTCGGATGGCTAACTTTGTGGATTTGTCTGTTCGACCTTATTCGATTGGTATGGCGAAATGAAGTTATGCCCGAAGAATGGAAAGTGGCCGCATTATGCCCAATATTCAAAAAGGGTGATCGCATGAAATGCGAGAACTATCGCGGTGTAGCTCTCCTTTGCACAGCATACAAGTTACTGTCATACATTATCTTGGGGAGAATTACTCCTCTAGCGGAGGAAATTGTCGGTGACCACCAAGGAGGATTTCGCCCAAATTGTTCAGTCACTGATTAAGTTTTTTCACTACGGATGATTCTTTCCGAGTACTACGAACCATCTCGCGATGTACACCAGGTATTCCTAGATTTCAAGCAAGCCTATGACTCGATCAATCGAGAGAGGCTATGGTATGCTCTTGAATATTTAGGAATACCAAAAAAATATGTACATCTGTGTAAAATGACAGTAACGCAGTCACAATGCTGTGTCAAAGTTGAGAACAGGCTATCGAGAATTTTTGCAATTACTTCTGGTGTTCGACAAGGAGATGCGCTGTCCCCGATACTTTTTAATCTCATGTTGGAATACATCCTTCGTAAAAGTGAAACACCTCAGGACAATATCTTATTCCGACAATCCAATCAACTTCTTGCATATGCAGATGATATCTGTGTGATTGGATTAAATGGCAACGGAGTGAAAGCGAACCTTGATCCACTGGAACAGTGTTCAGCTTCCGTTGGTCTCCAAAATCAATGAGTCCAAAACCAAATATATGATCTCTGGTTTTCGAGACCAAGACGCAATTGATTTCAGTAGTGGAAACCACACGTTTGAAGGAGTGATGAGATTCAAGTATCTTGGATCTCTCATCACTCACGATAATAGTGTGCGAGGGGATATCAAGGTTCGCCTTGCCGCTGGTGATCAGGCTTTGTATCCTCTACGTCTGTCGTATCCTCTGCTGAAATCAAAATATCTTGCAAATACGGATTCTCTATTCCTTCATGGTCTTTAAAACCAGAGATCAGATATTTAGTTTTGAACTCATTGATTTTGAGGCCAACGCAAGCTGAAAACTGTCCGAGTGGATCAAGTTTCTAATTCACAGCAAGTTGATTGGATTGTCGGAATAAGATATAACACCTCAATTTCCTTAGTCGCGTCACTTGTCACTTGTAGTGACAAACAAATTATGGTCTCTTAGACGATTTGTTCGTCAATTATGAATTGATGCGACATACTTTATATTCTAGTAGTCGTTTAAAAAGTTTCTTGTCACTTGTAACGACATTTATAAGCGTGTGAAAATTTCAGTCGACATATTCAGTGAAAATTATTAGTATTCTCCGATTTATTCAGTGATTGACGTTCGTTGCATCAGGTCAATTTTTTCGGTATTCATAAATATTCAAGCGCATACTACAGATCCAATACTCTTTCATACATTTGATAAGGCCACTTAACGCGTCAGGTTTTTGAAATGGCTGCACGTTCTACTTGCCGTTCTTGTATCTTGGGTACTTAAGCGAGGATTCGTTGTTATTCTGGCGGTATACGATATTGTCTGGTTTGTTAACATTTTTAACAACAGTTGATTGAGTCGCCTCATAAGAGCTCTGGTTATTGTGGTTGTATTCTATGAGTCTTATGTTTCAAAATATTTATGAAACATGGATACCTCCACTCACAAGGATTATCATAAGAGATACTTAATACATAAAACCACTCAGTAATTTCCTAATATAAGGACTAGAATGATTTGGTTTCGACGTTATATTGTTTATCGAAGTTGTGCTTTAAACCTAACACCTACAACCACTCAGTATTACAACAAAAGTGCAATCTACACAAGCAGCCAAAGTAATCGTGTTTAATGAAACATAATACATCACGTACACCACATACGAGTATAACCATTTTTAATCTTTTAGTTGCTTAGCCATTATCAAGTAAAAAGGAAAACTCAAATTCTCTTTGTTAGAATATTTCTTATTTAAATTCCATTTTGTGTCTTCTTGCCATCAAAATTATAAACACTTGGGTGTAAAATAATCACGCATTGCTCCATTTTCCACAAAAGTTCAAAAATATTTAAAAAAGATCAAAACCTATCCAGTGGTAGCTTTGTGAACTTGCACCATGCCAACAAAGTGATTTTCTGTCAAATGCACTCAGCAAGCTTTCGATTCTAAAAATAATTCAACAAGATCAATACAATAGCATACCATTGTGATCATTCGCATATCGACGCTTAACCTGAACTGCCGTCTATTAATTATGCCTTCAACCGAAGCAAAGAAATGGATACCACACCAGAGCTAGCCGCACAAGTTGTTGCACTAATTTATGCAGGGAAACCACCAAAGTGAAATGGCTCTACAACTAAATTTAAGCTGATTCTCCGTTCGTCCAGTGTGACAGATATATCAGGAAATAAGAGTCTTCAGACGGTGACAATGATCTGGCCGTGCTACAGCACAGGGTGATGACCGCTTTTCTGTAGCAACTTTGTAGCGAAATCGTCATATACTGGCCGAAATTGACCGCAACCCACCGACAAGCCCATCGTTATTCTGCTCGAGAACATTTGAACTGGACAGAACAAGAATGGAGAAGAGTCCTGTTCAGTGACGAATGCAGGATGTGTTAATATGCCACCGATAGACGCGGAAGAGTATACAAAAGACAAGGATAGCGATATGCACTAGAGGCAAATACAGATCTTGTATTCATCACTCCAGCCAATAATGGCTGTCGATCAAGAGAAATGATATCTCAACGGTACATTGAAAAAAATACTAGGAGTACGTCGTTTTTCCGAGTTTATTGGGGAACATTTTCTGTCAATGCAGGATAATGTGCGACCGCGTACGGGTGGCGTAGTATACCAGTATTTTCAAGAGGTGGATGTGCCTGTTTTGGAGGGTCAGCTCAAAGCTCATAGGAAGAGTTGAAAAGAACAGGTTCGAGGCAGATATGTTGCTCAAACGAGTCTCCAGGAGCTAGAACAAGCGATCGAAGAGGAATGGGATGCGATACCTCAAGAGTTTGTGAAAACTTTCGTGAAATCAATGCAGTATCGAATGGATGCTGTCATTCGGGTCAAGGAAAATATACTTGAATTTTTTGTTGTTGATATTTTTAAACTTTTGTGCTAAATAGAGCAATGTGCGATATTTTTGCACCCAAGTGTATACCATATATATGTTTGTATGTTGAAGACTCACCGAAAAACAACAAATTCATATTAACATAATATTTATGAATTTATTTCAACATTGGATGTAACTGTATATATACGAATGAAGTCAGCGCCAGTTGAACATGATTTACTATTCAAGAAAAAAAATACATTTTCACGGTGTAAGAAGAAAATTATGGATTGCGATTATTTACGAAAATTACTTTTGTACACAAGACCAAGGAGTTGTCTACGTTTTGTTTACCCAAATGAACAAGCAATTTGTCTTGCTCAAAATATACATTGCAGCGAGTGTGTGTGCGAATTAAAGATTGCTCTTAACAATTTAAAGTAAATGAAAAATGTGATCAACAAACGAATATAAGACACAAATTTTCGTCTTCTTGGGAATATTTTGATATGCGTAATTTAAGATGTCCTTTTTAATATTATTTTAATTTATTTGTTGCAAATTATTTTTGGGAAAACTCGAAATTCATAAAGCTTGTTAGAGCTTTTTCCAGGAACATATAAACTTAATGTCTTTTGATTTCTTATTTTTTTAAGAAGGACCAAAATCCACTTCTGTGTCCATCAGGTTTTGAGGATCTTTATAAATTTGTTACATTGTTATTATTAAAATTGGCTGGAATCCTTTAAGGTTCTGCACTTTAATTTCATCAAAATGCGCAGGCGCACTCTGCGTCCTTAGCAAACTTGAGCAGTTTGAACCAGGGTAGAAAAGACAGTAGTTTTCCAGGAATAGTCCAAAGCCGCACAACTGCTGATGAATGATCAGCAACACCCTCAAGTCATTCGTCGCACACGGCAACACTGGCAAGTCCCATGCGATGAAGATGACTTTTGAAATGGCCAGTAAATAAAAAAAACAGGCTGCTCAACCTGTCTTCAACTTCGCTGCTGACAATGTCACAATGGACATTAGCCCACATGACCGTTACGTTATTGTAAGAACCAAGGAGATTCAACAATTTCTTACAATCACTTATCAGTTTAGAGCTAGTTCGAGGATTGTTCAGTGAGTTAAGGACATTTTTACTATCCGTACAAAATATAATCTTTTTGTCGTCGACAGCAAGATTAAAAGCTGAAACCACGCAGTGAGTAACCGCAATAATTTCCACTTGATAAGTAGAACAGTAGGTCCCCAAACTGCCAGAGATTCTCAAATCGTGCGATGGACAGTAGTAGCCAAAGCGTGCACCCTGTTCAGAGACAGAGCCATCTGAAATTCGTATATCTAGTTAAGGAGGTCTGGTGAGAACCACATATCCCTGGATGGATAAACAACCTCAAAAAATTTGTTTAAAAACAGGCAGATGACAGTCAAAAACCATGTCAATTTCTGGTATAGCTCGTTTGAATTCATTAAGAATTTATGGCCTGAAGAGGTGCCGAAAAAAATCAACACTCCAGCACTCTTCAAGCGAAAGGCAGCCGAACAAGCTGAACCTGAAATGAAGGATTGTAACTGGGGTAGCGAGAGAATAAGCTCCATCGCTTAGAGCGGAGTAGAAGACATGGCTCCAGTTAGAACCCTACAAGCGGTATTTTGCAAAAAGTTGAGTTTACTAATTGAAGATTTTACTTTAACCACTGGCCACCAAATGGCCAGTAATGCATAAATAAGCATTAGTAGAACCAGTGATTTGTAGATAAATATAGCATTTTGGGGATAATCCCCAGGAACTTCCAAAAGCTCTACGGCAGTGACAAAAAATAGCAGTGGCTTTTTGTGGTTTATAATCTAGATGATACTTCCAAGAAAGTTTATTATCCAGGAAAACAACAAGATGTTTGACGTAGACTGATCTATATTAACCTTACATTCGAAAAGAGGTGGTACTCAAAAAGCTGCAGGTTTTATATGCAACCACTGTTCTAAAATGAAAATAGCGTGTTGAGTTAAATATGGTAAGACATTCAGGTGCTTGCCTGAAACTGTCAGAACCAGATCGTCAGCATAACTTAGAGCGACAAAACTGGGCTTACGAATAATAACAAGAGGTTCGTCAATGAACAGAAGCCAAAATAGGGGTGAAAGCACACCTCTTTGCGAGTGAAGTAAAGGTAAAGCATATCACTATGCGAGATTCAAGCATATTCATTACATTTGATGATATTGGGTTTGATTTTAGTACAAGCATTCGTAGACGTGAGGAAAGTATAATATTTTCAAAGCCTCCGGCATTATAGAAAAAAGTGCCCATAAGAAACTCGTTTCTGTGCATAGATCTCGCAATCCAAGTTACGAGTTCATATAAGGCAGTCTCACAGGATTTGCCCATTCGGTAAGCATATTGCATGTTACTGTGCGGAGCACGGTGACTAAATGTTTGTCTGATGAACCTATCAACAATCCTTTCTACAGATTTTAGAAAAAAAGTGATTTCAGAAAAAGCTCCAAGACTGTGGAACAAAACTAACAGCGATACATGCCTGAAACAGATGCAGTAAATATACCTTAATGAGTGGATATCTATGCTGTAACTTAGCAGGAAATATGCCATCAGGACCGATTTGAGGGGTACGAAAGAGAACAAGCTCCAACGTGGCATCTCATGGTTAGTTAATCTGCAGGCTAAGCCACAATTGGGAATTACAACCAAATCGTTGGTGACTAAACCAATATAGTCCGTTGCAATGATTTTACAGCCTAAAAATGGGTAGTTTAGAGGAAGTAAGCTTACCATTAGGTAGACGAAGTGAATCAAGTCTACAACTATCATTCCTGCTCAGCGACTTGTTAAGTCTAACTACAGCAAGTAAACTATTAATTTCCTCACACAAGATTACCCAATAAGATATCTGTGATGTTTTGTGCAGCTATGAAGCTATTCCAATCACACTAAAGATTAGATCTTCTGGCCTTATTCTCTAGCTTTCTGGTCGCTTTCCTTAATCGCTTTGAAGAATAGCACCAGAAAGGTTTGTTGCGAGTTATTTGGTCAGGGATAAGTGGACACGAAATCTCATACGCAGTTATGATTGCTTGAGATAGTGCAGAAGCCTGCAGCTCTATGTCGATAGACGAACGAATCATCATAGGTGATTTGAGTAAGGAAACAAACTCAAAAGAGACTTTTTTCAGTTGATAAGCCTCCTATTACGGTAAGGTTTCACCGGTGTTCTTTTAAGATTAATATGAAAGGAAATGCACCTGTGATCGGAGGTGAGAATATCAGTCGAGAATATCTGCAGTTTGATACCTGGTAATACCTCCCTGCGAGCTGAGTTAACAAAAGTAGGCTATCATCCAACATTGATTGAGGATATCCAATTCAGAACAACCTAGATAGTTTGGCAGAGTAGAACTACTATTATTAGTGATGTGCATTAGCATCACAACCCGTCTATCAGATGAATTTTATGAACCTTACACCACCTTCCTAGGCATCTGAAATCCTCAGAAGGTGGTGGTTTGAGAGTTAAAGTAGTGCGTGCATCCGTACTACACTCCTCAATGAGAGATATAGTAATATTCTTCGAGATGGTTTTCGTGGTTGAACTCTTGTACAGAATTTTGCCACCTGGGATATTTAGTCCAGAAACCAAACCATCCAGAAGGTAAGGTTCCTGAACTGAGCATATAACGATCAATTACTCGCAAAAAAAATTATTTGAATATATCAAAAAACGGAAAATCGTATTAAATAAAATATTTTATTTCTTTTTATGATTTCGAAATATAAATTTTAATTAATATTCTCATAAATAATAATAAATATGAATATTCAATTTTAATATTCAATCTAATTAATTTATTAGAAAGGTGTTTCAGTATACTCGTTTAATTATGTTATTTATTTGTGTTTATAAAATAATAATGTTAATTGATTGAATATTTACCAACACCTCTAAATAAATTGTAGGGTGAGTTTCTTGGTACATATCTAACGACAAACATTCAGCTCAATTAATTAAGATTTATTTTTAAGTCATTATAATTGTTTAGTAAACAGTTATGTTATTTAATCTTTATACTATCCGTTGGAAATAATGTCTTGAATTTATTGACTATTTGAACTAGTTAACCAATTCCCTTAAAGAAGTGGTACCTCGAAATGTTTTACCGTACCAACATAGGTTCATGCCAAAGAGATCAACATCTACAAACATGGGACCCGGGATGCTGTTGGTTTGACGTGTAGAAGCAGCACGTGGAAGTTTTACAATTCAACATACAACAAATTTTCCAGAATTACGATAAGCAGCCATTTTATTATATTATTTTCTATCATCTTGTGTTGTGTATTTAACTAAGCCGTTGTCAAGATTCGTTCCAATTATTCTAAAGTAAGAAAGACTAAAGTAGAATTTAATATAATTAATTTAGCAAACGACTTACAACCAGTTAATTAAAGTAGATAAAGTGAACTTTGAACTTAAAATTTAAACGAAGTGAAGTGTATTGTGAACTGTATATAAGTATTTAATCATGGATAGACTCACACGAGCTAGAGACCGTGCAATAAATCAGTTAAAAATCATAAAATGTTTTAGTGAAAAAATAGATAACCACACTACGCTCGAAGGACTTACAGTTCGGGAAGAGCGATGCGAGAAACTTTACAAGGATTTTAACGAGTATGAATTAGACTTACTTGCCTTTGAAGGATACGAATCCCAAATGGAAGAAGTAGAAAACTTGACTCTCGATACTCTGGCGAAGCTGAGAGTAGCGATAAATTCAAGATCATCGGGAAATAAAATCGAAGTACAAGACCTAAATGCTACTCTTGGTCAGTTTATTGGACAACAACAAAGTTTTCTCCACGGTATCAACCAAACACAAAACATACGGTTGCTAAAGATAAATATTGAACCTTTTTCTGGAGAGTACAAACTATGGCCATCCTTTAACGATTTGTATGTGACGACGGTACACGATAATCCAGCTTTAAACGGCGTTCACAAACTACAAATTTTAAATAGTTTATTAAGGGGGGATGCGGCGGCATTAATACGGCACAAGAAGGTAACCGAGCAAAACTACGAGGAAGCTTGGGCAAAACTAGTGGCTAGATACAACAAACCGAAGTCGATTATGTCCAACTTGATTCAATTATATTTAGATCAAAAAACCTGCAATTAAGCCAATCGTCGCGAACTCTGAAAATTATGCGATACTTCAGATGAGGTGATCAGAGGTTTACGGGCATTGGGAGATCAAGCTGAGACCCAGGATCCTTGGTTAATCCACATGCTATTAAACAAGATCGATACTGATACGAAGCAACTGTGGGCTAAAGAAGCGGTAGATGATGCGTTTCCCACATTCAATAAATTTTTAAAATTTTTGGCATCAAGATGTGATGCTCTTGAATCTTGTGTAACGGTCACAAAATCAACAGGAGCAGCACCAAAACATGTACGGTCTTTTAACACCGTTCAATTGAATAAATGGAATTGTGCAGCTTGCAATCAGGAACATTTGTTATACAAATGCCCGCTATTCAAAACTATGAATGTGGAAAATCAGTATATAAGGTCATTGAGAATTCGAAATGTTGTACAAATTGCTTGCGTACCGGACATCTACAAACACAATGTTACGCACGGGCTTCATGTTTAATATGTAGAAAGCGCCATCATTCGTTACTTCATAAAGATCAACAATCAACAAATCTACACGCAACAAATGAAATTGGCTGTGATACTAAGCAATTTAACTCACCTTTAGCTGCTTATTCATCAACTTTAAACTCGCATCAATCAACAATTCAGACAAATCTACAATCAACAGCATCACCAACAAGCATAACTAAAGTACAAATAAACAAAACAACATCCTTGCATGAATATCAAACGCCTCTTAAAACAGTATTGCCAACAGCCTTGATAAATATACAATCAAGCAACGGGATACTAATGCAAGCCAGAGCACTACTCGATTCCGGTTCTCAGTCGTCGTTTATATCTGAATCGTGTGTACAACGCCTAGGTTTACGACGAAAATACTCGCATATTTCTATATATGGCCTAGCATCATGCTTTCGAATATAAGAAGCAGTACAACGACTTCATAGAAGAATATATAAAACTAGGACATATGCAACGAATCACCTGGTCAAACCTACCACAAGAAAGCAACTATAAATAGTTTATGCCACATCATGCTATTTTGAAGGAAAGTAGTAACACCAACATACGGGTAATTTTTGATGCGTCGTGTAAAACCACCAAAACCGTATCACTTAATGATTGTTTGCTGACTGGACCAAAAATTCAACCAAATTTAACAACCACATTACTTCGATTTAGGTTACATGCCATAGCGATAAATGCCGACATCGAAAAAATGTATCGCCAGATATTGGTAGATCCGGTAGATGCAAACTTCCAGTGTATCTTATGGCGAAAGAATCCCGACGAAGAACTAAGTCCGTACAAGTGTATGACCATCACCTATGGAACAGCGTGTGCGCCTTTCCTTGCTATACGAACATTGGAAGAATTAGCCAGAATATATGAGAAAAATACCTGAAAGCGGCTGCAGTTATTAGAAATCATTTTTATATGGATGATCTTCTAACCGGGAGTGCCACCGTAGAGGATGCAGTTGCTCTAAAAATGCAGATAGTGGAAATTCTAGGTAGCTGTGGTTTTAGACTTCGCAAGTGGAAATCGAACTCTCAAGAATAGATAATGTCGAGGACATTCCCAAATTCGTCGAGAATCATCAAACCACGAAGACTCTAGGAATTATGTGGCATTCTCAGAGTGATATACTTCCCTTCAAAATAACTAGTCAAACCGAAGATATGCAGTGGAAAAAACGAAAAATGTTGTCAGAAAGCTCCAAGCTTTATGATCCACTAGGTTGGGTATCACCAATAATTATTAAATTTAAAATTATACTCCAGAAACTTTGGCTAACTAAGGTAAATTGGGACGAAGAAGCACCAACTAATATAGTATGTTAATGGAGAAAACTGTACTACAATTTGCTGCACCTCCAACAAATCAAAATCCCTAGGTACGTCTTAAAATCAGCGAACACATCATCCGTACAATTGCATGCGTTCTGTGATGCGTATGAGGTTGCCTACGGTTGCGTAGTGTATCTTCGAGCTAGGTATGAAAATGGAGAAATAACCTGTCGCATTATTTGTTCTAAAGGCAAGGTGGCAGCGTTAAAGAAAATAAGTTTGCCGAGATTGGAACTGTGTGGAGCGGTGTTGTTAGCAGATTTAGTTAAATAATGTCAGTCAATCCTACCTCTTGAAAACGTAACCATCTACGCCTACACCGATTCGATGGTAGTATTACACTGGTTAGCGGACATTCCAGCAAGGTGGAAAACCTTCATCGCAAATAGAACAAGCGCCATCTTGGACAGCATCCCAAGAGAACACTGGAACCATGTAGAATCAAAACAAAACCCAGCGGACTGCATCTCAAGAGTTGCAGTCAAAAGCATCTCAATAGCTCCAACTGAAATTCGTAACCTCAATCAGTGGTGGCATGATCCTACTTGGCTACAACTAAACGAAACCGAGTGGCCAAATAGTAAATTCATTCATCCAACAAAAGAATTCGACGTTGGATACTGAGGAACGGGATAAAGGGATATGTGTGCTATTGGAAATGGCCTCTAACCAAATTGTCGACCAGTTGTTGAATACTCATTCATCGTGGTTTAAAATAAAAAAAATAATGTGCTATATTCTGCGATTTAGACCATCAAAACATCGAGGCGAAGGAGTGAATAAAGGCTACTTAACGTACGAAGAATGTAAAACTGCGGAAGAGTATATTGTACGGGCAATCCAAGCTACTGGTTTTAGTCACGAAATAAAACAATTACGAAAGAATAGGATGTTAGACTCGAATAGTGCATTAATCTCGCTAGATCTATTCATAGATCAACGAGGCATTCTGCGGGTAGGCGGAAGATTGAGTAATGCAAATCTAAGTTACGCGGTACAACATGCAATCATTTTACCTAAAAACCATGTAGTAAGCAAATTAATTATTAGCGAAGTTCATATTTGTTACTTACATGCAGGCAACACTCTATTGATGAGTATTTTAAGACAAAAATATTGGATAGTTGGCGCAAGATATCTTATTAAAGGTCATATTAAATCATGTGTTACCTGCATTCGATATCGTTACACTCAAGGACAACAAAAAATGGCTGATCTACCTTCCGAAAGGTGCAATAAAATAAGGCCATTTCTAAATACGGGGGTTGACTATATGGGCCCTATTTATGTTAAAACATCTCAACATAGAAATGCCTCGCTAACGAAAGCATACGTTGCCGTGTTTATTTGTCTTGCCGTAAAGGCTGTTCATTTGGAGGTAGTGAGTAGTCTTAACACAGATGCCTTTCTAGCGGCATTGAAAATATTTGTGTCACGTCGAGGTCTTCCAAATAATATTTTCTGCGACAATGGATTCAATTTTATTGGAGCCAATAACGAGCTGAAACGACTAAGGCTCAAAATAAACCAACAACAAAATAACCCAATAATACTACATTTTCTATTACAGAAAGGAATTAATTTTAAATTCAATCCCGCCAGTGCCCCACATTTCGGTGGATTGTGGGAGGCGGCCGTTAAATCGGTGAAGCACAATTTCAAACGAACGATGAAAGAGGCCAGGCTCAATTTTGAAGAAACAACTACGTTGCTTGTTAAATGAAGATCCCACAAATCTAGAGATGTTAACACCTGGGCATTTTTAATCGGCGAGGCGCTACTTGCTGTACCTGAACCATTATACGAAGACGTTCCAAAACATAAACTGTCAAGGTGGCAAAATGTTCAGCGTCGAATTCAATCATTCTGGAAGTCGTGGTCAAGAGACTATTTACATAACTTACAAGAGCGAAATAAGTGGAAAAGGGGAAATTACCCCATCAACGTTGACGACGTCGTGTTGGTAAAAGAAGATAATTTGCCACCTAGTCAATGGTTACTCGGGCGAATAACTCAAACTCATCCGGGTAATGATGGTATCGTACGGGTGGCCACTATTAAAACTGCTGCTAATATCATTAAACGCCCCGTAGCGAAATTTATATTACTTCCAAAGAAATCCACATAAGTTAATGATGCCCACTGTATTTGTTGTAAAGGTTATTGCAATGTTATTAATGACACTCGGGATTGGTAGTAGGCTTAAGAAAATATTATCCAATAATTTCTTAACGCGGGGAATATGTTTGTGAACCGTAAACCCAAATAGAACTATCGCACCATTCCGTCTAATTATATAACACTGCAAATGCTTCACTATAATTGTGTTAGGTACCATCCTAGAATGAAATCAAAATATTTGTTATTATAAACTACTTACCTTAGGCCTTTAATAATAGTTAAACATTTGTACGTGTAATGACAACAATACTAAACAAAATTATTGTAATCCACGACATTAGTACCTACAATTGATCGTATTGTATTCACCACCCATCAAAACAAATATGCTATTTAAATACAGAGGTCAGTCGAGTGATACAATTGTGTAAAGGTGTACTTCTCGTTTGTAGAGGGCAACGTTGTTGGAAGATGGATTAAGTAGTTAGACTACGTAGGCACTTAGACAATTAAAACAAAATTAGAAAATTAAGCAAGTCATGTTTGTATATGAGATAAAATTCGAAAGCCAAGGAGTAAACAGCAATTAAAATTGCAATTATTTGTACCTTAGATATACTTTATTATTAAATATAATTAATAAAATTCGTCGAACGTGGGACAATATTAAATTATTATAAAAACAATACCTTGTATAAACAATCATCGACTCTTTCATTAACTTTAATCTGTAGATGTGAAGGTATCCTTTGAAGAATAACTTCACTCCCACAAGATTGAATGAACTCCAACAACTTATTCACATGAACATTGTCCTGAGTACCAAATCCCTTACTTATTAATACTTAACCAGTCAGAGAGTCGGATAGTAAATGGATCCTCCTTCTCCCGTCACTCAGTGTCAACTTGATTCCTTCCATAATCCCTATCAATTCGGCATTCATTATACAGATGCTATCTATCATTTACTTTTAACATTTTCTCTTTTTTGTTAGTGCTGGAATGTAAAACAGCCACTTTTTGGATCTTGTCGAATATGTTCATATATTCCAAAATCAAGCGGGTTCATGAGTTCTCCTAAAATCTGTTCCTGCCTGCAATCAGGTCATCATCTCATTTACTAACACGTTCTCTTTTATAATCATTCATAAGTTTCACGCACGGTAATCCACTCTCTCGTATAATTGAGAGGTTCTTAAACCTTAAAATGATTTTTAACGAACCTGTTAATAATTTTAATCTAAATCAAAAATTATTGAGACTTTCAGTATGTAGTCGAAAAAAATTGTACGCAGTTAATTATTTCACAAATTCGATTCATAAAATAGTAAGAAGATTTATCAATAGATGGTGTTTTAGTTACAGTTAGATTTAATAAGAGATTTTTTTACATAAAATCGATTTTACATATATACAAAATAACCTTATGTAAATAACACGTTTTAGACATTTAAAGATCGAGTAAATTACATAGTGTAATTTACACGCCGAACAGTGCAACAAACCTTATTGACTTCACCAGCAGCACAATCAAAGTTATTGAAAATCACAAGCAAGTTGGCGTGGTGAAGATAGACATTGCCAAGGACTCTATTAGCCACAAAGCACTAGAACGGTTATACTCATTTGGGTTCTCAAGCGTCTTTTTTGCATGGTTTAAATCTTACTCACAGTTGGGCTTGTAAATTACACCATGTAATTTACACGGATTTTTACATGTAAAAAACGTGTAATTTACATAAGGTTATTTTTTACATTATATGTAAAAATAAAAAAATGATTTATGTAAAAAAAGTGTTTTTGTGACTGACGCGCCATCTTTTATCAAATCTAATTGTAACTGTTGTAAAAGCACCATCTGTTGTAAAATCTTTTTACTTTTTTACAAAAAGAATTTGTAAAATAATTAACTGTGTCCAATATTTTTTCGACTAAATTAGAATTATATACATGATAATTTCGTTCACCTTAGCTGGCTCGGGTGGAGGTAACGAAATCCCCTACTAACTAATAACTTGGACAAAAAACTAATAGATTTTGCAAATACACATTTATCCATGTTAATAATAATAAAAATGAATTCTATTCCGACCTACACTTTACCTACTACTTTATGCATTATTTGTTGAAAAGATTTTGCTACATTCCTGAGTCCAAATGTGACTAGAATCTGTTAATCGGCTTGTACTAAATGTAATGTAGTAAATAATCAGTTACCAGAAAGTTGATATTTAAGGTCCTTCATGGTTACGTCATTTAATGCCTGACAATTTACTCACTGGTCTGTATTCGAACTACCCTCAACTTCGCGCGTACACTTTGTTGACAAAGCATACTCTAAAAATAATCGAGGACAATAAGCACTTGAGCAAAAATGGATCTAGACTGATCTATCGGATAGTTTTGTAACGAAAATGATTTACACTGTTAAATTGATTGAATGTTGATCATCGGAAAATTTCTAACATTTTAAAATAGATGGAACTCCGATTGGTGTTGTCTTCGTTTTTTTCATGTAATTTACGTTTGTTACATGTAAAATCCCAACAGAGATCTTACTTAATTAACCGCATTCAATACATCGATATTGAAAACAGCAGGTATGAATCAATTCAAGCTACATCGTGTTTTCCACAAGATGCCCATCTTGACCCTAAATTCAAAAATTTAAATATTTGCTGACGACCTCAAAATATACACAACTGTCGAAGTGATGCCGAGAAATTTCAAGAGGGCATTGGCAATCTAGAGAAATGGAGTGAGCCCGATCTTGTAAGCTAAACATCAATAAGTGTAAGACTTTATCATTCCACCGGAAATTATATCCAGTACGAAATGAACAATATGTCACTAAAACGAGTGTCTGAGATCAAAGATCCCAGTGTTTTCGTGGAAAATATGTTGGTTTTATTAAACGATTAACGGAAGATATTTATGACCTGAAAACAATCAAGATTTTGTATTTCGCATATGAGCAGGTCACAACTGGAATATGCTCTTACCGTATAGTGTCCATTTTAGGATACAAACATCAGTAAACTAGAGGGTATTCAGAAAAAATGTATCCGTCACTTAACTTAGAAAAGCAGTTGAGGTACCACCATATCTGGATGGCTGTAAAACAAACAACATTGCAACTCTGTAAAATAGATACAAGCTTTTAAACTGTTTATTGGTTGGTAACAATTTATTGGGTCACACGTACCATCAATACTGGAAAATTTACAAATTTAAGTACCCAGTATAGACATCTAAGAAAAAATGAGTTCTTGCAAGTTGATGTACAGAGAACCAACTTTGGTTCTAACGAACCGATTAACATGATGTGCAAAAGCTTTAATCAGATAAAACACCATTTCGATTTTACATCTAGCAAAGATACCTTAAAACAAAGATTGAAGCAACACTTTAATATAATACTTATCTCAGTCACTGCACATGTGGTTGAATATAGCACTCATATGTTACCTGTAACGAAAAATAACATTGTATATGATAAGTATATATGGATTTAATTAATTTGCATTTAAAATTTTTATCTTAGTTGAATTTCGTAGTTCAGATTGAAAATACAGATGCGAATGAATTGGTTTGTTTCTATTTTTCTTCGGGGATCAAGGCACTCCCACCTCTTTTACGATTCACTTCTTAACGTTTTAATTTTTACGCCGTTAATAGCCAATTCGAGAACGTACGGTTATAGGTCCGATTTACGAAGAACCATCTGGACATTGTTCAGTGCCAGCATTATGAGACTCATAGATGTGTTCATTCCAAGCACCGATCGTAATCAAATAGTAAAAAATACCTTTTGAATTCTGGCCCTAATAGGATTCGAACCCAGTTCCTCCTACTTCAACTGCCGCAGATTTAACCACTGCGCCATATTAGGTCGGTGCAAATAAATTTTATACTATATTATAAGAAATAATACTGTGAGCCATAACCCATACATCTTACTTAATTCTAAGAAAATTCATACCTTAATATTTTGACTATTTGGCAAGCATCTTACTATGTTATTCGAATTGGTCTATCTGTAAGCCATAACTCATGCATTAAAACAAATCTTAAGAAAATATCTTGAGATTTTAACCGTTTGGCAAGCATCATGTTTTTCTAATAGGCCTATCTGTAAAACCATAAAAGGGCTTTGAAGTATAAAACCGATGATGGGATAAAAACTGGGGTGATAACTGATGGAGTTCCACAAAGATGCGTTCTAGGTCCTATACTCTGAAACGTGATGTATGATGGTGGGTTTAGACTCCCCTTACCATGTGAAGGTCAAGTGGCAGCCTTTGCCGATGACATCGCCGTAGTGGTAGTCGCAAAAAGTAAGAATAAGCAGTCCTAATCACAAGCATAAAAACTATGGAGAGCATAACGTTAAAAGTTGGTTTTCAAAACATAGTAAACCAACCGAGCTAAAGGGTGTTTTTTTAGTAGGTTTGTTTTTCCGATAGATGTCGTTTTATTTTATGACAGTTGTTTTGACAGCTCAAAGTGGCATTTCTACTCAGTATTGTTTGGCAAATCATTATGAATAGGTTAACTCCAGAACAACGTTTTCAAATCGTGGAAATTTATTTTCAAAATCAGTGTTCAATTAAAAATGTTTATAGAGCACTTCGTGAATTTTTTGGTGCACATAATCGTCCGTCAGAGACCACCATAAAGAACGTAATTACCAAATTTCGGTCTACATTCACTCTTTTGGATGCCAAGCCACCGACAAGAATGAGAAGAGTTCGTACAGAAGAAAATATTGCTGTCGTTGAGGCCAGTGTCGAAGAAAACGACAATTTATCGATTCGTCGTCGTGCTCAGCAAATTGGACTTTGTCCATCGACTTTATGGAAAATTTTACGTAAAGATTTGGGTTTGGTGCCATACAAAATTCAATTGATTCAAGAATTAAAGCCACACGACCATCGTTTGCGCCGTGAATTCAG
Source organism: Tipula lateralis (assembly GCA_963932295.1). Lineage (NCBI taxonomy): Eukaryota > Metazoa > Arthropoda > Insecta > Diptera > Tipulidae > Tipula > Tipula lateralis. The sequence continues at coordinate 142,224,035 of OZ010737.1, forward strand.
TGATTGGTCGTTAAATCAATTGAACGAAGATCCATTTTTTTACCGTAAAATTCTCTTCAGTGATGAGGCGCATTTTTGGTTAAATGGATACGTCAACAAACAAAATTGTCGCATTTGGAGCAAAGATAATCCACACGCCGTTCAAGAATTACCAATGCATCCTGATAAATGTACTGTTTGGTGCGGTCTATGGGCTGGTGGGATCATCGGTCCATATTTCTTTAAAAATGAGGAAGGACGACGCGTTACCGTGAATGGAAATCGATACAGAACCATGTTAAATGAGTTTTTGTTGTCAAATCTTGAAGATATGGATATGGATGAAATGTGGTTTCAACAAGATGGTGCCACTTGCCATACAGCACGTGAAACAATCGACTTATTGAAAGAAACTTTCAACGACAACATTATTTCGAGAAATGGTCCGGTGAATTGGCCTCCGCGTTCGTGCGATTTGACGCCACTCGATTACTTTTTGTGGGGATACGTGAAGTCATTGGTTTATGTGGATAAACCTCAATCGATTGACGCTTTGGAAACCAATATTCAACGTGTCATTGCTGACATACGCCCTCAAATGCTTGAAAAAGTGCTGGAAAATTGGACCTCCAGAATGACATTTGTGAAAAATAGTCGTGGTAGCCATATGCCAGAAATTGTGTTTAAATGTTAAATGCCAAAAAATTATCTACCAAATAAAAAAAAATTTTGGTTATTTCATAATTTTATATGTGTTTTATTCAAAAAAAAAATCGGCAACCTCTTAAAAAAACACCCTTTATAAGGGATTGATGCTAGCATTCATAAAAGACACTGATTACCTCCAGCGAAAAAGCAAGCAGAGCGAATGCAGCATTGGCATAGATGAATTGGAGATTTCTCTATGTTTTTCATAACCAGGCAGATTTTATAGACCATCCTTAAATCGCTAGCGAATCTATATACTGTACTGGTCGGAATACTACCTTGTAACTCCGGGTAAATGGAGATGTTTTCCACTTCGTTCTTTCTCTCCCAGTATAATTGGCATTTGCTAATGGAAGCTCGATAACCAGACTGTCCTCGAGTTCATTAATTAATTATTCGTCGACATATTCGGAAACGGACTCTATTCTTCATCACTTTCTCTCATAGTGTTGATAAGGAATTAATAGACTTTAAAAGGTCAACGCTGTCGTTCTAGCAGCGAAAGTATAAATTATATTATTTTTTATAAGATTTATTGTCTGCATTAAAAAGTTTATATTTCATTTTGAGATATAAAATGAAATCGGGAAGCTGTTAAATATTATTTCAACTTTCGTCAATGGCTTTGATAGATAAATTTATAAAAGTCGAACAAGTGATCAATCTTTTGAAAACTTCTAATCATCAATACTATTGGTGAACATTTTGCGTGGTGTCTTAAATTGGTCTGGTATGTGTCTTAAATTTAATTGATGTGATGTAATAAAATCCAAAGAATGTGCACGTTTTTGACGTAGAAGGTTGTATTGGTGAATTATCTTTGCAAAGTGTATAACGAATGAATGATCCAATTAAAGATTTCTTTTGTCAAAATGGTGGAATTATATCTTCACAGGTCACTAAAGCGATAGTAAATAGATTGGTAACTATTTTACAAGCACCACCGGAACATGAAAGGCTGTAGAGGAGAATAGAATAATCCAGTGCAAAACAAGCTCCACCACTCAAATAAGTACGCTACAGCAGTGAAGTTCCCTTAAGAGAGTCGAATGGTCTACTTGGTCGAAGATTTTTGTCATATTAATAAATAATGCAGTCTGTTTGATTATTGACACATATTTGTTCAACAACTGGTAAACTGAACAAATTTGGAAAAACTGAAAATAATAGTATTGGTCAGTAGTAATCGCCGAGGCAAGATCTATCTTTTTTTAAACGTTGGAATAACAACAGCACATTTAAGGCTGTTGAAAAAATCTCTGTATCCACACACTTATACTGATTAAGTATAAGATATCAATAAGAAAACAAAAGAGCATAACATAGTGACGTGACTTGGGATAATCGGCTGATCGAAAAGAACAAATCCATCTTATCACGCTTATCCGACTGAACTTAATGTATTCTTAATTTATTCTGAAGTGACGATCAATTTATTTGTGAACACAACGCGCTCAGTAATTAGATATTCATTTATCAAGTGATAGGTGAATTTTACATAAAGATTTGCATTTGCAGCCTTTGGGGCTTTTTGAAAAGTAAAGTTTATGTGAGTAAACCAACAATAATTGCACTTGTGAAAAACGACATTCGGACCAAAATTAATGAACTTATAACATCTATAGCTGCAAGCACATTACACATATAATCATAGAAGTGGGGAATTCTGGCAGAACACCGCAAAATAAACGGAATGCTTGACAATCACAATCCCAAAGAAGCTCACCTAAGAGAATGCAAATATTGGCGGGGTATCTAAACCTATGTATACGATCGATGCTAAATTAAAATACGAACATACTTGCCTTAGACTTCGAAGGAGGTAAACTGATCATATTCACTCAATCCGTATTATCACTGAACAATTAAGTTATTGGATTTCACCACAATGCTTGCTCTACGTTGATTTAGAACGCGCATTTAATACGATAAATAGGAACTCAACATGGCAGACACTTTGTGAAATGGGCATTTCTAATGGACTCATACAAGAGGAGGTGGGATGCTGAAAAGCTAGTTCAATAAAAAGGACTATACTGAAAAATACTATAAAACTGTTCCTTCTCTCTTAATGGTGAACAATGTGGATTAACAGGTCAATAATCTGGATTATTCAGATCACATATGCATGCTCACACACAAACACTTAGACATGCAGTAGAAAATCCAATAGCTATCACATCCAGCTAACGATGTTGGTCTCAAGATAAACAGTAGAAAAACCAAGACCATGAGACTCAATATAAATAAAACAATGCCCAAATGAAGATGTTAATGGATTTTTATACCTTGCTGACGCAATAAAGAAAACAGGTGGGATAATGAAAGACATAAACAAATGCATAAATAAATGTTACATTAAGACTTGAATTCGTCTGCCCTGTCACCCAAGATCAACGTCTGTGAAAGCAGTACTGCTCTGTTTAGGATAAGCAATGGAAGCTCACAGATAAATTGAGAAATAAACTGCAGGTGTTCGTGAGCAAGTGGCTTCGACGAATACTGAAATGCTTCTGGCATATAGAAGAAAAAACAATCAGACATATAAACGGATATAAAAAGACAAAAGAGAAGAGATATTGGCAACGAGAATGTCGTTAGGGTACCCAGAAGCGTAATCTTATGTAGTGGAGAACTACGTATGCCTTAAATATTTTAAATCAAACTCTACTATTCGTTATTTCTAAAATTTCAAACAAAATGCCAATTAAACCTTTAGATTCACCAACATTCTATCTATTTCAGATTTGCTGAGTAGTCTTATCTTTCTATGGCGACACAAATACAGATTTAAATTTAGAAGACATAAGTCAAATTCCAAAGCTTTATTAACAATCTTGAAGTTAAGTCGGGAGCATGGCAGCCTTTATTTCAGTTAAATGGGAGAATGGCAGCCTGATCGTAAAGGAAACAATTGAAGGTAAGACGTGCACAATCGAATTGGACACAGCGGCATCGAGATTGATCTAATTTACACTATACAAACAGTGACAGATGAAACAACTTCTATTCGTTAAGAGAGCGAAAAGATTGTTCGAGTCCGAAACAGTACACGCGTTATTTCATTCGAAATCGATCATTTTAAATCCCTTTGCCACCATCTAAGGGATATCAATATTTACGAACGTGTGTCGACAGATTTACTCGCTGGCTAAAAGCGTACTGCATGACTGATATTTCTGCAGCAACAATTGCAAAGAGATTGTAGATATGAGATACCTGTCAACATTACATCTGACCAGGATACTCAATTTGAGTCCAAGCTTTTTGCAGAGCTAAGGAAGCTTTTTGGCTCACATAGAATACGTACCACAGCGTAACATCCCCAATCTAACGGCATGGCTGAACGATTTCATCGGCAACTGAAAACCGCACTCATGGCCACAGGCAAAACATTGGGAAGCATTATACGTCCTTGTTTTTTAAAACAAAACATTTTGTATGCAAAATCTTAAAATAGAAATAATTGTGTGAAATTGTAATTACAGCTGATGATATGTTTTGTCAGTGTTTTGGTCGACAACAACCGTTTTCTTACTACGCGTAATGATTTTAATTCTAAGGCGTCCCTGACATGTTCACAAATTTACATTTTGACGGTAAAAAAAATTTCAACACCGACGAAATCCATTATTCCGTATTATGTGCGTCACAAATTCAAGCAGATTATGAAATGCAACCCTTTACGTTTATTAATCTTGGGTAGCCGAAGGTGAAATGGATGAAACAAGACTCGATTAGGATTAGGTAAGGACGTAGTGTTAAAACTTACCCCCCCAAAACTCCCAACATACACTTTAATTGATCATTTTTACTGTATATCGACAACTTTTTCGACGAGTTATTAAGTTGTTCATGAACTTATATAATTAGGATTTGGTGGCACTGGAACCAATAAGTTGTGATGGAATCAGCTAGAATTTTCGAGATAAGTGGCGGTTGCATTATTACGTAATTACGTAAACTCTTTCGCCTTTTTCGTTTGACATCCTACGTTACGCCAATAATTTGTGTACTGAAAATTCGAACCTCCTTCTTCATTAAAAGGCATCATTTTTCTCTAAGAAAGATTTTACATCAAACCGTCGGAAAATAGTAATTGCGGCTTAAACATATAAAATCGAATTTTTGACAAGGTTTCACTATTGTACAGCCCGATGTGTGGCATGACGCACCATCTTGCTGCAACCAAATAACCTCCACAAACCAATTTTTTCAAGATATGGCCACAAAAACGATGTTAACTTGCAGCGGTATAGTTGAATCCGTTTTGGAAGAAATACGGTCCAATGATGCCGCCACGCCACACCAAACAGTAACACGCCGTTGGTACATTGACTTCTCCACATATCCTTGTGTATTTCCCGATCCCCAAATGTGACAATTTTGTTTGATTACGAATCCACCGAAGTGGAAATGCACCTCGCCCGAAAAGTGACATTTTGAGCAAAATACTCATTTATTTTGAGTTTGTCAAACGCCCACACAGCGAATCAATATCGGAACGGATGATTATGGGGCTTTCATTACTGGACCAATTTAACTCTTTATAGGGCTACAGACCAAGATCTTTACGGAGAATTCGTTACATAAAAGACCGGCTGATGTTCATATCACGGCGATATTTTCGGCTGAACGAACACGACGGGCACGGGTACGCGTTGGAATGTGGATAAGGTAGGCCGTATAATTCACTTTATGCCCAAACTTTTTGACACCGTTATGTATGAGTCAATTGTCTTTATTGTGGAACTAAATTTCCAACATTTTCCACTTTTGTTAAAGCGACTATTTCGTCAACTAGAAATAATTTGTTGAGTTTCTGTCACAGAAAGAATGACATTGGTGACATTGGTATAAATAGCCGACATGTCAAATTAGATTAAAAAAATTCTGAATCAAATTAAAAATTCTGGAAAGAATTAATGCTGATCAGGCAAAACTATGATGAAATTTTAGATAGAAAGGAATTTTTTTTTGAGAATTTTGGGGTGTTTGACATTTCACAACAATTTATCACAGAAATAAAGTCACAAATTATTCGAAATATAACAAAATTTAAACATAGAACATCTATTTAGAATATACCAAAAATGTTAATGTTGAAATTTCATGTGAAACTTATTTGTAGAATTTATGCGCGACATCTATGATGCATTGAGAAAAATATAATTTTTTCGCTGATGAACTGGGTACTGCTTAAGCCTATTACACTGATCAAAGGGAAATAACATTTTACCGCAGTCTCCAAATATTTATTTATTTTCACATGAAATAGAAATGATTTTTTTTGGAGAATTTTGGTGTTTGACTTATCACATAAATACAAATCATTTCAAATATAACAGAATTTAATCACAGAATTATTAAGAATATGTCAGAAATGTAAATGTTAAAATTACACGTCAAAAAATTATTAGGATCATTATTTTAGCGTGAAACAAATTTGTAGAGTTTATGTGCGCCATCTTTGATACATTGAGAAAAAAGTGTTTAATGAAAACAGAAATGAAATTTTTCATTTCTGAGTTCACTTTGGTAAAATCGTATGTAAAATCGATTTAAAATAATTAAATTTAAATAAATAATTAATTATAAATAATTAAGCGTTAATATTATGACTAAATAAATTGTGAACCAAACTGAATTATATAAAAACTAGTTTGTTTAACGGAGCGGAGTATCCCGCACGGTACAGCCTAGCAACAGTTTGTCATGTGCCAACACTTAGTCATGTACACACGTGTGAAGTTCTTAATAGGAAAGCCTAGTTTTTGTTGTTGTATTTTTAGGGTAGTTCAGCGTCTATGTTAAGAAATAAAGGCTAGTACTCAGATCAAAGTGATATGAAATTTTATCGCGGTCTCCAAAAATTTATTTATTTTCACGTGAAATAGAAATGTAATTTTTTTGAAGAACGAAGTTCAAATGTTCAAATTTCACGGGGAAAAAATGGTTCGAATCATTATTTTTGCGTGAAACAAATTTGTAGAGTTTATGCGCGCCATCGAGTTTATGCGCGCCATCTATGGTGCATTGAGATAACTATAGTTTTTGCGCTAATGAACTGAGTACTGCTTAGTGAAAACATAAATGATATTTTTCATTACTGAGTTCACTTTGGTAAAATCGTATGGAAATTTCACGCGAAATCGATCTAAGTACTAGCCTTTACACAATAACATTGACGGCCTGTGCAAACTAGACAATATAACCACGCGACCAGGATATCGCAATCAATGATATTTTTAGCATGATCTATTTTCTTAAAAAAATTGTTGAAAATAATCAAAATTAACCTACGAGTATAAATACATAGTGTCACCCTTATAATTTAAATAATTTCTTGCTATTTAATTATTAATTTATGAAAGTCATGTTAAACTGTTTATTTTGGGTTCGTCTATTAAATTTCCATATAAAATCACCCCCTATGTATTGATTATCCCCAATATACACATCTTTTGCTATTTAAGTTATCGTCTCTAATTGATGATTGTCATTTTATCTAACCAGCGCGTAGGTAAATTTACATTTCACCAGCGCACAAAGAAGATCGAACGAATACCAAAATTATTAATTCCTTTATTCTCCCCTAATTTTCCACTTGCGAAAATTTACTTTTTTGTTGTTCGGAGGAAAAAAAAATCAGCTAGAATACATAAATTATATTATTATTATTATTATTATTTTTATTTTCAAAGTAACGAAATAATTTTAATTAAAAAAAAAATGTTTAAGTTAAAATAATATTATCTAAAACTTTAATCTTAAACTTTTTTGCCAAAGAATTTCCCATTTTCATAATATTTACTGTTTTTTTCCTGATAAGACCACAATTATTAGACTTCGGTGTACCTCAAATTAAATTTGCTTTTCTTGCGCTGTTGTTGGTTTGTTTTGAGATAAATAAAAGATTTCGAATATTTAATTCAAATAGTGGTTTATGTAATTAAAATTCGCATACCTACATGTTATGGTTCATTCCAATTCTATTGGGATATTGTAATTTGCTAACGAAAAGCTACCAACAAAATCCGAATGTAACCTTTGAAGACCGAATGTCTAAATTAGAAACAGTCGAATGGACCCAAATTAGATGTATGGTTTGGTCTAATTAGTAATTATAATATTAAAGATCCTGGTAACATACTACAACGACTTACACATACATATTTATACAATGTTAGAACTTACATATTTAAATTATATACGAGGGGAGTGACAGAAGTTCGCTTAGTAGGCGAGTGTTAAATATTTTTTGAAAAAAACATAAATGTCAAATCCTTTCCTAAAATTCAAAACTATTAGTAAAACTGGAGACGAGAAAACGTAAAATAGCTGAGGATGCAGTAGACAAAATTCCTCTAAAAAGCAAATAGAAATTTTCCACTGATGTCGTTACTGTGGCTCTGGTAAAATCCATAGTTGACGAAGATCCACGATTGACACAAAAATTTATTACTGATGAATTGACCTTGACGTCCATGGTGGGAATATTCAATAATCATCTGGGACACACCAAGAAATCTGCTTGATGGATTCTACAAACTTTAAATGAGATCCAAAAAGAGGCTCGACTATATTCTAGTAAATTTTTCATTAATAAGTTCGAAAATGAACAGTCTAGCAACTTTACTTAAATCGTCATTGGTGACGAATTCTGGTTCGTCATGGAGCCCAACAGAAGCTAATCTACTCGTAAAATTCTCTTGGAAAATTAGAAGACGGAAACAGCAAAAAGATACACCGAAGACCAAAATTGCTTACCAAAATTATATATGAGGTGCGGCAGTTAAAGCGGGAGGTACCGGGTTCGAATTCCAATAGGGGCAGGATGCAAAAGGAATTTTACACCATACGATTACGATCGGTGGTGTGAATGAACACATCTATAACCCCCTAATGGAGTGCAGAATTCATCGGCTAACCCATCTTCCAAGTCAGTACTATAGGCTGTCATCGAGCTATGCAATGTGCAGATGGTTCTACGAAAATTGGACCTATAGTCGTACATCCTCGATTTCGCTGTAATGGCGTAAGGTAGGACGTGAATAAGCGAACCGCGAAAGAGTTGGAAGTGCCTCGAGTCAAGAAACAGATTGTAGCGATAAAAAAACACAAAAAAACTGTGAGTAATAAAAGTTCGCTTAGTAGGCAGCACAAAATCTGCAAAATTTTTCACTGATTACTGTGGCTCTGGTAAAGGCCAAAGTTGGATAAGATTTTCACAAGAAATTATTACTGATGAATTGGCCTTGAATGCAATGGCTGTTTAATGTGTTTCACAAATTTTAAATGAGGCCCAAAAAGAGTATCGAGTAGGCACTCTAGCAACTTTACTAAAGTCGTTATCGGTGACGTTTATTAAGTACGATCCAGGAACCAGGAGTCAATGGTAATTCTCCTGAAAAAGTTTCAGACGGTTACTGTTTGCTTCACTAAATGTTACACCTTGAAAACGCGCCAGCTTACACTGCTGATATTACGAGCTACTTTATTGCGATCCCTGGTATCGAAGAAATACGACCAGTACTATATTCTTCGGATAAGCTCCTCGTGATATCTGGTTGTTTCGAAAAATTAAAACAAATTTGAGACAAGATTTTGAATAGCTTTTTGAGAAGTGGATCTATAGGCTTAAAAAATGCACTGAATTCAACGACGATTATGTAGAAAAGATAAACAGACTTTTTCTGATCAACTAAGCGAACTTTTGTTACTCCCGTCGTATTTTTTGGTTTAAATTCAACTTTGATATGTTTATCAAACATTCATAAACGTATCATACATATGTAAAAGGATAACATATTTGAAAAACATATGTGGGTTGGGTGCTGTATAACATGGTTTACAATTATTATTTCATTTGAATGTACATACTCTGTGTGCTTTTACGCATAATGGATGATGAGTCATCATTTGCTCATACATCATTATTCAAATGTACGAGTCTATTAAAATAAAACATGATCTCACCTCAAAAGGAGTCACCTTTTATAGCATTATATTTTTAAAGCTCAATCTAACACTTAACTATTTTCAGAACTGAACAGTAGGCAGGCTAAATTTGTATGTTCTTGCGGACCATTGTAAATTTTTGTTTTTGCCGATGTACGTCAATTCATACTGTACAGTAGTCAACTTTTAACACCATGTATAATCCAAAGTAGTAGCAGTTGTATCGGGAGATACCGGGTTCGAATTCCAATAGAGGCAGGGTGCAAAAGAAACCTGATTACAATCGGTGGTGCGAATGAACACTTCTACAGTCACCTTTTGAAGTGTAGAATTCCTGAACTAATTCTTATCAAGGAACTTTGCAATATTCAGATGGTTCTACGGAAAGTAGGACGTAAAAAAGCGACGCGCAAAAGAGTTGAGAGAGCTGTCAACCTCAAAAAAAATTGCAAAGAAAGTAACAAACAGACATACAGACTACAATCCCCACACGATGGTAACAATTATTGTTGTAACCTCGTGGTAGAGTGACTATTGGAGAGTGCATGGGAGTTCATTTATCGAAATTTAAGAATGAAATGGAACTAAGAAACCCAGATGTGTACACAGAGTCAAACCTAAACTAAAAACTGCTTATATATTTTGTAGAAATGAAAACAACTCAAGTACCTTCCAGTGGGGTTGTGGGTAAATAAACTTTCTGAAATTTGTATACCCATTTAAATAATTCGAATAAGCTCCACCGAACAATGTATTAAATGTGTATGTCTCAGCTTTAAGTTGAACTGTTTCTGACATTTATCAAACTTTTAAGTTAACCCACATAGTTGCATATAGAAGTGTCAAATACAAGTTTTTATAAAATCGTAACATGGAAAACCTCTTATAAAAAAAAAATATAAGGAATCTGGACTGTACCATAGAATGATTCATCCAATATCATTGTGGACGTGCAAGTGCGATTTGAACATTTAATCGGTCATAGTAGAAGTTTCCATTTGTTTATTATTTCACTTATATACTGCGATTCATTCAGAGATGTCAACCGCGTCTGTAAGACCACCCTCCGCCCAAACCAGTGCGTCCCGAACAGGATCCAATTCTCTTCCTCTATAGAGAGCTAACCTTTCCAAATGTACAACCTTTGGTTTTCCTCGGATGCCCGAATTCCTGAATTCGGTAGATTACATCATTGATTTTCGTAATCACCTGATTGATCCTTCCCAGCTTGGTTGTAGTTTTGGTGATAAACATCTCTTCCATTGTAAGTTGTGAGGCCAGACTATGAGACAAACTGCCCTTCTCCGAATTCCTTATTATTTGCACGGATTTCATAACGTGCCTTAATCCTATCACTTGAAATTTGTATCCTTTCACTGATAAATTTGTGTATCTCGTCGATATCTTCTTTCAATTTATCGACATACGCTTGCCCACACAAAGCTGTTGTAGGAATTGCTCCAAACTTAGAGTCCCCAAGCAATCTTAAATTGTGTCCAAAAACGATGGTAGCTGGTGTTGTTCCCATTGTCTCATGTGTTGCTGACCGATAAGCCATTAGAAACAGTGGTGTAGTTTGGTCCCAATTACGCTGGTATCTATCCACGGTTTTCATTAGAAATTCTTCTAACGTAGCGTTAAACCGTTCAAGCATGCAGTCTGACTGACTATTGAGGATGAAATGGTGTTGTTCTTGTTTTGTTGGAGCATGAAATGGTGTTGTTCTTGTTTTGTTGATCCCCAATAATTGACACATTTTGTGGAATACCACTGATTCAAAATTGCGGCTAATCGAATTATTTTCCACGACGTTAGCGATTTTTGTTGTTTCTTGGTTTGGTATTGGATAGAATTCAGGCCATTTACTGAAATAATCCATCACCACTAAAACATACTTGTTTCCACTTTCGCTGATAGTTATAGACCTGCAATATTCATAGCAACCCACTCAAATGGTGCTCCGCTGTTATACTGCTGCATTTTTCCAAGGCTTCGTTTAGCAGGACTTTTAACTGCCATGCACTGGTCATATTTTTGACACCATTCTGCAACCGATTGTCTGCACCCTGCCCAGTAAAATCTGTCACGGACTTTTGCCAAAGTCTTATTGATGCCTTGATGGCGACTAATTGTTCCTCCGTGATACTCCCTCAAAATTTCTGGGATTTGGATCCTTGGTAGCACCACTAATGATTGTTTATTTATACCATCGGAACTTTCCCAAATTCATTTTAAACAACCATCTTCAATTAACAGACTATCCGATTAAGCCCAATATGCCTTAACTATAGTACTCTTGTCAGCAATCTCCTTCCATAATGGTATGTGCTGGTTTTTCTCGAATTTTGATATGATCGATAAATCGGGATCTTCTGACTCTTTTTTGATTTCTTCGTTGGTCCACTCATCGGAATGTAACAATTGCATAAGTCATTTGGCCACAATGTTTGCAATCAACGACACATGGCCTTCTTGAGAGATCATCTGCATTTCATCTGCTCCAAAAAAAGAGCAGTCGGTTTTGGGGAACACAGAATCCTCAATTAATTCATCAAACATTATTGATCCACTTATTTTTTTTGAAAATGGGTGAGATGTTGAAGTTACTGTTACTGCCGAACGGTACCAAGACATGATTCGACATTTTCTTGTAACTGAAATGAAAAGGCAAGGATTAGAGGACATGTGGTTCCAGCAAGATGGGGCCACAGCACACACAGCCTTTAGTATGTCCAGCCAAATTTCCGGATTTAACAGCAGCAGACTTTTTCTTATGGGGTTTTTCAAAATCAAAAGTTTATGTGAATAAGCCCCAAACGATTCAACATCTTAAAGATATTATTCGTCACGAAATTGAAGAAATTCAGCCTGAGATGTTGCAGGATGTCATGAAAAATGTCTTAAAAAGAGCCGAAAGGTGCATAGTGAATCGCGGTCACCATTTATCCCATATAATTTTCAAATCATAACGAAACAAAAACTGTTAAGACCAAATAAACTTTTTTTGAAAGCCGAACTTACATATCTTTTCTTTGAACAAAGTTATATAGGCAATCAAAATGGTAGCTGGACATTTGCCCCACTCTGTACTACCCTGACTTTTTTTTAAGATTTTGGAACGTATCTCAGAGCCAAACTGGATCTGAAGATATGTGCAAGGTAGTCAAATAAAATGTTCAGTCCATCCTGTAGGGGACCCAGAAATATCCCATCTGGACCTTGGTGGTTTTTGACTATCCGATTAAGCCCAATATGCCTTAACTATAGGACTCTTGTCAGCAATCTTCTTCCATAATGGTATGTACTGGTTTTTCTCGAATTTTAATATGATCGATAAATCGGGATCTTCTAATTACTTTTTTTTGATTTCTTCGTTGGTCCACTCATCGGAATGTAACAATTGCATAAGTCATTTGACCACAATGTTTGCAGTCAACGACACATGGCCGTCTTGAGAGGTCATCTTCATTTCCCTCCTGTTGTTGAATGGTATCGAAGCAACTCAATCTCACGTTTAATGCCTGCGATTTGCAGGATTCGCCTTCTCTTCTGATCTACTGTGTTCATCATGGGACCTACGGTACATAGACGACGGTCTTCTTGCTCGCCTACGTCTAATTTCCCAACAATCTCGCGATATATGACCTAGTTTATCGCAGGTCAAACATCTGATTCTATGGTTGCTATCCCGGAACCTCGTCGATGTTTCATTTACTGGTCGATTCTCGTTATTTCTTCAGCTATAGTTCTCTTGTTCGACTCGTCGCATTTTTACTGCTGGTTTAATTATGTTATATATGCAGTTTTGTTTGTTGAGGCACAAGCGATGGTCTTCGTATGCTAGCACTACCTGCATTTAAGCTCCATCCTGTATAGCTCTCGCTTATGATCAGCACCATATTTTCATTCCAGGACTAGCATGATTCTAACATAGTCCCCGCGTTCGAATTCTGGAACGATCTGCAACATATCTGCTGCACTGCCTTTTAATGTCACAATGAGAGCTGCTACCTGGTTTTCCTTGCACTTATCATTTCTTAATGCTGCCATTTCAAATTGTTATTTATAAATGTTAAACGACGTTGTTCCGTCGAATGTCGGGTCTTTAATTTAATTCCACTGACTGTTTTTAGAATTTGAGTAGCATCGCCATTATTTTTAATGTCTATCATCTCTATTTCAATTTTCAAAATTTTCGTTCATTTAACATTTAACTGTATGCACTTTGGCATTAAAACACATGGACATTTAGCGAAACTTCTCACTCACTTCAGATATAAAATGCCGTTGAATATTATCTTGTTCTTCCAACCTTTCTATGGCACAGTTTCTTGTTCGCGTTTAGCAAATTTTCTTGGCTGGTCAGCATTTCAGTTCTCCAATTTTTTTGGCCGATTTTCAAATTTTCTTCGCTGGTCAGCATTTCAATTTACAAATTTTCTTGATTTGCCATGACTTGTTGTTTCGCTGCCGTTAACTGCCTCATATCAATATTTGTAGGTGCTGGAACAAGGGTTACTCCGGCATTTGTTGCCCCTTCCATTGGATCCTCTGCATTAGGTACTCCAGTATTAAATTTGTACAGGTGTGGATCGATGTTCTGTTCCAGAAAAGCTTGTTGTAGTCTCTCTTGTAGTTCTGCTTTACTACGTTACAGTACTTTTATTTCACTGGTACTGTTACTATTTCGCTTTTTCACTTTTTATCACTTTTTCCCGATTTTTATTTATCTCTGTAATTCAAACTGAAACTCTACACTTTCTGTTTGCGTATTTATACTCAGTTTTCCCGCTTCTTGGTCATAGTAGAAGTTTTCATTTGTTTATTATTTCGCCTGTGCAATATACAGATTCATGCTGATTTCCAATTATGAACATTTAGTTATTCTATTCAATCAGAGATGTCACCCGCGTAACAGTATTTTTAATATTCGGCATGAATATAACGAAAAAACCCCGTAAAATGATCAAAAGGGGATTCGTTCGACCATTTGGACAGGAAGTAGCTCAAAAAAATGTAAAGGCAATTTTTTACCAACTACTCGCCATTATTTTAGCGTCCTTGAACACCTTTGTCTATATTTACCAAGTGGTATCTTGAATCTGAAGCCCGACTGCAAAAGAATATTTTTTATTTACCAATAATGATTATGTTCTTTCCATCGACGGCTCATCGTCAAATGTCATTGTTCGTTCCCTCCGCAATATCATTTCCTTGAGGCTGTTGTAACCACAAACCAATGTTCAACAGTGTGGGTGATTAAGTTTGAATAGAGAGAGATTTGTTTGTCCATCTATACAGTTAATACGTAGGGTGATGTAAAAAGGAACATCCTTTAATATAGTGCAGTACGATCAAATGATGTATTACGACTAGGACGTCGACGTCTATAGAATCCAAGGTCGATATCAATATTAAGATATGGTTATGTCAACAACACAGCTACATTTCGACAACTTGTGTCTTTATTTTGTGTCCTGAAATCGGCAAATTGTCAAGAGGCAGTCCTTATACAATTTTTTTTCATCTTGTCACTAGGATATTTCTTAAAATAGTCGACCCACGCAAAAATCACTGATGGATGATCACTAATGGGCGCGGATTCTGAGGCGCAGTGATATTTTCAAATGTTGTGACGAAAATATTAATAGATTCTTTCGGTTTAATTCATTCATTATTGAAGACAGTGAATATTCTGTACGTAGATCATCGTCCAATATTTTTTCATGAATTTCTAAGTAATAACCGTATTCAATTTATTATGAAATACATTTTTAATAACATAAGAATAATCAAAAAACAAAAGCTTATTTATTACATGTTTCATTTAAGGTCTAATTGGTTTTTTGATAAAAGCTTCCATTATCTCTTTGTGTCGTTTCAAAAAAATCTTTGCTTCTCGTCGTTTAAAAAAAATAAAAGCTCATTTTCTTATCGGAAAGCTTTACTTTCTGTTTACAAGAGCTTGACATATTTGATGTGGTGTTTGCAGCAAAGAAGTGAAACCATTGAGTGATGCTTTAAAAATAAGAACGATAAGAAAAATAAGAATTCAAAATTCAAAGAGTAACTTCTGAGAAACAATTACGTTTTGAAACTAAAATGTACGGTGGTATGAGATGACTTAGTGAAAGATGTTGATGGGGACTTTAGAAGCATAGTTCGTAACGGTATAGAAAGTTGTATTCGTTAGTGGTAGAGGTTTCTTGATTGTGAATGGGAAAACTGTATTGGAGTTAACGGATTATTGTTCTATCATCAAATATTTTATCTAATTCTGCCATGTAAAGGGTATGATACTTGATGCAGCTCCTGAATTTGATTCTTTATCTTCAATAAATTGTAAATAATATTGTGTTGAGACGAGCATTATATTTATATGTGAGCGCCATATAGGGCATATAACCCAAAGATGCCTCACGAGTAGACGTCTCGATGTCTTAACTATATAAAAATACTGATATTCTGGGTCAAGAAATTTTTGATACCGACCAAATGGTGCAGTGGTTAAAGCTGCAGCAGTTGGAGCGGGAGGTACCGGGTTCGAATCCCGATAGGGGCAGGATGGCAAAGGGATTTTTCACCACACGAATACGATCGGTGGTGTTAATGAACACATCTATGACCCCCTGTTGGAGTGCAGAACTCATGGGCCGACCCATCTTCCATGTCAGTACTATAGGCTGGCATGGAGCTATGCAATTTGCAGATGGTTCTACGTAAATCGGACCTATAGCCGTACGTCCTCGATTTGGCTGTAATGGCGTAAGGTAGGACGTTAATAAGCGAATAGCGAAAGAGTTGGGAGTGCCTCGAGCCCCGAAACAGATTGTAGAGATAAAAACAAAAACAAAAAAAAAGACATTTTTGATGCATTTGAGATTTGCATGCATTTTGTTTAAACCAGACATTTTGTTATAATATTATCATAATTATACGTGAAGTAGCCTTGCTGTACTATCGAAATTTGTATTATACCTCCTACGATCAGAAAATGTCTGTATAATTACACAGTGCGGCCATCGTTTATTCCATCGGTATCACAGGGAATTTTGCAAATAAGCAAGTGTGGAAAATAGGCTGTACGTGGTTTCAGTTAACTCGTGTATGCTGCTAGATTCTTGTGGTAGGTTAGAATTTATTCTTCACCAAATTCCGTTAATTCGAATTGTAATAAACCCAACAAAGAGGCATTTTTCTTCCTGTCACTCAGGCTGGATTGGCTATTGAGACATCACTTGGCAGAAGCATAATTTCAGTCCGGAAATGCTTATGGGAGGTCTATATGGAGAGTATAGGGAACATAAGCGCAAGTAATCGCCAACAGTAATCGTCAACTTCTCCTCTCCCACACTGTTGGCAGTTGGCGTTGTTCCGAATCTTCCTTCGGAAGATGTAATTATTTGGAAATATTTGGAAACAATGTCACTCGGCAAGATCTTCAAAGTGCTTCTGTCGTAATTCAATAAGGACAGATCCCACAAATAGAAGTTGCACCCAAACATAGCCGTGATAATAAAATTTGTTGTTGTTTATTTCGATACGCAGTGAGTTGACCATAAGTTGCAACTGCGGAGATATAATTCCACCTTGAGGACTTTCCTTTCAAGTGGTCACCGTAGTCGTATCAATAACTAAGTCTGAAGTAATTCTCTTTGACTTAGTCATAGCACTAAACCACCGAACAAGTGTTGTCTTTATGCCATGCCTTTAAGCTGTAGAGATGTTATCGTTGCATTGCACTGACTAAAGCATTATCCAATGCACCGTTGATGTCTAGCAACACTCCCAAGGCAGATTCCTTGTTGTCCAGCGATTTTTAGTCCGTCCACCGACTATTTCAATAGGTCTTTTGGTATGCGAGCTCTTTGTAATGTATATAGGATTTTATACCATTGCATTATCCTTAAACTACAATCAACCATTTGCTCGAAACTCTAAAGGGGAAAAGCTTATTTGTCGAAAATTGTTTGCCTGGTAATATCTAGGCGTTCCACTTTTTGGGATGAATATACAGGGTAGAGCAAAAAACCCGCTACCATTTTAATTGCGCGCCATCTTGGTTATGTGACGTTTAGCTCAGTTTCGTTTTAACCATTGTGTTGTGTAGACGCCCCAATTTTATAATGAATAGGCCACAAGAACGAGCAGAAATAGTGACACTATGCCACTCAGTGGAAATTGCATCAAAAATATCCTAATAGTCCAGAGCTCAAAATCATATTTTATCGTTTACATGCGAATTTTCGACAGTACGGTACGAGACATCTCGTAGCGCTGAAAATGTGGCTTTGGTGTGCGATAGTGTTGCAAAGTCTAAAAAAACATCAATTCCGAAACGTGATTCCAGTTACACGTTTCTGCACGCAGTTTAAGGCAAATTTTGAAAAATGATTTGAAAATGGTCCCGTACAAAATTCAATTAGTACAAAAATTGGTACCGGATGTTGATCAATTAGTTAAGTACAGTAATGCAATCGTAAGGCTGTTTTGTGGAATTGAAGAGTTTTCCTCTAAATTTATAATGAGCGATGAAGCTCATTGTCATATCAGTGACCAAAAAAAGAGCAGTCGGTTTTGGGGAACACAGAATCCTCAATTAATTCATCAAACATTATTGATCCACTTAAAACAACTGTATGGTGGTGGTATTCATGCTGGAAACAACATTGTCTGTATTTTTTTTTGAAAATGGGTGAGTTGTTGAAGTTACTGTTACTGCCGAACGGTACCAAGACATGATTCGACATTTTCTTGTGTCTGAAATGAAAAAGCAAGGATTAGAGGACATGTGGTTTCAGCAAGATGGGGACACAGCACACACAGCCTTTAATATGTCCAGCCAGATTTCCGGATTTAACAGCAGCAGACTTTTTCTTATGGGGTTTTTCAAAATCAAAAGCTTATGTGAATAAGCCCTAAACGATTCAACATCTTAAAGATATTATTCGTCACGAAATTGAAGAAATTCAGCCTGAGATGTTGCAGGATGTCATGAAAAATGTTTTAAAAAGAGCCAAAAGGTACATAGTGAATCGCGGTCAGCCCTTATAATTTTCAAATCATAACGAAACAAAAACTGTTAAAACCAAATAAACTTTTTATGAAAGCCAAACCTACATATCTTTTCTTTGAACAAAGTTATATAGGCAATCAAAATGGTAGCTGGACATTTGCCCCACCCTGTACTACCCTGACTTTTCTTTAAGATTTTGGAACGTATCTCAGAGCCAAACTGGATCTGAAGATATGCGCAAGGTAGTCAAAGAAACTGTTCAGTCTATCCTGTAGGGGACCCAGAAATATCCCATCTGGACCTTGAGGAAGAACGGACTCTGAAAGAACCTTTCGTGGGAATAATTGATTTTCATTTACTTTATTGGAGTTCAGTCTTTCGGGAAAATAAGGTTTATTTAGAACCTCTAGGGCTCCTGGATTTATAGGTTGCATCATGTTTATCTAGAGTTTCGATAGTAACCTTCATATTACTACAGAGAATACATTTCTTGTATCGTTTGTGAAGATTTGTAAAAGTCCCAATCTTTCTTTAAATCGGCTCTCCTTGCTTTGCTGATAAGATTTCCTGGAGAACGGAAACACTTTAAGTATTGTTGGAGGTATTATATTTATAGATTTTTATTGGTGTTGCCATATTCTACTTAAATCGGGATTTGGGAAAAAAAATCGTGCTTATTCCACAGAGAATACTTTACAGAAATCGAGACTTATCGATTCTTTTTTTAGGCTCTGAAATACTGGTGCAACACAAACATGTAATCTATACTCGTATTATGTACCATCAACCTTAAACACAAAAAGACACAAATGCCACAATAATTACAAAGTATAGGTTATACGCGTTAATAATAGGTAAATTTCATACACCACAAGTCATTAATATTTTTTTTAATATGTATGTAAGCTTCTTCCACCTCATCATTAGTATATATGAAGAAGCCATTCGTGACTAACAAATAAATTTCGAATTAAGCTATTTTTATGTATGATATAGATCATATGTATGTATATTATAAATGGATTCAACCTACAATGTATACCGCGAGTATTAACCAATTTTCTAAACATCCTCTTATGCTTGCAGAATAAATGAGAGTGTGTATATTATAAATATATATAAAAAAATATATTACACTGGACCGCAAAATTAGCGCACCACTCAATGTTTATCCTAATTTTTCTCCTAGGCAACATTTTAATGTTTTCTTGGGCTTTTTGATGATTTATGTTTACCCCGGTATGATTTAACGGTTGGTGTTGAGTGGTACACAAATTTTGCGGTCTAGTGTATGATATATGTACATATATACATATTTTTGCTACTTATATGTTTATATTTTAGAGTGAGATATAGCGCGCTGATGAATTTTGCTAAAACATATATCGCATAAGACCTGGCACACATCAAATATTTCATGTTGAAGATAAAGTCACCATGTTCAGTTTTCTTTTCACTTTTATGACAGACGGTAAGTAAGCATAAAAATATTCGTTAAGGTTTCAATATATTTCACTTCTCTTATGTATCATTAATTTAGAATTTAAAACTTTTGTTAAGAAATTTTCCGTTTTCATTCTTATAAATTAAATTACATTTATAAATTGATTTTCGTGGAAATACTTTTAGAAATTATTATTTAATTTTGGGAAATACATATATGAAAGCCAGAATTTACCGACACAAAAAAAAATAAATTTATTCTATTTCTGTACCAACGACAAAATATATGTCTCATATCAGCGAATCTATAAATTTATTCGTATGCATACATATGTACATACATATATAGCATTAGGATTAATGTTCTTTCATTATGATTCAAGCCGGATTAAAATGTTGTCAATTTACGATTTCATTTCGTATGCCTATAATATGTACATATTATATATGTATACATATATTAAGAAGGTCTTTGGTAAGTTCAATAAATCTAAGCATTTAAATTTTTTGATATCAACTACACCAAAAATAGATATTATTTATGTCGGATTATAACAACAACAACAAAATAAAAATGTCCTAATCCGAATTTAGGATAGAAAAATTTTAATTGAAATATAAAACGTTTTACCTGTTACTTTCCTTTTTTGTTATTTTAAAGTATCATTTTCCTCATCAATATATAGAAACAAGACATATAATATATTGTACACATGCCATATATCGATATTGACGACTAAAAGTTTCTTATATCACTCAATACTTGAAAAGTATGTGACAGTTCTAAAAATGTCGAGAAATATTTATCCTTATTAGCTGTCAAAAATAAATGACTGAAAATCACTTTGCTCTATACCTCATTTTATTTTAGAACACATACCTAGAAATCTTTCAAAATGAAAAATCATGTGTGGGACTACTTACCAGTCGTTGAGAAATTCGAAAGGTAACCAAATTAGAGATTGGTGGTCAGGTGTGAAGCTGTTTGGAGGAATCAAGTTGACACTAGCCGTCAGCTCCGTATCTTACCTCCTCTCGGTGATTTCCGGGAAACTGGTTTATCACATCAAGTGGGGAACCATGCAATGCATCAGTGTATAAGTTAGTGCACTTGTACTAACTAACACACTAATGCATAGAAAAGTGCACTTGTTGATTTTGACGGCAGGTTGGATATAACCACGCCCCCTTCAAAGAACCAGACCAAAAGACAGAGAGTATCCTCTAGCTTAGAAGTAGGTAAACCGGGATGTGGGCCCAGGATCGGAAGAAATTCCGAAACAGAATTTTAAGGAAGTTACAGTTTACATGGCCGTGTACTTGTCAAAGACAAAGTCAGGGATCTTGATGAGGAGCAAAGTTCATCACTTTCATGGACTGTGCTTTGTATAACGGCATACTAAGCATGCAGTGTACAAATTATAGAACTTTTAAGTGGGTACTCGACGCTGTATCGAATCTTTATCCCTGGTAGGGAGCTGAGCTGTTGTATGTGATCTACCCAAGCCTGCAACAAGTACAGTTTTGTCCCGTATGGTGCGAAGCTTCAATACTAATCTTAGAGACATTTCCTTGTTGGAATACCTATCTTCGTTTGACATAGTTATCTTGAATGTGAGCAACAGACCTACCTTTTTAACCTCCTCGAATAGATATCACTCAATACTTGAAAAGTATGTGACAGTTTTAAAAATGTCGAGTAATATTTATCCTTATTAGCTGTCAAAAATAAATGGCTGAAAATCACTTTGCTCTATACCTCATTTTATTTTAGAACACATACCTAGAAATCTTTCAAAATGAAAAATCGTGTGTGGGCCTACTTACCAGTCGTTGAAAAATTCGAAAGGTAACCAAATTAGAGATTGGTGGTCAGGTGTGAAGCTGTTTGGAAAATGCTGTATGGAGCACTAGCTGTCAGCTTTGTTATGGTGTCAACCATACTGTACCGACAACAAACCTATCTAGAGGAACCAAATAGTGCAGCCGAGCCTAATAGCTTGACGGTACTTTAGGCTTCTGTAGAAAACAAATCTTTCATGGAATTTAAGGAACCTTTAATCGGGAACAATGATGTTCCAGCTATTAGCTTAGAAACTAATGCATCGACAAAATATAGACAAGTACTGAAAAGTGCACTTGTTGATTCTGATGGCAAAAGTCCTTCTTCCCTTGGAAGAAGAAATAGTTCGGATACGACCATGCAACCTGCAAGGAACCAAGTAGGCCCAGAATCGGAAGAAATTTCGAAACTAAGTTTTACGGAAGTTCTATTTCACGAGCACCGTGTACTTGTCAAAGAGAAATGCAGGGATCTTGATGAAGAGAGACCTACCCAAGCCTGTAACAGGTACAGTTTTGTCCCGAACCTGATCCTAGAGCCTTCAAGGAGCTAGAATATCAAACCCGGGACGAACATCCAACATATGGACCATCTTTCTCGAAAAGAGGAAGCCGAATTCACACTTCTTCACCTTGGCCTAGTTGAGCCATCTATTCCAATGCTTCCAAATTTTTTTAAATCCCTCTTTGAGCGCCATAATAAATGTTACGCAAAAGGAGCTGCGGAATCAAGGAAAAATTCTCCTCCACTATCTCAACTTGATTGGAATGTTACAGGGGTTCCATTTATATCGATGAACTTGCCGCACTCCAAGACATCAATATCTAAATATCTATTTTTTCAATCCAGGAACTTAAGGCTCCCTTATGGTTATTGATATCTGCTCGAGACTTGAACTTAGGCTCCCTTCTGGTTATTGAGACCTGCTCGAGACGTCTGCTTATTATTTATCAAAGCTATAGAGTACGCAAACCCTAATGATATGAATGGTTTTACATGACGTTAATCTCTCTGACCATCACTACTTCTCCTTCACTCTAATCAGCGAGTATGAAGAAACCCAAGAAAATTCTGATTTTGTACTTTATAGACTCCATTTAAACCAGTATCTTCTATCTTCAGGAATGAAAATCAGAAAGTGCGAAGGAATGGAAAGGGCAGCTGACAAGCTTGAAGAAGTATAAATCAGCGCCTATGAGAAGTGCTGTCTTCTAAGTAAACCAAACAAGAAAACAAATGCTGTGAGGAAGTGGATAGCCTTATGGCAACCGCAAACTCAAGACATTCTTGGAACTCCGGAGCAACCTGATGGAATTCACATGAGTACAAATCAGAAAGTCTTAGTGGTTCTTATTAAAACTCATTCTTTCGAAAGTGAGATTTACATTGTAGTATATGAGAACCAACTCCTACACCAACTTCCAAGTTTCAGAGATTGAAACTTGGTGACGAAAGTGATGACAAATGATAGAATCCGATGGTGTATTGGTTCTTTCTCAAAATTTAAAACCAAAATATACCAGAAAGGTAGCTCTGTTGAAACCGGACTGCATAAAGTTGTTGCAAAGGAGATCAGTTGCAAAGATCGTCTTATCTATATTCTTTCTGAGAGACAAGCTGCTGGAAAAGCCATTTTTTCCAATACTTTTTTATCTTAACTAAATCGACCAATCTCAATGAAGTCTGTCTTCACTGGATACCCAGTCACATGGGTATCGAAAGAAATGCATTGGCTAAAACAATTGGCCGTAGGTGTGCTGCTTCCACTTTTGTGGGACCTAAGCCTGCCTTAAGAGTGAGGTCATTACCTCTTAAAAGAGATATTAACTATCACTTTGGTGATCTGCGCCAGCAGAGATAAGATAACCTCATTTCGTGTCAACAAACCAAAATCTTCTTTGGATCAATAAATCAGCAAAAATCTCAGTTCTTCTTAAATTATGCTAGACGCACCCGAGCATATTAATAGCATTCACAAAGAATGGAATTGTGCCATCTTTTCGAAGACAAATGTTTTGAAAGCCCATTTAAGTGACGAATTAAATCCCTTAAATGGTCAATAGGGATCATGTCTGAACTAAGAGCTGGCTACTTCAGTCTTATGTTGAACATCAATGAAATGGGTAGTGTCTTGCTTTAATATAAAATCTTCAGACGTCAAACTTCCAACAGGTATATGCAAACAAGATCTGACTTTATCTCAAACGATATGACATCCCACGATATTCCGTACGAGACAGTTTCATAGCAAAGCATCACTCGGTTTCTCCTATCACTTGTCAAATATACATCAAAGTATACAAACACCCACTCAGGTGGCGCAGTGGTTAAAGCTGTGGCAGTTGAAGCGTGAGGTATCGGGTTCGAATCCCGTTACGGGCAGGATGCAAAAGGGATTTGATGATCATCTGATTACGATCGGTGGTGTTAATGAACACATCTATGATCCCTATTGGAGTGCAGAACTCATGGGTCGGTCCATCTTCCATGCCAGTCTAGGCTGTCATGGTGCTATACAATGCGCAGATGGTTCAACGTAAATCGGCTCTATAGCCATACGTCCTCGATTACGTCATTAGGGCGTAAAGTATAACGTAAAAAGCGAACCGCGAAAGAGCTGGGAGTGCCTTGAGCCCCAAAACAGATAACAAAAAAAGCCCAAAAAAAAAAATTAACAAATATTCGAAAACATTTCGATTCAACTATCTGGATGAGATTGATTTGTTCTTTTCGAAATCGTCCTAGCAAACGAACATTGCCATTAACTTCAAAAAGTTCAACGACTGATTGATTCCAGAAACTCCAGTATCTCACATTATCTCATCTTACACACTATACCAAAAAGACATATTCTGCACTCATTACTTGCGTGGTGTGCTGTCAAGATCGAGCTTCTAGCGGGTCGTAGGGGAATAAAGTTATTTTGCCTACTGTATTGACTAACAGCTCCACATTTTGAACTTGTCTTAATTCCTGCTGCACATCGTTCCCAGTGAGTTGTATTGAAGTATTGAAAATCTCGGTTTGAAATATTGATGACGTACGTTTGAAAAATTGATGAAATTCAAGTATCTTCGTTCTCTCATTACTGACAATAATAATGGGAGAGGATATGAAGGTTTACCTTTCTGCTGATAATCGGATTAAATCCTCTTAACCTATGAGTTCGAAAGATGGCTTTGAACACTGTAGAGAAAAATTATGTGTGCGATATATGGCCCAAAACGCGACGTTGATGGCACATATATCGAGTTCTCTTCAATCACGAGATAAGGAGTTTAATGAGAATTCCTGATGTCATTCATTAAATCAAAAGATATTGTGTGCGCTGGCTTGGTCACGATGTCCATGCTGATCCATGCTCCTCTATAAGTAGATGAAGAGATCGCGGTTGGCAACCATGGTTCCACGGCGTATGAAGTGATCTGGTATATTCTAATTGTTTACAACAACATGAAGAACTGACTCGTGATCGAAACTCGTGTTGATCCGGTACGGGCCACCAATTACATGTCAAAACCGTTAAAAAACGATTTTTACAATTAGACATTATTTTTATTATGAATTAAGAATGAAAATGCAACCAGAAATAACCTAAGAATTGTCTCCTGGAGTTTCGCATGCTGGGCCCCGTTAACATTATTTAAGTTATCATCGAAGGTAATCTTGATGTTACTGATGTAAGACTACCGAATTTGCAGCTCCAACTCTCCTTTTAAGTTCGTTCCATATGTAGTCAATTGGATTAATGTCTAAATACGAGAGATGACCGTTTCATCGTTTCGAGTCCAAATTTTTCCATGAACTGCGGAATGATTCGAGTGGCATCGATATGAAATTTGCCTCGATATAGCCTGCGTAGGATTTTCTCTCCAAAAATATATTTCAACTAAACAGTACTGCTAGAATCACTCTCCTGGAATCCATTTATCGATGAGCCAATTGGTTTGTTCGCGAGCATATTTGTGTCATAGTACTTTGAGCATTCAATACGAGCAGACGTATTTCTCGAACACTATAGTTAAATAATTATATTTAAAAGTTCAAAGTCGTCATTCTAACTCGAACAATACAAGAATTTTATTTTAATTGAAAAGTGCAGTGTTTGAGATTTGAAAAATTGCAGTGCTACTCAAAACTTAATTGTTGTGTGCATATCATTTTAAAAGTGTAGTGGCGTACATTATAAAGTGATAATGACATAAGTTTTGGGTATGGAAAAAACGAAAAATGAATGGCCCTTTGGTGAAAGAAGTAATGCACTTCTTAGAACACCATCAACAACTCCACCGCCGGAGATCAACACAATGCGATCCGAATTTAACAAGTTAACTACTGAAGCCACTTCCAGTGCTCAAATAGATATTATAAATAAGGCGGAGATAATAAATAAATTTGGCCAAATGGAAGACCAATGAAGTTGCCGTACTAAAGAAAGAAAACATTTTGCTAAGCGCAACAATAAATACAGCTAACAACGCAGGAAACTCAACATAAGTGATCAACCAAGTACTCGCCTCAGACCAAGACTAATATGACACTGATGAAGACGAGCTTGAAAGAGAAACCAACTGGATACTACAGAAATCCAAGAGAGCAAATAAGAAACCAAGAGAAATTGAGCAAATTCAAACCCACATCAAAAGTGCCAATGCAATTACTGCCCAAAAAGTGCGTGACCCAGAAAAAAAGAAACATGTTCCACCTCCGATCAACATTCTAGGAATAACAAATCACGGCAGTATTCAGAAACTGATGAAAGAAGTAGTAAGAAATGACTACAAAGTAATATCACTCAGTAATAACATCTGGAAAATAAATACAACAGAGGCCGAAGACTACAAAGCTCTAGCCAATAAATTAAATGCTGATGGTCACCAGTGGTATACCTACGAAGATAAAACCGTCGATCAATTAAAGTAATGGCAAGAGGTCTCCATCCAACTTGTTCAAAAGATGAAATTATTGAGGACCTGCAAAAAAACAAAGGTCTAAAAATAATCGATGCAATCAATATTATCAGAAAAGAGAGACGAGAAAACAGAGACGGGAATGCTGAAGTCACGAGAAGAGGTCTCCCACTTTTCATGCTAACCTTCGACAACCAAGAACAAATAGAAAATATTTACTTAATCTGGTTGGATCGCTGGGCTGACGACCCGCATCCGTAAAAACCAATTAGAGTTAAAAATGTCAACAAAACCAAAAAAATCGGATACCGCCTAAATAACAATGACCCCCCGTTTAAGTACCCGGATATGAGATTGAAGATCAGCACGTGGAACGTACACAGTGGAGATGACCTCGGAAATCTTGGAGTTGGCTTTCTCATTGGGCCGTAGGTAAAAAAGGCTGTGTTGGACTTCCAGGCAGTCGATAATCGAATGTGTAAGCTTCGCTTGCACATGAGATTATCCAACCTGTCAATTGTTTGTGTACATGCGCCCACTGATGTAAGCCAACCCCAAGATAAAGACTCATTTTACAATAATTTGGATAATCTGATGAGCTCTATACCTGAGCACGATATCAGATTGGTGGTTGGTGACTTTAATGCTAGAGCTAGCAGAAATCAGACCGACCTATGTAACAATATAGGTCCATACTCCCGACACGAAACTGCGACCGAAAATGGGGAAAGAATGATGTACTCGCACATGATCTTCAAGTGGCAAGTACATTCTTTCCCCATAAAAACATCCATTTGGAAACATGGACACATCCACGTAAAACATCCCGAAGCCAAATTGACCATGTGTTGATTTCAAAAGACCGGGCTCGGGTTGTTCAAGACGTGAGATCGTATCGGTCGTCAACAAAATTCGTAGGCAGTGACCATTTTATGGTTGCTGCAAAACTACGATGGAAATTTTTGTACAAGTCAAGGAGGACAGGAGAATATAAAACGCGATTCTCCTGTGAAGGTCTGATAAATGAAGAAACGCAAGGAAAATACCAAGATCTTGTTAGCAATAGCATTTTACGATACAACTACCAATCTGATGATGTAAACAGTGTATGGGAAGTATTGAAAACCTCGGTTGTCGATGCTGCCCAGCACACTCTCGGTATAGTGAAAACTAAGAAATTAATTTATTATTAATTATTATTAATTTATTATTAATTAAAAGGGTATGATATTAAAACGGGCCAGATAGTAAAAGCGTTACCAGAGAAAGCATTCAGGAAACCAGTACATATAATTAATGCAGCATTTCAACTAAGATATGAACCAAGACAATGGAAAGTTGCAGAAGTAATTATGATACTTAAGCCGAACAAACCTCCAAAAGATAAAGCCAATTTCTCTGCTCCCAACATTATAGAAATTTTTAAAAGTTTCTTCTTAAAAGATTAAAACCAATTATCGAGGAAAGGAATTTCATCCCCACACATCAGTTTGGATTTAGGAAAAACATTCTACGATAGAACAAGTACATCGAATTAGTGATGCAATCGAGAAATCACTTGAAAACAAACAAATATGCTCAACCGTATTCCTCGATGTAGCGCAAGCATTCGACACAGTATGGCACCAGGGGCTATAATTCAAACTTCACCGAGATACATACATATCAGAGAGGCACTTCCGAGTAAGATATGATAATGAATACTCCCAATTAAAAAGAATAACAGCAGGAGTACCATAAGGGAGTGTTCCTGGAGCAATCCTTTATCTCCTATATACAAGAAATATACCAATTACAGAAACAACACTGGCCACTTTTGCCGATGACACGGCAATACTTGCAACAGCAAATAATATCAATCACTAGTAAATTACAGAGAGTTACTAACCTGATATGTAATTGGACAAAGAAATGGCGAATTAAATTAAATGAAGCAAAATCAATCCAAGTGAACTTTACAAATCTAAAAGTTAATCATATACCAATTATGATAAACACGAAAGATGAACTAAACATAAAATTCAAAACAATGTATTGGCTCTTAGGGAGACAATCTGAACTCGCGATCCACAACAAACTTCTGTTATACAAACAAATTTTAAAACCTGTATGAACATATGGTAGCCAACTCTGGGGTTGTGCCAAAAAGTCAAATATCAAAATCATGCGAACAGCTCAAAATAAGATCCTGCGATGCATCAATAATTCACCGTGGTACATTCGAAACGACAACCTCCATCGAGATTTAAAGATCGAGCTAGTCGTGAAGGAAATTAATCATCATGCGACAAAAAATCTACAGCGTCTGCACCAGCATGAAAACATAAAAACCACTGGACTTATCGCCACCAGGAGATCTTAAAAAAAATATTTGTGTCGTTCTCTGCGATAAAATGTGTCAAGTTCGGGCGTCTAGTGGGACGTCTTAATGAGTTAGATTGGTACTCTTCAGGCCCTTCTTTACCATCCGTTGCGAACTTGTCACAGTTCCTGCTGTACACCAATACCAGTGAGATGGTGATTTCGCAGTGATTTGAAAAGTATTGTAGAGATTTTAAAGATAAAGGTGTTCTTGTAAAGTTGTCTGGAGGTTTAAATGCAGCCCCAATATAACATAAGGTTGGACTGCTAGAGTACAGCATTATATTTTTATTATACACGAAATTGTATCCACTTTACTTCAATCAAATTGTTTCCAAACTTTCGTAAATCATTTCAACCACCCAGTTTACCCCCACACACACACACACAAACAAACAAAACAAAACTTTCGACAATGCTGTTGTTGGCCTAAATTGAGCAATAAAAAAACTAAATGGTAACAAAATATATTTAAATAACGATGCCTAACTTTATTACTGGTTAACCATTTATTTATGTACTTGTACATCCTTACGTACATAAAAGTAGAATTATCGTTCATTCACGAAAGTAGATTTTCCTACTTTGTATATTATGTTTGTAACCTTTTTGTACCATAAAGAAAAATTAACGAACAACACATAGTTTTTCAATTATTATAGTATAGAACTTTTCCAGTAGCTTCGTGTATATAAGTATGTGTGTGTCTGTACGTAAAAGTTTTGGCGTCAAAATACTTTGGTGTCAGGTGATTTGGAATATAGTATTGCATGATGGGAAAATTTAAGTTTAAATTATTTTAAGTGCTTCCACATTCTATTAATCACCTACTGAGCAACTTTACGTTCAATAAGGTGTACGTGACATAAATAGGTATTGTATCCTTGGCAATGAAATGCGTACATTACAAATTTAATTGGTATAATAATCTGAATACGAAAATAAATTGTTGAATGGAAAACACAAAACCTTTGAATATTAAAAAAAAAAAAATTGTTTGAAATTTTACAAAAAGAATAAAATTATTTTAATTATAATGAGATAAATTTGTCAATGCTGAGGGAATTTTCATTTCGTTTTTTTTGTTAATTTTCTGCCTTATCTAAATAAAAAAAATTCCCGATCAACTAAAACAAACAACTTAAGTTGACATTAAAAAATACAACAACAATAATAATAACGATAATAATAGCTTTCCATTTTGAGAGAAATCTTTCTAAGGATCACAAACTGTGTATATACTCGTACATGGACTCGTACATTTCTGTACCATATTATATATGTCTACATGTATACAGTGTCATGAACAGTTGGGCCGGGCTATTTTAATATAATTTTACATTTATACTAATGATAGCCTACAAAAAAAAAAGAAAGAAATTTAATGAATATTATAGCATTCGTGTAATTATTTTTTTTTTGTGTATTCCGTTTCTGGTGTCATCTGCCATATATTTGGATAATAAAATATTTATGCTATCTTTGTGTCTGGTTTCTGGTTTAAAACCTCGAAAAAAAATTATTATTTATTCTACAATTTCTTTATTCATGTTGGCTTTTTAAAAGGGTGTCCCAAAATTAACGAAAGACTGGCAACCCTGAATTAAGAACAATTTGACAGTTGTGAGTTTAGAGTGAGTTAAAATGGTGACAACAGTTGAAAAGAATAATAGGGACTGGACCAGTTGGAGACAGACGTGAAAGTGTGGATGAAAATCCAGGAACATCAATTCGGCGTCGTGATATGATATAATATGAAATGATATGATATGATAGGAGAAGTACAAGCCAACCAGTTACGGCGATCCTAGGTCTGTTACCATATCCCTGGATTATACTCAGGAGAGTTCAAAATGGATTTCTGAGAATTATTTATTCTAAAATTATGAGGACCCAGGCACTTCTTGCATCTCAACATGTAAGGTTTCTAGGTTGTTCTAGGTTCATCATATATACATATGTAAATGTCTTCGAATTGTTGTCGTTATTAGCTACCTATGTGTCATTCATTTTTGTCTGTTTAAATTGGGATATTATTAATTCAGTTTTCATTTACATCATCATTAATCATCAGAGTAGATTATTAAAGAATCGTTTGATCGTAAATACCATCCAGCACTCATTTTTTAGTTATCAATTGTGTTCTAAAAATCTTAAACAGATTATAATTATTATCCTTCCAACAAATTATCACTTATTATCAGCTGTTATTTATATTTTATCCTTGCCTTATTTTATCTTAAACTTGTTTTCAGAATAACCCCATCTATTGATTTATTCTTCTTTTAACGTTCTTACTTTATTGATTTATTTGTTAGAGTGGTGACATCTATTGTCAAATTTTTGTTTCGTTATGCGTTATCCTATTCTGTGGAAAGTTACAGTTAACTATTAGTTGCATATTAATTGAACTATCTTTATATTCCTTCTTTGATTCTTAACCTATTCCTATTCCTTATTTGTGTCCAAAGTGAGTATCGGTCATGGGTCATTTTAAAGGTTTTTATATAATTGAAGTACCCAATTTATTCTCCTCTCTAACATCCCAACTTCTATCCATTCGTCATTGGTGTGCCGAGCATATCTCTTTTGCGAAATGTCTTAGTTTTTATAGAGTTTCATTGCTTCAGAGTGCTCGAGAGAAGTGGCCCGATATCAAATATGAGGATCAATTGTTAGCTCGATTCCTTACATGTCTTTCATTAGATGATACTTGGGGAAGTGAAGAGGTTCTTCAGTCTGTCTTAACTATGTACAGTGTCCGAATTGAGGTTCATCAATCCACTTTTTATTTTTGGGGCTAATGATCATTATATAAGAGTGCTCTATACAACAATTGGGTGCATCATTCGGGTACATCATTCCCCCGTTAATCGTATTAGGCAGGTGTATTCCGATTCGAGTTTTCTATATACTCCGTTCATTTAAGTAACCAGACCTCTCCCTCCCTCCGGTTGTACAAAAACGGTTAAATTTTTGTATAGGAACTTGGAATATTCGTAGTTGTTCTAATGTTTCTTAGCAGTTCCGTCTTGATGAGATTTTAAATGATATTGGTTTAGATATTATTGTTATACAAGAAATCAACTCCGTAGACAAAATTGTGGCATTCGAGTTCGATAATTTGAACCTATTTCCGAGAGGCTTTGTTTTGCTTGAGGGAATTGCTAGTAATATCTACTCAATTTCCCTCAGTTTCTTAACTCACAGCCTCTCACCTTTTATCGATCCGGCTATCCAAAATTATTCGGAAGCATGGTAAGGCTCGAGATATTTTTGTTTTTGGGTGATTTTAATGCCTTTATAGGGCTAAATCAGACGAATCTATTAGATAAGGGGTTGTTGGTTAAAATTTGTATCATTGTGAATGGTGATATTTTATTATTTGTATCAATGAACGTGGATATATTTTATTAGAGTTGGCGATGCAGAATCATCTTATAATTTGTACCATTTTTGGATGTCGAAGTTGTCTTGAAACCTGGAAGGGTTCTATTTCCGCTTCTCAGTTGGCCTATATATTATTTAGGCAGGATAATTCTCATTTATTTGTGAAACTTTCTAAAGGTACTTTCGGAAACGGGTTTGGTTTAGGGAGTAATGGAGTTTTGATCAGAAGATTTGTTTCTGATCATAAATTATTTTTTAGTGTCGTCTAAAAGAAAACTATCTTACAGAGTTCGCAAATGGTCTCTATTGTCCGCATCAGAATTATAAAAATTTAGATTTTCAGCATTGGCAATTAAAACTGTTGAAGGATTCTGATATTCCTAGTAAATATCAAAGTAGTGTAGTAAGCTGTTTGAAAAGTGTTGGTATACTCATTATTACCAAACTTCGTCTAATTCAATTTTATCCAAAAAAACCTTCCCTTTCCGTTGGCCAGCAATCTTCAATAATTGCGTTAAAGCTTGCACTCAAGCAGAAACTTAAGAACAATTTCGCAAGAACCGAAATGACGAATGTAGAGAATATTTTAAGAATTTAAATGATGTCAATCCTTTCGATAGGCTCCGTCAGACTTATCGTTATAAGGAACCTCAATTCGGCTCAATCAGTCTCCACGTTTACAAAATTCAATTGACACAAATAGAATAGATTATTGAATTATTGATCAACAAGTGGATGGTTTCGTATAGATGCAAAAAATTGCCGTGTCTAGGATTCGGAGAACGATTTTGGAGACGAATTTTGTGCTGGAGGTTTTATTGAACCATACTGTTTTTTAAAAGAGGTTGGAAAACAGTAACTGTTCTCGATAGCATGACTTGATCACACAATTCTTTCTGCTGAAATTGGATATGGCCAATTTGTGGTTTCAACAATGAAGCATTTAAATTTTTCATGACACATTTCCTATTCGTATATCTGCCGTTTCGATGATCAGAATTTATTTTCTAGAACGTGTGATGTAACACCCTTAGATTTCTTGTGGGGCTATTTGAAGCGAAAGGACTCAAAGGATCCAACAATTGAGTCAAAATAGTGGTTTAACTTCGTCAATTGCAAAAAGATTATATGTAAAATGCAGGGAGACTGGATTAGTTGGAGACGATAAATGCACCGATCTTCTAAGTACCAGCCGTTCAAATTTTTAAAAAGGAAGCTGTGCGTGAAACTGTTGATGAAAACTCAGGAACATCAACTAGACATCGTGGATAAGAATTGCATATTTCCAAAAGCTCTCTACAGCGTATATTCACAAAAGGACTGTGTCTCCATGTTTACAAAATTCAATTGGCATAAGATGATCGCTAAATTTGTCGTGTTACACAACATGTCGAACATGTGCTCGTAACATGTACTCACAACGTGTCACTATTTGGTGCGAATTATGAGCTGGAAGCATCATTGAACCATACCTATTTGCTTATGAGACTGGTCAAGCAGTAACTGTTACTGGTACTCGATATTGCGACATAACCCAGTTCTTTTTGCCAAAATTGGATGCGCTTGATGTGGCCAATATGTCGTTTCATCAATACGGTGTCATATGCCATCAGCCAGTGAAATAATTTAATTTCTTAATGAGTCATTTCCTGGCTATAAACTGTTTCGAGTGATCAGAATTGGCTTTTTAGATTGTGTGATTTAACCCCATTAGATGTCTTTTGGAGTTATTTGTCGTTTAAGGTTTATGCAAACAATCCTGCATCCACCCGTGCATTACAAGGGAAAATTAGATTGTGCATCAACGAAATCTAGCCACAATTATGTCAAAATAGTGTTTTAACTTCGTCAACTGCGAAAAGATTATTTGAAAAATTCAGGAAGACTGGTCATCAGTTGGAGAAGCTAAGCAAAATCGAATGTCAATATCGAAGCAGTGCGTGAGAGTGATGGAAAAATTCAGGAACATCAATTCTGCGTCGTGAGGATAACAATTGCTAATTTCAAGAAGCTCTATACAGCGTATACTCAAAAAAGATGTGTGTCTCCATGCTTACAAAATCCAATTAACACAACTGAAGCCTGATGACCATGAACAGCAAACAGACATTATCACCTTTAGGCATCACCTATAGGAAAATAAGAGAGTTCAAGCAATAACCGTTGATAACACAGTCCTTTCTGCCAAAATTGAACGCATCAAAGGTCATTTGCCCGATGTGTTATACCATAAAAAATCCTATCCTATTTAATTGAAACCGTCCATTTTGGGACACCCTTTCTATTTATTTTTAGTGTTTCCTTGTTTTATCTAGCATAAAGCATTAAAGCTTTCAGTTCATAAAACATAAACTAGCGGTGGTGTATAAAGTTTTTAAATTGTAGAATGACTAAAATAAATATTTAACCAAACATTTAATGTTACGTGAAACCAATGGAGATACTCTATACATATATGCGCGGTTATATCGGGAAGTGGTGAAAAATTCGGCTTATTAGCTATTAATTATTAAGGATGTACACCCAATATTTGTTTATACTAAAGAGGTGAATAATAAAAATTATTTTAAATTATCTTTTGTATATAGGATAGCTATACGGATATTATCTAGTGGTTTTGCTATTAAACTATAGCCGCTATTTATAATAAACAACGTTTTAGTGCTTATATATGTGAGACTAATAATAGTATATGGTGTGATAACGAATGAATTTTAATTATCTCTCAGGTATGAAATTTTTATAGAAATTATGATGCCATTTGTATAAATACACTTGCTAATAAATAAATATCCAGAACTCTTCCATCTTGGTAAAATCGAGTTGTTGGTATGGTATTCTAAAAAGTTTTCAAAAATTGGATAATCCAAATGCTTTTAGGTCTTATACAGCCGATATTAGCGATGAAGGTTTAACAGTCGTTTGATGAAATCTGAAAAGATGAGTCTTTGGAATTCAACTATATAGCTATAGCGCTATAAAGTACCTTGTGTAGATGGACCACCAAGTACTAAACCTGTTCAGTAAAAGCTGGTGTTTTCATGTGCAGATGAACACAGTTGTAACCCGACTGCCGTTCAAATTATAGTTAAGTTAAACGTAGCAGCTTATTATTAGCTTCTGCTTCGAAGATGAGCGAAGATTAGTTATGAGAATGGTCTACTAAGCTCAGCTCCGAAGATGAAGTAGTCTGTTTCAAGGAAATTTGCAAAAGAAAGCAACTGATAATAGCAACATTTAAAATTAAACCAGCTGCAACTGATTAGGAGACATAAAATATCAGAAACGCTCCAACTCAATATTTCACAAATCAGCGAAACTAGCACCATCGACGGAAAATGGGAAGAAATACAAAATGTACACATCACAACTGCTAACAGTGTGCTCGGCTACCAGGATACCACTAGGAAATTCGGAGAACTTTGCAAACTTAAGGTACTCCTATGTAACCAGAATATAACGAAAACTAGAAGAAAATATTATTACACAGCGAAAGAAGTAAACAAGGTGGAATGATTGCAGAAAATACATAGAATACATTTTTAAAACTGCAGAAGAAGCAGCTGCAAGCCGAGAAATGCATACTATACACCAAAGTGTAAGAAACGTTAATGGAAAATCCACAAACAGTCAACCAACAAGAGATCAGACCACGAGCAAGAATTAAATCGATGGAAATAAAACTTTGAGGACGACTACACAAATCAACCGGATTACGAACCTCCAGATGGCAACTATAAGGAAACTATATCAACACTCATCCATCCACTAACGGAGCGAACTGTCATTCAAAAGCTTAAAAATAATAAAGCCACTGGACCAGATAATATTCTAGCTGAGTTATTCAAAAACTGCGCACACATAACATTGCTAGAAATTTTATACCACTGTTAGTAGAGGTATGGAATATCGGGAGATTGACTCAGAAATTATAAGAGGGTTGTATAAGGATTTCATAGAAAGGTGGTTTAAAAGAATGCAATAAGTAGATTGGTAGCTTAGACTTCTCAGCAGTCAAATTTAAGTATATTCCATCAGAGAATATCCTCATCAATCAACCAACAATAAAGCATGAAACAAGCTGGCTTGAGGCAAGAAGGAGCTGTGCAGATCATTTCAACACTGCATACATCATCATAGAATAGTCAAACAAATGGACTTCATTGCTGTATCTACACTTCAAAGACGTCGTACGTGCATTTCACTCAATCATCCGAAACGCCATCTAGAAGGTATAATGTGCGAAATGCGCATACCAAGGAAAACAAAGTGAAAATCGCTCGAAACCACATCCCCATGTAGTATTCAATGAAGACCTCTTACGCGATTTCTCATTGATCTGGACTGCGTAAAAGGCATTTTTACGCGTTCACATAGACATGACAACATACAGTAGAAAGAACAATAGCTGTCAGACCACGAAAAGGATGTTGATCTCAAAGTAACACTTGTAAAACCATAATCATGAGGTGTACGTCAATCGGCACCAACTAGAAATACGGTCAATATGCTTACAAGGCTTGAAAAGGATCTGTCCTGCCGAGAAAAATAAAGCTATGATTGTTCCATGAGTGGATAAAATCAGTTCGGCTGTACGGGTGTGAAAAATGGAAATAGACAAAAAAACGTATAAACATTACAGGTGATTGTAAACAAATGCATGAGAAGATTGAAAAACTGATAAAAAATGAAGAGCTTCTGCGGCATACAAAACAAACAGACAAGAAAGCGCTAATAGAGAAGGGTCGACACACTGAGGAAAACGAACATCATTGGATTGGAATGCGGAATCTACAAGAAAGAGGAAAGTTAAAAGGCTAGCAACAGCCTCCTATAGAGTCAAAATAATAGCCCTAATAAGTCTAGTGGACACCTTATGCTCCTTATAGATATTAGGATACTACAATGTATTGGGCAAAGTGATAAGAAACTTAATAAAGTAAGATGTCCATAATAAACATCAAAAAATGAAGCGTGCTGTTAAAAATAATGACTTAAGACTGTGGAGGTGACTAACCGCATATATATATATATATATATATATATATATATATATATATATATATATATATATTTATATATATATATATATATAATTATATATATATATATATATATTTATATATATATATATATATATATATATATATATATATATATATATATATATATATATATATATATATATATATATATATATATATATATATATATATATATATATATATATATATATATATATATATTTATATATATATATATATATATATATATATATATATATATATATATATATATATATATATATATATATATATATATATATATATATACATATTTATATATATATGAACGACGGTTTTTTTGTAATATTTTTGAAATCGATCCAATTTATCTATATATTTTTGAGCACTTGTTTAAAATTACATAATTTTTAAATAAAAATAAATAAGTAGGCCAGAAGAATTTTATTTTATTTTGTTTTTTCTTAAAAAGTGTGAGTTTTATTTATTTCACTTGAATAGAAACAACCATATTATCAATAAATTTGAAGTGTTAGCAACTTAAACTTAAACTTAAATTAAATTAATTTTTTTAAAAAAGGTTACCAATTTAACATAAAAAAAAAAAAAAATTAAATATGGGTCGAGGAAAAAAACTTAGTAAGGAAGAAATAGCCCAAATTCAAGTACTACACAGCGAAAATTATTCTCTACAAGCAATTGCAGATAAAATAAGGAGAAGTAAGACTGTAATCTTGAATTTTACAAAAAATCCAAGAGAATATGGCTCAAACAATAAAGGCCGAACTGTTGAGGCTACATCTGCAGCCGACAAGCGGGCCATACTAAGGACAGCATCCAATTGCGCAATATCTTGTGCAAAAATTAAAGCTAGAGTTGGTGTGTAGGCCAGCCGAATAACAGTATGGAGAGTGATTAAAAATGCAGATCACCTATTCGAAGAAAGCGCCAAAAGAAACCACCTCTAAATCAGGTGAGGAAACCGAAAAGGTTAGATTTCTCGAGACAGCATATATGACATGGGCTAAAAAACGGAAACGTGTCGTTTTTTCTGATGAGAAGAAATTTAACCTCGTTGGGTTTAATTATTATTTTCACGACCTTCGAAAAGAGGAAAAGTTTTAAGCAAAATACCACAGCCGAGAAGCAGGCGTTATGGTGTGGGGGGCTATATTACTTTATGGTCCGGGAGATTTGTCATTTCCAACCGGAAAAATGACTGCAGCAACTTACAAGGGCATATTCGAAGAAGCATTTCCCCGCTTCAATGATACTTTTGGGCCATTGCCATGAATATCAGCAAGATAATGCCCCTATCCATACAGCTAACATAAACAAATCATGGATATCGAAGCAAAATGTAGAGCTTTTGCCATGGCCTCCGTATTCTCCTGACCTCAACGTGTGGGGTTGACTGTCTCGGAAAGTTTACGAAGGTGGTCGACAATTCGACAGTAAAGAAAGCCTTATTAAGGCGATAAATTAAGCCTGGAACCAAATTTCTTTAGATTATTTAAAATCTTTGTATGACTCCATCTAAAGCAGGTTGTATGAAGTTATTTTTAATAAGGGAAGTTGTACACATTATTAAAACCATGTAAACTAAATTAATTTTTAAAAATAAATCGAATTCAATTAAATTTTTAGTCAATAAAATAATTTTTTATTAAGATTAGTTAATCGTTCTTATTCAAGTGAAACAAACAAAAATCACATTTTAAGAAAAAACAAAATAAAATAAAATTCTTCTGGCCTACTGATTTATTTTTATTTAAAAATTATGTAATTTTAAACAAGTGCTAATCCTGTAAAAAAAAATATTGAAAAAGTTGAATCGATTTCGAAATATTCCAAAAGAACCGTCGTTCCTATTCAAGTGAACTGCAGTGTATATATATATATATATATATATATATATATATATATATATATATATATATATATATATATATATATATATATTATATATATATATATATATATATATATATATATAATATATATATATATATATATATATATATATATATATATATATATATATATATATATATATATATATATATATATGGTTAGAACATTCTTAAATTTCGGTGCCAATTATTTTAGTACCACTATGTCAATTTTCTCTTCCACTCCTAGATGGAAAGCACCACCTTCACCAGTACAATCGCCACTTGACTCGTAGATTCAATAACGAACCACGAATCTCCGGTTCACTGTTTTTTCACCTTCAATTCACTTCTCCTAACCAATACCAATAAACACACCATCATCTACTCTAATCCATGCCTCGACTTAAAACAGATAATTCTACAGTGCGATGAAGTTCTTGTTTGGCTTCAACGATGGATCGTTCAATAGAGTAGATTGGATTCTTTTAATGCAGCATCTTATGAGCTTTTCAATGCAGCATCTTTTCGTTGAGAATCTCTAGCATCTTGAAGCTCAAAGAAGCTTTGTTAAGAAATGGTTAAACGATTTATATTAAATACCTTCTGGAAGTCGTTTCTCAGCCAAATTCAATTTATGTACTGTGCAACTGAACATGTACCAGATTTATGAAATATTTCATTCTTATTAAAATAATGATTCGACAAAAAATGAATTGAATAAGTGTCTTCTTTTAGTTGTATTGTCACTGTATTACAAATATGATGTCAGTTTATAAGAAAAAATCTATAGAAACTTATAATGGAGTTTCAAATCTTTTTAGTTAGTTGAATAATAAAGATTTTACAGAACCCATTTACATGCTTATTCATTATATGTTGTACAAACTTTTAACAAAAACTTCTGTTCCATTGTTAAACATTTAGATGGGTTGAAAGAAAATTAATAATAAAGTTTGAAGTGTCGTATCCAACTGATAAAGTAGCTCGGTCTTTCCCTATAATAATTTATCGAGTTTTCGTCTTGAATTAAATTCCAATTTGTATACAAGATAAATCAAGCAGCCAAAAGCAACCTATACAATAAAAGCCGAACACCTTTGGACATTGACATGAGTTATTAAAAGAAAATAGCCGATAATCGGTTGAGTTATCTTGTGTCTTTATTCCAAAGTGTATCAGGCGATTAAAATTTGACTCAAATTTGTGCTTCCAAAAACCGGAATAAATTAGGTTTTCATAAGGTTACTAGTTAGTCCACTACTGTTGTTTGAAATGGCGGAAAGGCAAATAAAATTTAAAATAAACATTTTAGGGTGCCGGGATATCTATCAAATCCAACAATATTGGCAGGTCGTCTGCATAAACTATAACACTAAAAACATTAAGATTGAACGAAAGGTATGACCAAACTCCAAAAAATGGAATAGATAATGGGTGATCTAATAAGAGTTTCCGAAAGTTTTTTTACTTAAAATAAAATCAATTTAATACCGTGGTTGAAAATAATATTCTATGGGTCCCATTTTCTAACATTTTCGAGCATTTTGAGTGATATTCCGGTAATTACGATTGTTATGTTCGTTTTCAATGCATATAAACAAGTGATTTCAGACACCCCCATAAAAAGTAATATAACGGCGTCAGATCACATGACCTTGGAGGCCAATTTACGGATCTCTTTCCTAATATAATGTTTTAATTTAAATTTTCTTTTAATAAATCGATGGCCTCTTGTGTGGCACGTTGCATATCATCTTATTGAAACCACAAGTCGACTTTACCAATATCTTGAATTTCTGGCAATAAAATATTCATTAATACCGTCTGATGATGGCATCTGCCTATAAACCACAATTGCCTATAAGGCAGTTGCCATCTGCCTACAAACACAATTGAATCTATTTTGGCCATTTAGCCAAAAATGAGCTTCATCGTTGAATACAATTTTTTGGTAAAGAAGTGGATCAATTTGGAGCTGTTCCAAAGCTTATAAACCAAATCGCAAAGGAAGGTCAACCAGCTTGAATTCTTGAACAAGCTGTATTTTGTATGCCTTCAAATCAAGATCTCAAAATACGTCACAATGTGCCGTATGGGCGATCCAGAGTTTGAGAACGACGACGAATTGATGTTTACGTACACTTTTAGATACAGCAGGAATCGGTTTAGTTAGATGACATATACCTGATTAATGATTCGTAAGGATTCAGTTGAAATGCGATTGGGTCTTTTGGAGCTTTTAAGCTTCTGGTAGTTTTTAAAAATCATGAAAAGATACGCAAGCTTCTCACTCTGTTGACGCACTCGAAAAGTATAAGATTAGCTTAAGTAAAGGTATCATTTGCTTACTAATAGTCCATCATATTACATACCTAATCATGGAGTGATCAACCAAGAAACAATTCCACAAAAAAACAGAGCATTATTTGAAGCCTCCAAAAAACATTTTCAGGATTATCCTTGAACGGTATAATGAAGATGTTTAGGCAGATTTGGATGCACCCTAGTCACCAAAACTTACAACGAATATTGTGGCGATATTTCTCGTAGTGAGAACATTGATGCAATTGGCAATGGATTAAAAAATAACTATTCAATTGCAGCAATGTCATGGAAAGAGGATTTTGCGTAGATGGTCTGTTAACTGCGAGGGTGGAAGCATTGAAGAAGTCGTAACCATCGAACAACCGATATCAAGTCTAACACAAAGCAGCGGATTTCCACAACATAAGTCGGTGACATTTTCACTAATCGGTGACATAATGTTGACACACTGTTGGCTGGCTATCACCAATAACTGTTTATGAAAAAGACCTGGAGAATTAATATAAACTGGGATGATTAAGCACCAGCCGTGATAGAACAAAAATGGAAAAAAATATTAGGCGAAATTACGTGAATCAGGTCAAATAAGGCTACCAAGATGGAGATCGAAAAACATCATCGGATGAAAAACTACTTTACATGGACTTGATGATTCTTCGCAAAAAGTCTATGTTGCAGTGATATGTTTAAGATCGACGAATGAATACAATGCAAATTCAACTGGTTTATTGGTGGCAAAAACCAGAGTTGCCCTAGCCAAGAAAATACTAACAGTTCTAAAATTGGAACTTACTACAGCGCATCTGCTATGCAGGCTTGTAGATGTAGAATTGTTCGCTAGGACAGAAACGACAAAAAACGATGAGCTGAACATTAGGTGACGTCATAAAGATAGAAATCTTTGCGGTTAATCGAGTATCTCAGACGTTCTATATAAACCCTACTGATTTTGCAAGAAGAGGAACATTAGCGCTAACTTAGGAAAAAGTTATACCCTCTACATGAATTAATTGACGAAATCTATTAAAGAAAATGACAATATCAGAGCTGAAGTTAGTGGAAATCCAGGTACTTAGAATTCAACAACGTAGATATTTCCGTAAGGAACTTCAGGTACTAATGAAAATAAAACGTTGGACTCAAGCTACCGGCATGAACCCATTCATCGACAAGGATGGTATATTACGGTTCCGTGGACAAAAGATTCACAATGTCGTAACCTCCAGGTCCTCGTTCTTTAGCACGGGTGTGCAAAGTGGCCTAGGTGTGGCCCGGGTCACGCTAAATGACGGCAGATGGCCGGTTTCAGATGTTACTCCAAAACAACAAAAGAGAACCGGAGAGGCCGGAAACAACAAGAGAGAGCTCAAACCTTAATGGCTCCCTCAAAAATACCAGAGAGAAGCGACTTCAGGATACCAAAGCCAAAAACTAGTGGAAGTCGAAGCGTCCAGGGTGCTCGGCGTTCAGGATTTTGGCCAGATGGGCTGCCACCCCTGAGAGGCAGAACAAAGCTGAACAAAAGGGATCCGTGGTATGTGGCAAGAAAACGGTCGGCAACGACAGCTCGAAAAGGGACCATGTGCCGAAAAGACACCGGTCCCAGGATGAGCTGTAACCAGTCGAAAAAGTAAACTCCTCACAAGGTTATGCCGAAACATAAATCTTTTAGCGACATTCAGTGATGGGCACTTTACATGTAAAAAACGTTATTTACATTTTTATGTAAATAACGTAAATTACAGTAAAAAAACGTGTAATTTACATAAAATATGTCAACAATGTGAAAATTTTAAAAAATAACTGGAAATAGTGTATAAATGGTTGGAAGTAGTTATAAAACAGTCCAAAGCTGAAAAACGAGTACAATTAAATTTACGTATAAACTTAAGTATTTACGTATTAACTTAAGTTACTTAAGTATTAACTTAAGTAGATTAATCAGAACTATACTCGCTTTAAACCATTACTGCTTTCTCGGATATCGTGCTAAAATACTCTAAGGCATCATACTCTATGGGAACAGACTCGATACATTGATTCCATTCCACGACTAAACTTGTAGTTATTCTTTAAGTATGGAGTCTAGTATACGCTTAAGTATTTGATATACGATTTTGATACTTCGTCCTCCGACTATTAATTTCATCACTTCCCGTTCTTTCCTGCTATACTCAAAATCACCACTACTGTCTTTTGGTAAGGTGACATTTAATGGTCATCCCACGGCTTTATATTCTTATATTCTTCAGTTGCCTCGATTTAATTAGTGATAATCGTGAGTAAGGTTGCTCGTCTCGTGTAGAAAACGTGGAACGTCGAAAAATAATTTTTAAAATATTAAATTAAATAATAAGAGACTGCCAACTGCGCCTTGCTGCATAAATCGAGTTTCTCTACGGCACTCCTGAAGGAGACAATCTGCATACCATATCCACGCGTATCCACGCGATTCCATCGAGTAGTTTATTCTATTGGTGTCACTTTTAAGGACCGATCTTCGTTTTTCATCCCAATTATCTTATTCTGCCAAAGATGCTTTTTCAACTACCAAAATAGCACATCTGGTTATAATTTCTCACAGCTGTGTTCCAATATATCAGTTTTTTGTATTTGTGTGATTTCTTCCTACTT
Organism: Tipula lateralis; assembly: GCA_963932295.1. NCBI lineage: Eukaryota > Metazoa > Arthropoda > Insecta > Diptera > Tipulidae > Tipula > Tipula lateralis. Next base: position 142,268,524 of record OZ010737.1, read on the forward strand.
CTCTTGTAAATACCAAAAAATAAGAGAACGCACAATCACTCCATTTACATTTTGCTTCCTTTCAAGAGATCAATAGATTTGTTGGAATTTTAGAATCCTTGTAAGGTTTGAGTATAAAAGTAAATATATTGGCGAATTTTGCCGCGTATTCATATTATCTGCCGTATATTTTGGTGTGACCGAATAATTATGGAATCATTCTTTGAAATGAGCAATTATTTATACTGACTACCTCGAGACTACTGGTTGCTTTCAAAGAAATTTCCGCCCAATACATGGCTCTGGTTATACGCATCATAAATATCACCGTTCATTTAGACGGTCAATCATAATTATTTTAAACTTTTACTTATCTACAAATCTAAGCCAAGTTTATTTATGTATCTACACTGCCATCTGTGTTCAAATTTAAAAACAGATATTACAAATGCCAATACATACATGATACTTACGTTTTTTTTTATCAAAACGATATTAAAATTTTTTGACATATTAATTTGTTTTTTGTTTTATTTGTAACGTTAGACAATAAATTTTTACAATAATTAAATTATAAGTTATTAGTTATTAAATTATATAATAGATATCGACCTTGTCATGAAAAGTAGTTATTACGTAATGTAAAAGATAACTTGTGTAATTTACATGTAAATAACATGTAAATAACTGTGTAAACTACATTGTGTAATTTACGCGCCCAACACTGGCGACATTGTGAAGGGGTATTAGCCGTCATTGATAGGCGTCATGAAGACGAGAGCATCACCATGGAAAAATAGAGTTTGGTGTATAATGAACTCAACTTTACGGCCTCTAACCTAAAAATCATTTTATTTAATATGATTAGATAGTACAAAACCCTACAGTATACGATAATAGCGTCTTATAATAATGTAAAGCCACATATATAGAAAATTTTTCATGTAACGATAATTGTCATATCCTCCCACAAAATTGTTATCACGAGCATGTATAAAAGAAAATATGAAATGTTTTAGTTAGAACGCGATATGTGGTTATATAATATGTTCTACACCCACAACATACTTAGTATAATTTTAACTTTAAAGGTCGACATAAAATTGCGAAAGAAGTTCGTTGTACCATCCCATTTTCTTTTATTTTGAAAAACATCGAGCTTTCCAACATTATGTATAATCAATCACAGTAAATTATTAAATTATAAAAATTTGTAAGACACAAATTTTTTCTATATATGTACAGTGTACATGTTTCAATAAAAATTTGCTTTAGATACGTATGTATGTACATAATGTATAGAACATAGAAAAAATCAAACCTTCATGTATGCCACATATTTCAATGGCTTTATTAGTTATTATGTATGCGTATTTAGTAATAAAGCCATTTAAACAGGGAGTTGAACTCATGTATAGACTTGCTGTGCTATAATTATATATTCATACCATAGAACGTTGTTTTTCAATTTTTACATCTTTGAATGCTTAATCGTTTAAGAAAAACTTGTGCGCGTGATACGCATACATACTGTAATGCCAACAGCTAGGCTTGAGATGGAATTACTTGAAAAGTTCAAAATTCTATCGTTGTACTGTTTGTGGGGGCTCGCGGCACTTCTTTCCGCCATTACATACCCAAATCGAGGATGTAGACTACAGTCCAGATTTACGTAGATCTTATAGTACTGACATAGAAGATGGGTTCGGCCCATGAATTCTTCACAATAGGAGGCCATTCACAGATGTGTTCATTCCAGTGTTGCCAGATTGTCAGATTTATCTGAAAATCTCAGTTTTTCTAATAGGTTAAGAGATTTTCAGTTTTTCTAAGAAAATTCAAATTTTGGTCAGTTTTTGTATTAATATTTTTCATTTGTTTTTATTCCAAAATAATGTGTTTAGTAATTTCGTAAACCATGCTGTTTATCAAAATTCTGACTATTTAAAATATTTACTATTTCTTATGTTTTTCATTGAAAAGAAAAAAAGAGAAAAAAATTCCAAAATACCATAAGAGTGACAGAGATCGTTTTCTACTTTTTTCTCTTTTTTTATAGCAAAACTTATTTGATATATTTTGACAAATATATGTTTATAACATAAACAAATTTAATTTTTATTGGCACTGCAAAATAAACAAAATAGCCTTAACATAATTATTCATTTTTAATAAATGACACAAAACCAAATATTAAAATTATGAATTTACCATAAAGCTTCATATTTAAGAAATGACTTCACTTTTAAAATATAACTTCACTGCACAGAATCGATTTCACATCCATATACAATTTTCCTATAAAATTTTTTTCCGGAACTGAATAAAAATCCTTTTTTTCATATATTTTGTCAGTGCTGCTATATTTTTTTTCAGTAACCATAAAAATTTATTCAGATTCTTTGTACTGGAAAATTTTGTATTTCTCTCGTACCTAAAGAGAAATATATTTTTATCCTATTTTGACTATACTGTCATTGTCAGTATATTTTTCAGAATGGAAATCAGATAATTAAACAGCACAAATATTTTTTTGGTCAGATTTTTTTTTCGAACTCAGTGTATTCAGTTTTTTTACATTAAAAACAGTTTTTGTTCAGTTTTTAATAAAATAAATATGGCAACGCTGGTTCATACACACAACCGATCGTAATCAGACGGTGAAAAAATTCCTGTTGCATCCTGCCCCTATTGGGATTCGATCTACTGCACAGTTTGGTAATATACAAAAACCCCCTCTCAGAATCAGTGTTAACATATCTATTTCTTAAAGTTCATTCTTATTCGAAATAAGAATGAACTTTAAGACCTAGATATGTTAACGTTAGCCGAGCGTTATAAAGGAAGTTGCAACAGTAATAAGACACAATTATAGCTTCTGGCGGTCCAACAACTTAGTACGGAGAATTTTAAAATACCTACGTTTCAACCAATCAAGATTTGCCTAAACTGATAGACTCAGGAACAATTCCAGGACTTTAGTGTTTGCTGGGTGACCAATGCTTTAAAGTGAGAGAAGTATCACTAATACCAAGCGCCGATGCTGTTATTCTGGAAGGCGAATCAAGAACAGATATGGATATAAGAACATTACTCGTTGGATGCGTAAATCAAAAGTGCGACGGCACTATACTAAAAAAACAGTGCATTGAAGTGGTTAAGAACATGAGGAACGTAACTCGAGGTGTAAGGGGAACGAGTGTTGTTTCCTTAAGATGATCTTAGTCAGTTTCGACATCTTATGGGAAGCATATTTCCCATAAGATGCCAAAACTGTGGTTAACATTACGTTCTGTTTTCTCGACTGTGGTGCTACAGGGTGGGCTCGGTCGAGCAAACTTAGTCACCATGGAGTATCGATTGGTGGCATCCGTTGTTGTTATCCGCCTTCCAATATCTTACCTTACCCAAATACGAAACTCATCTGTATAACAACGAAAAAAAAAACAAACTAAAACCTAATAAATGTTGTCGATTGTGAGTTTGAGTAATTACGTATTTTATTTGTTTCATGAGACTTATGCTGCAAGAGACCACGAGAGGTGCCCATAGCAGCGAGAAGAATCGATGGTCACGATTAAGGGTCGTTGAGCTATTGGAGACTAGATGGCGGAGGTGACGCGTGAAATGTAATGTCTTTCGAGAGTTTCGGAATTTCGAGAAATATCATGCTGCTGTATTCAAAAGTTCTCGGTTCACCAACCAGGAGCGTGAGAAAAAGAAGAAAACGAGTAAGGTGACGACGCAAAAAAGGGGGATTGGTATTTGGACCATCAAAGGTGACGGTCGCGAAATAAAGAAAAGACAGAAAGGGAATGATTAAGAGTTTGATGACGGTGGAAAGATAACCGCATCCAAACTCAAGCTAAAAAAAAATTGTAAAAAAACCGTGTAAATGTTAATAAAAAAATCATAAACAGTGATTAATATTTTTGTTTGGTGTGATCATATAATTGAAAAAAAAAACGAGAAACATTTTGGATCAATTGTGTCATTACGACGTAGAGTGGTTCGCCATCGGAGACGCGTGAAAGATTACTCAGCTGCAGCGGATAGACGACGGCAATATACAGGTGAGTTTTCCTTGTCTGTCCCACTTTCCGATTTTTCCTTCTCTTCCCTTATTTTCCAACCCTACACTTTCCCTTGATTTCAAGACAATTGATTGATTTTCTTCGAGCTTGCGTGGAGGTTTTTTGAGGTATCAGTAACCCCGCCCGAGTTCCCTCGCTCATACACAGAGCAAAGCCGGACACACGTGCTGATAGACTGGCGCCCAACGTAAGTTATTTTGAAATTGTCTACCCAAGCCACTACCGCGATATTGAGGAGAGCACGTTACACGACTGCGGAACAAATGTAATATACTATTCAGGAGGAGTGCGACAGTTCATAAGTTCCAGGCCCTGGACTGGAAAAAAGTTGATTAACCAAATTGTGATAGACTAGAAAATAAGATACTAGAAAATGAGATTGTCAATAGTCGATAAAGGTGGTAAGAACTAAGGCAAGAATCTTAGAGAGGCGATTGTAGGAGAGGTTGATGGTGTGGTTCTACTCATCAGAAAGAGTAAACTCTAGGCAAGAAGAATATACCAACAAGATTCATCTGTCGCAATGGGCCAATTGAGCCTCAGTGATTGGGGAAAAAGGAAAAAAGACATCAGGAAGGCCAGCTCATTCTGATAAAAAGAAAGCCACTGTAAAAGGTGAGGCTTGGAACGTTTGAATCATATAAGAAATTTGAGATTTGAAGCTCAATGGCTCACTTGCGACGTTGATTTTTTTTAAACTTAGACAAAATGAAGATGTGAATGTGCCAAAATGAAATTTATTCGATATATAGTTGATTTAGTTGAAGAAACATTGAATTTAAATGAATAGATTAGCTTAATGGGTTTGGATTTTTCAACTTTTTTTACTAAAGAGAGCCTCTGAATAATTTAATGTGAATTTTCAAATTAAACCATCACGTTTTTGGAACAGCACTTGTGAATGTTTGCTATTTCGCTAGCCGCTGCTGAAAAAATCAAGCGTAGATAGTAACGATTTAAGTGAGCAAATTACAATTCCAACAACAAAAAGAGTTGAATTGTTACTCGTATGCATAGGATTTGGAAGAATAAAGTGATCCCGTAATTCTTGAGCGCCCTTAAAGAGAACGCCTTAACAATAAAAAATGCGTTTTATAAATCCTACTACCTCACTTCGACTGTGAATTCAGTTCGAACATAATCATACCAAAGAATAGTCTGATGTCTGAAAAATCAATGGAACAGTTGTTGAATGTGCTATAAGGAGCTTGATATCGTCACTTGGATAGTAAATTCTTGTAACTATTGTTAAGACCGTTAATCAAAGAACCTCTTGAACCGTTCATGAAAACTACACAAATGAGGGATAGTTTTGGACATCATTAACCAAGAGCAGAAAATGCCGAATTGCCAATAATTACAAGAGTGTATGAATGAAACTTCACAAAAACACTGGTGTACTGGAAGAAGAGATGGCAAAAAATGTTTTAAGGCTGCTAGACTATGTGCTCATTAACATAATCCAACAGCTGTTATCTACATTATATTTAATAAGTTGTCAGTATTACCTAACCTAAATAAAATTATTTGTTGACTGTTTGACCAGCTGGAAGGAACACATTGTGAACAACGTCACGATCGTCAACCCAAACAGTCAACAAGAATTTGCTTTGACGTAGGTTTTGGTTTTTCTTCAGCACGATATTCACTATATTGTAGACCTGTTACCGGGTCATTAGCTTAGTCGGAGTCTCATCGCCAGTAATAAGGCATTTCAACACAAACACAGCTGAAACACAAAGATATCTAGTGAACATTTACGGCGTCCATAATCTTTTGTAAATAATATGCAGGTGCTAAGAATAGCTCTTAAAATAATATAATTGTTGAAGACAACAACAGCTAAAAAAGTTTTAACACAAATTAGAAGCGTTGCTTAAAGAAAATTCTCAGATTCGGTTCAAATTAGACTTACAGACATAGAAAGAGATTTTTAAGCGGAAACAGCTCTTCCAACAGATGATACTCCGAAGTATATATATAAAACATCTAGTAGAAACACGATAAAATAATTTTAGAGCATGATGACGCTCGATCATGCGGCAATATTCCACCACGTGATCGAGCGTCATCTTGCTACACAACATACAAAACTAGTCATAATCGACAAGGAAATGCTCAAATAAAAAATTGACTCATGGTATGCTTAAGCAGCTTATCCATTCATCTTGTAACCATCGGCAGATTTATAACTGCCATCACAGTGTGTAAATAGTACACGATGCAATTTACACGAGTTACACATACAAAAAATGTGTAATTTACAAAGGTTTAATTTTACGTATGTAAAAAATTATTTTATGTAAAAACCGTTTTATTTTATAACGCCATCTCTTATGAAATCTAATTGTACTGTAAGTACCTGTTAAAAAATCTTCTTACTATTTTACAAATAAAATTTGTACACAGTTAATTTTGTTCGATTAAATACAAAATGTTATTATGTCAAAATAATTTTTGTTTTAGATTTGAATTATTACCAGTTATAGATACAAACTTTAACAAAAAGATTATACTAATCTACTAAACAATATAAAGTGTCTTTTTAAATGGAGGTGTTAACGGATCACGTTAAACGACTGCTAAAGAAAAAGAAATTAAACCGCGAGTTTCACTCAGGCGGTGCAGTGACCTATTGGCCTACGGATATCAGAGAGACTCCTTACAGACTTCGTAATTACAAGATGGAGTTCAGATAACTATACCCATGTAGAGAACAGTAAAAGTTATTATGATAGCCAAAAAATGATTATAAAAGAGAGCAACTCCTCCAAGCACAGTTGACGGGAAGAATTAGTCATCTGAATGAGAAAACACTCGTAATAATCGTCAGGAAATGTATCACAACGCTAGTTATCCAGAGGAAGTGAAAGAACTTCTTATAAAAATAAAAGAACTCACCTATTATAGTTTTTGGCTGATGTAGTTGCGGTGACCAAATTTTAACCAATTATAAATAAAGAAAATTGGGTTCGAAATTCAACACAAAAAACAGATTTGAAGCCTTACCTCGAGCAAACGGAAGAGTAAAAATTACACCTGTATGACATTTAAAAAACTTTATGAAAATCTAGAATAATCTTAATGCGCGTAATGGTCTAGGATATGATGTTATAAGGGGCAGATAATAAATGTGTTATTGGTAAAAACGTTTGGCATCCTTAGCATTTCGACTAAGATATGTACCAAAACAACGAAACTTTGCAGAAGTAACTGTTATACTTAAGCCGAATGAACAACCGAATGATAAAACTTGATTTAGGCCAATTTCTCTACCAGTAACTTTGAACTATTTGAAAAGGTTCTTATTAAAAGATTAAAAAAAATTATCGCAGAAAGAATCTTATTACCTCATATCAGTTACATCGAACTACTGATGTAATCGAGAAATCATTAGAAAGCAAACAAATATGCTCAACTATAATCTGTGATTTAGCGCAAGCATTTGACAAAGTATGAATTCAAGCTTCATCGAGAGCTGAATCACAGGCACCTCTGAGGTTTCATATTTTATATGAGAAGGAATATTCCCAACTAAACAGACTAACAAAGGGATGTGGACCAATTCGTTAACTCCTATCTACTACAGATATACTTCACACAGAAGCAACAATGGTGACTTTTGCCGGTGACTCCACTAGTAAATTACAGAAGGCTATTACTTACCGGATATGTAATTGGACAAATAAATGATGAATTACCAATCCGAATCAACTGTACAAATATAAAAGTTAATCACATAAATATCTCGGTATGACTTTAGATGCTAAACTTGAAGGAAGAAACACATAAAAAGGAGAGAGATGAACAAAACTACGAATAATCTTAACTGGCTCGATGAAGGTAAAAAAATACTCCTTTCACCTAACAACGTTGAGAAGAAAACTAACAGATTTCGCTAATAGCAATTATCCATATCAATTGTTTACGATCAAAGTAAATTCCAGCCACCTTTTACAGATACTGCTTCAATGAAGCAGATAGCAAAAACCAAAAAAAAATTCGAGCTACAATTCACGAAAAACCCAACAGATGGCACTGCGAATAGTATTCGTTTTTATATGTAATTTACATATTATGTACGCCGTAGGGAGCGATCTGGCATCTTCAAATTGAAACAGTATGAAGAGCTCACTCGTGATCTTAACCAGTGGAGTCAGATTGTTGACACGATACGGGTTAAGTTATTTAAAAAAACTTTTTTTTACACGTCCCAACAGTGCCTGCCTGCATACATTGTAAATTTTCTACAATGAATAAATTCAAATACAATACCTATGCAGAATTAAATCTGAAAACTATGCCTACCAAATTCTAAATACCAGTACATAACATTACGACAAGGCGATGAAAATAGTTATGAATTCACCACAAAGTATTTACGTACATATCACACCAACTATTCGACAGATTTAAATAATATTTAATATATTTTATTACTGATATAATACCAGATTTAATTTGGCGGTTCTAGATTTTATTGTGAACGAGAGCACTCATTTTAATTGGCATTCGTTTTAATTCAATATATATGTATGTACAAAAAGGGGTTTCCAATAAGAGGTTTCATTTTGAGTGCCTGCTATTTGTGCAACACCTTCTCGGTCGGCAATAGTCAAACTGGTGGATAAATGTGAGGTGGGGACAAGTTAGTGAATCAAAACCGTGTGCGTCGCTTTAGAACAACTGAGAATATTTCTGCTGCAGCCCGTAGTGCTGAAGAAAACATAGGTTTATCGATTCCTCGTCGATCTTTGGAATTAGACATTTCACAAACGACATAACACCGAATTTTGCATAAAGACTTATAGGTCTTAAGGCTTTAAAAGTCCAGTTAACACAAGAACTCAAGCCGGTCGATAACCATAAACGATCTTCGCTGATTGGAATCTTCAGAATCATCCGGATATCATCAGAAAATCATCTTCAGTAATGAGGTTTATTTTCACGGTACCTCCGTCCTAGGGTCATCTTAATGTAAAATAATCTTTGGTTATATGCAATCAAAACGGTAGCGAGACTTTTGCCTTACCATTAATGATTTTTTATGTCCGGAATTGCAACGATTTGATGTGGACGACGTTTATTTTCTGCAAGATTGGTGATTTAACACATTTAGACTATTTTTTGGGCCACGTGAAAGATAAGGTCTACGCCACTGCTCCACAGTCGATTCAAGCCCTTAAAGATGGAATTCGTGAAGTTATCAAGGACATACTGCCGGCAATTTACGAATTGGTCATGGAATTTCATGAAAAGGATATGGTGACCTCTTATCGGAAAACCCTTTATAAACGACAAGTTATACACAAAAAATTTCCCAACTGTCATAACTATATATAATACTTTGTAGCACAGTACAAAAAATATAAATTTTCATCCATAAAGTACTGTTGCGAGTGTGTGTACTATGTAAATAAATTTTGAATGACAGCATAAAGATTTTTTGGTTTAAAATTTAACTCTAGCACATATATAGCATACATACCTACTCATATATGTATTTATGTACTTGATATCGTACCATTTAGTCTTTTAATATTTCAATCAAATACTGTATACAATTCCAAAAAAAAAAAAATTTTCAACTTTAAAATTTATAGTTTAGATGTTGCTGTTTCCCAAAGTTCATCAGTTGGCTATAACATAATTTTTAACTTTGTTGTTGCTAAATATGGTTTTTATAGAGTTTGGATACAATAAATTGTTATTCAACACAAAAAAAAAGGGAAAAAAGTTTGGTGGTGTATGACGTTAGAGCTTTTTTTCTATTTATGAGTTGATCGTTCTTATAAATTTTTTTGCAAACATTTAACTTCGTTCCGCTACCGTACGATACCAAAACTCAGTTTATTTAATTCGGTTACCATTATGTCCATTTAACTCAATGTCAAGTAGATCTACTGAACATTTCAGTTTGGTTTTTGGATTGGCAAATCTAAAGAATCGAATTAAGTGCACAACCACATAGTTGCTTGTATAGTTTATGTTTGCATTTAATTTATTTACAACACATTTATGTCCAAACATTGAACAACATGTATTCAAATTTATTTTATTTGGATTTATTTAATTATGGAAATGTCAGACATGGCATGGTGAAATAAATGTGAATTATTTTATTAAGTTCACTGATTGAAAACATTGTGAAAAGTAAATAAATCTTTTTAATTAACTTATAAAGAGTGATTCAATAGGAGGCACTTTTTCCAATTGAGATTCATGCGTGACAACTGTCATGTTCATATGACATTTGTGTTCAGTATTCTAATGAGGATATTGCTGCTGTAACTGAAATTAAACGTGAAGACCACAATAAATCGATTCGTCACCGCGTTCTCAAGCTCTGCTTCCCTCATATGGCATACAAAATAAAGCTTGTTCAAAAATTGGAACCGGTTGACCTTCGTTAACGTCGTCGATTTGGTTTATGAGCGTTCGAACAGCTCCATTCCGTTTTTTTTATCGAAAAATTGTTTTCAGCGATGAAACTAATTTTTGGCTGAATGGGTACGTCACCAAATAAAATTGTCAAAAAACAGAATTTTGTTTGAGATTCAAGAGCTAATTTTTCGACATAATCCGGAATCTGATTTATCTCAAGCTTAAATAAAATTATGCATGAATATGGAAAATATGCATTACTGTACAATTTGTTGAACAGCAGTATCAGTAATAAAGTGGTTAAAATGTGGCCTAGCGATTCTACCCATCGAAAGCGGGTCATCTATACAATTTACAGTGAAATTTTACATATGAGATAATGTGTAATATGAGATAATGTGTAATAGTCATACCTATTTCAGCCATGTGGTCGCCGGTCAATAGATGGCGCACTCTGAATTACTTATGTTCACACTGTTTTCGCAGCAATTGCGGCGTATCTCGCTAATAACACGCCAAATGCTGTGTTCTATGTGTTCAATCTGGTTTGTCAGCGTAGACAAATTACTTAACATATTCCGAAAGCAAATAATCGAATGATGTTAAATCACACAACCTCAGTGGTCATTCTAGTACATGAAGTTAGTCTTTAATCAAATGTTTCTTTCAGTAAATTAATTGTATCCCGCAATTTGTGGCATGTTGCACATATCAGCAAGATTTATGCAATCCAATTGGTTAGAAGTTATGTCTTACCGTTCACTGTAAGATTCTATCATCGTTTTTGAAAAATACTCCATAAAGTGAATCGACACATTTCCAGTTACTGATAACGACGTCGAATTGTTCAACGTCTTACAGGATGATAGTTAACTAAAGTAATTGCTTTGATGGACGATTATGCACGATAAGTTGGGCAAACAGTACTATTATTTTGGTAAAACATTTCAATAATTCGCAAGCGTTGTCCTTAAGAAGAAGTCGATTCATTATAAAATGGCAAATCAAATATTTATATAATGCCAATGATAAAGAAAATGCTTCTGATTCGAAACTATCATAAACAGTACATAAGTACATGCTTTCCTTACGGGACTTCCACTTGGAAACAAACATGAACACGTACACTTAAACATCTCGAAGTCAGATTACAAATTAGAAGATGTTTATATCTGTTTTGAATCAAATTCGTAGACAGAGGTAATTAGATTGCAATGCTACAATGGAAGTCAGGTAGAACAGGGAAATATACAAAACTGGTCAAATTCCCATGAATGACATGTTCATTGAGGATCAATCAAATGAAATGCCGCATTCAAATCTCTTGGTGGAGGGTTTTACTGTGACAAACTGTATTTACTTTTTTTGATTAGTTTAGCGAAAGGAGTTATTCCGAGAACGAAATGGCCGGCCATGAAGCGGATCTTTAAAGCGAATCTTTAACAAGGAAGAATTATTCCTCTGGCCTATCAGTGGATTAAGTGATCGCGCACGGACGATTGTTTCCAACTATTAAGAAACATCTCGGGAGGCAATGTAATAGAGATAGAGATACTTGAACAGTAATCATTTTTTGTTGGTCTCAAAATCAACAAGTTAAAAACCACATATCTGCGTTAACATTAACTTTAACGCGATGATGAGATTGAAGTATTTTGAATTTTTTATCACTGATGATAATTGTGAGGGACAGGATACCAAGTTCCGCCTTTACACTGGGTTTTATATGTTTCACTTCTGGAATCAAACTATTTTACAAATGCGGGTAAAGTGAAATTGTACAGAGATTTAATTAGACCGGTTGTTATATGTGGACATTCGGATGAATAAGAGAACAGGCTTATACAATTCGAGCGAAGAAATATGCGTGAGATAAATCGTTCCACATATCATGTTCTGTATCATTTATACATCGAATTATCAGTCAAGTGCGACGTGTTGGTCCGTATCAATATTTTAACAGAGACGAGGTCTCTCGGCGGAAGCTTGGTTTTCTTATAAACTCTCAGGTATGATAAACTGAAAGAAAATCGGTTATAGCTGCGACAGTTGGGGCAAAATTTTAACCGTCGAATTCCGATAGGTGCTAGATGCAAAGCGTTCAATGACGAGTGTTATCGATTAATATATCTACGACTTTGTAGTGTACTATTATAGTGCAAACTCATAAGGCGTTTCTTTCTCCATATCAGTATACTATCGCCTGTCATGAAACAGTGTGATGTGAAGATGGTTGATGCAAATCGGGCATATAATCATGTTTCGACCCCAAAACAGACAGTAGAGGCACAAATTAACGAAATATTTTAAACCAAGCTCGACAAATAACTCATAATACGAGATTCTCAATAATACGAGAACATTATAAATTACGAAAAAAAAAACATTTACTTAGCAGCCGTGGAATATTTTTCTAACACTGAACAGATTTGTATCAGAAGTGAAGCACAGCAAGTAAATACGGTAACATTAAGATGTTAATTGCCTCCAGTGTTGCTCCACACGTAATTTTTAAAAGTGTACACTTAAGTATGACAATAATTAAGTCAAACCATTATCATGTAGAAAAGTCGACAGTTACGTAAATAATGTCGAAAACAGCATTGATATGCCAGAAATTTAACACAAATGAAAGCTGAAAATCCTGATTATAACTAACGTAATGCGACAATAACATTTGAGTGAATGCCTAATTTCTATACTACGATCAATCATCGTCCGTCATTTTACCAGGACGCCCTCTGAATTTTGTTGAGACTAACATCCAGAAAAAATTGTGTATATTTCAAATGGATGTCGTATCTCAACTATCTTTATCTTTAATCATGGGATCAAGAGTATATAATCTGCTTTTACTAATAATCAACATTTTGTGAATTTAAAAGAAAATTTATGGGTTAATGGCCGTAAACTTCCCTAACCTAAAGTTTTTGATCAATGGCGACAATCATACTCGAGATCGCGGAGTTCTAAGCACTCTTAAGCACTAAACTACAAAATGATATGCTAACGTGAACTGTCACCGTACTAGTCTGCTACAACAATTTCTTGTTTTAAAGCGCTCAAAACCTATCGGAAAGATTTTGCGTTTGGAACCTTTACTGAAGACGTTGCTTAATCTCAAATTAATTGGATGGATGACGATTAATATTTGTTATGTATAAAGCCCAGAAATTGAGTTTGATATACATAGAAGGGCGTATTTTTATTCAATTTGGCCCTTTGCAATTAATTGGGACTAGGTTTTAAATACATAACATCAATTAAGTGGCCGCCTTTATTGACCAAAGCAAAATGTGCCCTTTTTCATTTTCCATTACCTTTTTGAGGATCTCGGATGGTATAGCGATGATTTCGGCACGAATTTTTACCTTGAGCTTGATAATGGTCTAAAGCTTGCTGGCGTATACCTTGCCTTATACCATGCCGTAGACATATACCTTTTGATCTCACAAAAAAGAAAGTCCGAACGGGTTATGCCGTAGATCTGTCAGCCTGTAAATTGCGCACCTTTTGACATCAAATGTCCAGGAAATTTTCGTTTCAGAAACTGAATTGTTATAGATTTGCGAAACCAGTTCAAGAGTTTTTTCACGCATTTAAAAGGAGACTTAAATGGTCCCGCCCAAACGATTGGTTGGTCTTCTCAAACAAAATGAGCAACTGTTTTGCTGTATTTCAAGCGACGTAGATGGTCTGCTGGCATTATTCCTTGTATTAATTGCACTTTATACTAAAAAAAAAAAAATCATCTTTCAAAATGCTCCACAAAGTGGTTCCACTTAGATGCCAAAATGCTGACCACGACGACGGAACGAAAAAATTTTAATTTGGCCAACACTCTGTATGACCGCATCACCCAGATCATTGAAACTTCTTGGTCGTTGAAGTTTTGTCCTGAAAAAATACGATCCATAACTATGAATAGTTTAGTGGAACGGTGCCTGTTGGCCACGATATTTTTGACGATAAGCGCGAATTGAGTTAACCGAACTCAACGACTATTTTCAATAGTGTTAAAATCACGATATAAATTCATCAAAACCAAACCCCAAGAGGACTTATATTCCAGATCAAAACAACGTAGCAAATGATAACTTTTCTCTTACTCCACACTTGCATAGTATATCACCAACTTATCTGAATCCAGTCACCAAGTCTCGCCGAATCAGGTATTTCATTTGATATTCACCTAATGGACTACCAGCCGATTAATTCATCCTTCAGGTTGAAACACTCGCGATTACAATGTTTAACTCCGACCAATAGGGGTACAGCTTTACACTGGTATTGGAGTTAGCGACGTAGCAATCCCAACCTTAGATGGAGCCATTGAGAAATAAATTTTTGGAAAAGTTTGAGGATCGTCGAATGGACGTAGAGATTAGACAACAGATTGCAACACGACGACAACAACCAAAAGAAAGTTTTTCACAATTTTACCAACATGCTTGTGGCTTAAATCTCCAATGCCATATACACCGTACCCTGATGAGCGACTTATCGAATTATTATTTTACGAATGAATAGGTATTTTACGAATGTGATTGATCTGATCAAAAATTGTTCTGCATGAGAAAATACTTGGTCACGCCTCAAAGTCAATCCTCATTATAATAAATTTTCGAGGGCAGCAATTAATGAAATGGACTACTACGGACAATTGTGAATTTAATGATGAAAAGGAGACATCAACTAGTTAGAATATAACTGCATTAAAATGTTCGAATAGTAACGATATCATACCCAAGGTCACCTCGTCTCAATCTCAAAACCCATAAGATCGTTAATTCAAATCAGCTGATAGAGAGCCGGTATGTTATAACTGTTGAGATCTAGGACATACTTTTAGAGAGCCCGCATTTCCTCATGGAATATTTTGTTATCGATGTGGATGTTGTAATACTACTAGTCCCTATTGTCCACGCTGTATGGGAAAATTAACGAGAGGCAAGTGTAGATCTGGGGTCCCTGCACCTCAAAATAAGTCAGATTTCAGTTAGAATGTAGGAACATCAGTGCCCGTTAAACACCAACCATCCCGCATTATGAATAGCTCCCAATTACAAGACCTACCAATTCCCCATTAAACGCATCAGTCACATGGAAATCAAACGGAACGGTCTCGGCTGTATTAGTACAATAAAAGGCAACGGCAGGCTGTTGTTTCAGCTACCATTATAAACACGGTACTCAATGATTCTCGACCATATGTTGATGTGCTTATTAATGGTATAAAACATACAGGACTCTTAGATAGTTGAGCTATCAGCTGTTAGTATTTCAGGGGCAGGGTCGGAAATACTTCAGTTAGTCCTCTGTTGGTTTTCATGGTTTATTATCACCTATCAGTTCTGTCATTGGAGAAAAAAGTGAGCAGCGGTTTATGCGATTTCAAACATGCCAGTCAAACAAAAATTAATGTATATCGAGCTGGATCGGATGCTTTCTCTCGGTGTTATCGTGGTGAGTCGGGGCCTTGGTCTTCTCCAATCACTCTTGTGCATAAGGCCAATGATAGAGTGCGGTTATGCCTGGGTACCCGTGAACTGAACAAATGTACTGTGAAAGATACAACAAATTTGTTCTGAGCCACCAATTAACAATTAAAACCCACAATGGGAAAACCAACCTCTATCGTCACGGCCATTTCAAAGAATATATATTGACTTATTGGGCCCTTATCCAAGATCCAAGCTGGGAAATTGGTTTGTGTCAAAAGTTTTGGATCACTTTTCGAAATTTATTTTGCTAAACGCTTTACGAGAAGTTAATGCTAAATCATTATGCGAATACCGAATTTTCAACTTATTTTTGGTTTCAGAGACAGTCTGAGGAACTCCGGCACTTTTGGAGTGTGTCGTTGATGATCTCACATTTAGCACTACGTTGATCTTTCGGTCTTTGAGAAAGACTTTTATCCACTTAAAGGTCATCATATCCAAGCCGTATGCCACAAATTCACAAATGAGATTCTCATGCCAAACCTTGTCAAAAGCCTTGAATCTATCCTAAGCGATTGCAAAGGCTTCTCCGTGGTGCTCAAGGGCGAGATTTCATTTGTTTGTAACATACGTCAAGAGATCGGTTGTGGCGCGGCTTTCGCCGAAGCCATATTGTTTATCTAAAATTATTTTTATTAATCTCGAGATAATGCACCAGTTGTTGTTTAATGCATTTCTCAAAAACTTTAGCCACGGCTGACCCAATTAATTTTGGCTAGTAGTTTGAGGGGTCAGTTTTATCACAACCACGTTTAAGAACCGATTGTACCATCGCACTCTTCCAGGCGTTCGGGTATTTACCTTGCTTATAAGAAAGGAGAACAATTTTATTTAATATTGGAGCCAAATCACTAGGAAACTCCTTCAATACTAGAACAGAAATATGATACATTTGAGATGTTGATAGGATTCATTTTGGAACCACAATACGTGATTGATGGAGGCGTAACTCCATCCGGGACAACTAAGGTCGAGTTCGATGTGAAGACGTTTGCCAGTAAGTCGGCCTGCAAATATGGACCCACCACCAAAGCACCATCTGCACATTTCAATGCTGAAATAGATGTTTTAGAAATATATGCAACCGATGCGACTATCTGGTAAAAGTTGCGATCGAAGATTTTCAACTCGGAAGCCTTAGTGGCTTTCTTGTTCTCGGCTCTTTTCACTTTCTTAGCACAGATTTTTTTAAAGATCTTACGTGTGGTCTTATATTCTTCAAACGAAATTTCATTACGCTTATATCTCTTGTAAGCAGATTTATTTTGCCTGGAATAAACGACAGTTATTTATTTGTTAATTCTAAATCAGATCGAGTTGGTATAATTAGGGAAAAGGTACTCTTGCTTTTAAAACTGGCCTATGAAAAAAGTGCTCAATCGTATGACAAATCAGGACAGAAAGTCTTCGTAAGTTCATACCACTGGGGAGATATAACAACACTGAGGAGATACAACATTTCCGTAGCGTCGAAAATATATATGCGGATGTCATCAATCAAACCCGTTTCTGATGGGTAGGGATTTGATATAAAAAAAACCATAGAGAGTGGATTGTTTTAAATGAGTCTGATTAGCAAAATATAGATAATCAAATATGCTACATTGAATAAGGATTTGAAACATTAGCGCCACCTCCAACAGCCATGTCTAATCCCAATTCGAAAATAGAACAAAACAATTAGGATTTTTCCCCGTTGTGAATCATTTATTATCCAAAAAAAAGAAAATTACTGAACATTGGCATTCAATCATCAATTTATTTTTCATACAATTGAATTTTCTACCAACAATTTTTGTAAATTAATCAAAATAATTGGATTCTCTTTTCGAAATCTTTCATACGAGTATAACTGGCGATGGTGCTGATTAGTTTTGTTCTGCAGTCCTTTTGTTGTTTATTTTTCGATATGCTATAATTTTATGTTCAGCAGCAGCAATCCAATATGCTATATACATTTTTATGTATTTAATCTAATTATAATGATTTATTATTTTCGTAGACACATCGACAAATCGATACATATTATTAAGAGCAACAAACTTTAACCATCTTATAAGGTCGTACGGTGGGATAGTCCATGGGAGGTAGTGTTAATGCTTTTAATTTAATGAATTACAAATAGTGGTCTATACTATAAATATTTATGATTGATTGGGTGTTTACCAGCATTCACTTATATATTATGGTAAATGTGTTATGCTTTTCGTTTTAATTCCTTGTACGAGTTGAATGTGACCGTTAATATACGAGTACGATATTTAAGACACGACACGTACATCTCATATTAAGATTTTATTTGATTATCAATCAATTTTTTTATGTATATATGTCGAGGGTTTTTCCGCATCGATAGTACATAGATAGGATAATTCACTACCATTTTCATTGTATTTTGCATAACGCTACATGGACTATAAACACCAGTTTTTACGCTACATATATAATATAATCTTACATAATATTGAACGTAATTTATGAGAGGTTGACAATACCAATATAACATATATTCTTACATATACATATATATATCATAATGCACACATTATTTATAGCGATACGTGAGGAGCAGATGAAGTATCTTTGAATATAAAACAGTTACTGTATATCGAACCAAAAAGAGGGCATTCAAATAAATCTTGTATATATGGGTAACGTGATTAACGTGAAACCATTTATTTTGAGGGTATCCAGATTTTTAAAATGAAGCGGAATTGATACTATAAGATAAGGCTTTCAGCTATAGACTTTATGGCGTTATACATCGCAATTTTTTTTTTCGGTTTTTACAGGCCATTATTGGCCCGTACCGTGTCAACAATCTGACTCCAACGGTTTCGATCACGAGCCAGATCTTCAAACTGTTGCAAAAAGTTGGAAGATGCCAGATCGCTCTCTACGCCGTGGAGCCATCGTCGCCGACAGCGACCTCTTCGCCTACCGAAAGGCGGTTCTCCGTTAAAGGTTCGCTGTATCATTCGGTTCGGATCAGCACGCAGAACGTATCCGAGCCAGCGTACTAGCTGTCCTTTAATTTCATGCACGATATCAGGAATTTGCAATAAATTTCTGATCTCGTGATTGAAAAGAACTCGGTAAGTGCCATCGACGTCGCGTTTTGGACCATATATCACACTCATGATTCTTCTCTCGAATGTTAGAAGCCATCTTTCGCACTCATCCGTCAAGGTCCAACTCTCACATCCATACATGACAACGGGTCTGATCAACATCCTGTACAGCTTCAGCTTATCCGTATTTGCAAGATATTTTGATTTCAGCAGTGGACGTAGAGGATACAAAGCCCGATTGCCAGCGCAAGGCGGACCTTGATATCCTCGCCCACACTATTATCGTGAGTAATGAGAGATCCAAGATACTTGAATCTCATCACTCCTTCAAACGTGTGGTTTCCACTACTGAAATCAATTGCGTCTTGGTCTCGAAAACCAGAGATTGGAAGCTGAAAACTGTTCCAGTGGATCAAGTATCTCTTTCACTCCGTTGCCATTTAATCCAATCACACAGATATCATCTGCATATGCAAGAAGTTGATTGGATTGTCGGAATAAGATATTGTCCTGAGGTGTTGCAATTTTACGAGGGATGTATTCCAACATTTGATTAAAAAGTATCGCGGGGACAGCGCATCTCCTTGTCGAACACCAGAAGTAATTGCAAAAATTCTCGATAGCCTGTTCTCAACTTTGACACAGCATTGTGACTGCGTTACTGTCATTTTACACAGATGAACATATTTTTTTGGTATTCCTAAATATTCAAGCGCATACCATAGTCTCTCTCGATTAATCGAGTCATAGGCTTGCTTGAAATCTAGGAATACCTGGTGTAAATCGCGAGATGTTTCATAGTACTTGGAAAGAATCATCCGTAGCGAAAAAACTTGATCAGTGACTGACCGATTTGGACGGAATCCTCTTTGGTAGTCACCGACAATTTCCTCCGCTAAAGTAGTAATTCTTCCCAAGATAATGTATGACAGTAACTTGTATGCTGTGCAAAGGAGAGCTATACCGCGATAGTTCTCGCATTTCATGCGATCACCCTTTTTGAATATTGGGCATAACGCAGCCACTTTCCATTCATTAGGCATCATTTCATTTCGCCATACCAATCGAACAAGGTCGAAAAGACAGTTCCACAAAGTTAGCCCTCCGAATATCAAGAGCTCTGAATTAATGCAATCAACCCCTGGTGAACGCGTTTTCTTTAATCTCTGCATGGCCATTGTGAATTCCACATAGGATGGATCCTCAATGAACATCTCCGCGGTCTGTATTTGAGGGTATTCAAATACAGCTTGTGATACATGTGGAACATTAAGTAGATCAGAAAAATGTTCACGCCATGTATCGAGTACCGCATCGACGTTAACACAGAGGTTTCCACCCTGGTCCCGAATGGCAGTTGACCGAGATCTTACGGTATTGTGCAATTCGGTGATTCCTTTAAAGAAACCACGCGAATTATGTGCTCATTGCTGAGTTGT
Source organism: Tipula lateralis (assembly GCA_963932295.1). Classification (NCBI taxonomy): domain Eukaryota; kingdom Metazoa; phylum Arthropoda; class Insecta; order Diptera; family Tipulidae; genus Tipula; species Tipula lateralis. The sequence goes on from OZ010737.1 coordinate 142,288,995, forward strand.
TGTACTCTTAAGACATTGGTCTTCCACCATTAACGCTTCTTCTGTCTACAAATGCGTTTAGCTGTCCTCCTAGCAAGAACTGCCTTGTTTTTCCTTGCACTTGTAAACCGAGTCTGCGCTTCATTGTGGGCTATATTGCGTGGCTCAACAGCAAGACGACACTCCTCATCAAACCAATCATTTTTGGGCTTAGTTTTCACTATACCGAGAGTGTACTGGGCAGCATCGACAACCGAGGTTTTCAATGCTTCCCAGACACTGTTCACATCATCAGATTGGTAATTGGATTGCATAATGCTATTACTGACAAGATCTTGATATTTTCTTTGCGTTTCTTCATTTATCAGACCTTCATATGAGAATCGCGTTTTATATTCTCCTATCCTCCTTGACTTGTACGAAAATTTCCATCGTAGCTTTGCAGCAACCATAAAATGCTCCCTGCTTACGAATTTGGTGGACGACCGATACGATCTCACGTCTTGGTCAACCCGAGCCCGGTCTTACAAAATCAACACATGGTCAATTTGGCTTCGGGATGTTTTACGTGGATGTGTCCATGTTTCCAAATGGATGTTTTTGTGGGGAAAGAATGTACTTGCCACTTGGAGATCATGTGCGATCGCAAAGTACATCATTCTTTCCCCATTTTCTGTCGCAGTTTCGTGTCGGGAGTACGGACCTATATTATTACATAAGTCGGTGTGATTTCTGCCAGCTCTAGCATTAAAGTCACCAATCACCAATTTGACATCGTGCTCCGGTATAGAACCCATCAGATTATCCAAATTATTGTAAAATGAGTCTTTATCCTGGGATTGGCTTACATCAGTGGGCGTATGTATTCAGACAATTGACAGGTTGGCTAATCTCATGTGCAAGCGAAGTTTACACATTCGATTACCGACTGCTTGGAAGTCCAACACAGCCTTTTTTACCTGCGGCCCAATGAGAAAGCCAACTCCAAGATTTCCAAGGTCATCTCCACTGTGTAGCAACGTAAAGCCCTGGGACACATGGACTCCACTTTTAGGCCATCGAGTTTCTTGGAGTGCTACGAGTTCCAACCGATACTCCTTCATACATGTGATAAAGCCGTCCAACGCGCCAGGTTTTCTTAGTGACTGCACGTTCCACGTGCTGATCCTCAATCTCGTATCCGGGTACTTAAGCGGGGGGTTATTGTTATTTAGGCGGTATCCGATTTTTTTGTTTTTGTTGACATTTTTAACTGTAATTGTTTTTTACGGTTGCGGGTCGTCAGCCCAGCAATCCAACCAGATTTGGTCGCCTCCTACGACAAGCTCTGGATACTGTGGTGGTATTCTATGGATCTCAGGTTTCGTTCGAAATATTTACGAAGCATGGTTGGCCCCACCCACAGGGCCTATACATCGCTAATATTTGAATCAAATAAATTTTTCATACTTTTTTTATGTTATTTCCCTGTGGGTGATAGAATTTCAGGCATAGATTGCCCCAATATCTCCTCCCAGAGTGTACACTCACAGTCACAAAATCTGTTTGTATTTTCTAATGAAGCCCAGGATAGCCTCAAGGTCGTCAGTTTATCCTCAACTAGGACTCTTGATCAACAGCCGTGCAGCATTTGGAGAGAGTATTATACTCAACAGTTTCTTCTTTTCCTCCCCTAAACTGTTCACAGTTTGTATTGATTCATTCTTAACATGTGATTCTCAACAGGGAACAAAATCCACGAAGGCCCTATCAAGATCCGAAAAGCACGTCTATCATAATTTAAAAAAAGGTGACAGGAGTTGAGGTTGTCCCATCTTATTTAGTTCAGACCACCAAGAGACTCAGGAGAGATTGAAAATAAGACGATCTGTGAAATTCACCTCCGTTATACATAGTGCGGTTTTCAAAATAGCAGAACTATTGGCTCTGGCAACACTTGTGTCTTTCTTTCTTTGACAAAAACTCAGTATATTATTTCTAGTTTACGAAATAAGTCGCTTGATGCTCCATTAAAAGAAGAAAATGTTGGAAATTATACATCCAAAATAAAGAAAATCCATGCAAGAGAAACGAACATCAGCCGATGTTCCATGCAACAAAGTTCAATTGGTCCAGAGCAATTGGGCCCCGTGGCCACCAGCTTCGATATCGATTCGCTGTGTGGACCTACTATAAACTGGAAATAATTAAAGATTTGATTTATCATCTTTTCGGACCAGGCGCATATCCATCTCAGTTGGTTCATAAATACACAAAATTATTGCATTTGGAGATGGAAAAATCCACAAGGATATGTGGAGAAGCCAATGCATCAATTGCGTGTTACTGTTTGGGCGGCATTATTGGTTTGGAGGTTGTCCAAACCATTCAGCATTTGAAAGGCAAATTTGAAAGGCCGTAACAAATCGACATACAATCCAAAATGTGCTCAGAAATTGGACCAACCGAAAGGCCAGCCCGACTTTCATTTGAATATAATCATTTTACATACATAACCAGGAGGGTTGTACTTTCAACCTTCTTGGTTATTTATGGAAAATGATGGACTGTTTTATTACAAATTGTGATTTTCGGTAATAATTAACAACATAATTTTCTGAAAACGTGTTCGTAACCATAGTGTCCAAATGCATGTTGGAGGGATGAAAATTTCAACACTCTACAAGATACTTTATATTCCTTATCTAAGAAATTTATAATCGAATATGTAAGATTTGCTTTTGTATAAAATAGGTAACCCGCCAAATTTATAAGGGCAAGCCCGACCCAAGGTAAAATCTCATTTTATAATAATTTTATATTAGTCTCTAACCAAACACTATACCTAATGTCTTGAGGCATAAAAATCAGCAATTTGCGTGTTTCTATTCTATAAGGAATTCTTCAACGCCATGCATAGATTTAAGAATAATTGTTCATCTGGAGTTGATTGCATTAATTCAGAGGTTTTGATAAAACGGATTAAACGTTAATCCACCGTGTTCTATACGTGGAAACAACACTTTTAAATACAAATGTAATTATATGAGTTTATCACACAAAACGTGCTTTTCATATGAAATTATTCTCCCTCCTCTCGACATAGAACCGCCCAGTATCTAATTTTGAAAAGGTGGCTACTCAAAATGCTCGCTCTTATCTTGTAATTAAATTATCGTGTATATAAAAGGGTAATCATATTCGTCAGTTGGTACTTAACAGTTAAATTCACACAAACATTTCCTATTCAAATTTTATCTGTTTCGCATGGTTCAATTCTTAAGCAAGATAACATATTTATTATTTTACCAAGATTTCAGAATAAGATTAATTAAATTACGGATTATGAAGAAATTAAAAATATTTAATTGTGCAATTAAAGCATGGGAATGAGACAAAATTGTATGATTAGATTTAGTATATGAAGATTTAAAAGACCTCCACGTTTTGAAACCGCGAACCGTGTGATTGAAAATAGAGCTGACACCTCGTTCATCTTTGATAATATTTATAATTTATCTCAGTGAATCCTATTTGAATGTCACTGTCTCAGAAAATATCCAGCTGTAAGTACATATATCCCAGTTATAAAACAGTCTACGATGCAAATAATAAATAACCGAAAGATTAATAGTCCCAAATTAGTTCTGGTTTTTCCGTATTCTGATATTAAGATTACCAGCTGGACCTCTTAAGGAAGTACAGTACTTCTCTGCCGTTTTACAATATGTAATATACTTATTTTTATGCTGTTAGAGTTAGCCGAAATTTTCTAGACGAAAAAATAAAAAATATCGATCATGCAGATAGTGTCTTTGTTATTCCAGCGGAAAGCTAAAATTTTAATAGTTTTTGATTGATTATCAATCGAAAATTATTGTAATACATTTTCTAGGCCCAAACAAAATTTTGTGCATCAAAAAACTACGAAATTTAACGGAAAAACTCTTAAATTAAAAATAAATAAAATAAACACATGTAATAATGTCTAAGTTCACAAATCTCTATAAATTCAACCTCTCGAGTTTTATGGCTAGATATAGATTTATTTTAAGCGGTTTGTCAGTGATTATCAATGGAAAAAAAATTTGAGCAAGCTTCATGTGGCGAGTCCAGGAAAATTCGATTCATTGAACTCGAAGTCCAAACTTCTAAAATCTCTATAAAATCAACCTCTAGAGTGTTATGGCTGGATATACGTTTATTTTAAGCGGTTTATTAATAGCGTTCACTGGAATTTGAGTCAAGTTTCTTGTGGGGAGCTTTTTTTGTGTTTTAGTTTTTTTTTAATTTTTTAATTAATTTTAGTTTTTTAAATACTTTTTAATGGTTTTATTATTTTTTTAAATTAATATTCTTTGATTAATTATAATAATCAAATTTTTAATACTCGTCCATTGTACAAAGCGGACAGTTAAATGAATTAGAAAGATTGAAGTCAGTTATATCAAGACCAACTTCAACGTTTGTATAGCAATTTGAACATCTAATCGAATTGCTACCTTAATTAGCATCCTCACCACACATGCAAATGCTACTTCTTAAAAGGTCTTTTCGTATTTCTTGTCTTTTATTAGGTATATTGATATTATCATCTTTGGGAATAAATTTGTTTCGCAAGAACGCTTCTGCGTGTATCATCATATATAATTCACAGTCACAAGCAGCAAAATAAAGTGGCTGAAATTTATCTGGGAAGTAATTATTTTTTTCCATATTGTTGTAATAACCAACAAAATTTATAAACCTTTTGAAGCATTTCTCATAATATAATTTAGCACTTTGTCTTAATTCTTTGTCAAGCGTAATTGAATGACTACATATTTACGTGTCTTGTAACTTATAAAAATGTCGTTTCTTTTCATCGAAAATGGGTATTAATAAATATGGTTTATTTTAATAAAAATTGATAGCCATATATTTAAGGTCGTTAGATCAGATATCGGAAAAAAATAATATTGATCCAAAACTAAACATTTCAATTTGCAGCCAAATATCAGTTATTTCATGCTCGACCCAATTTGTGCCAGATAATGAATTGAAACTCTCAAAATATATAGTATTTGTGTTAGCCTCACATACCAAATAATTAATATATATATTATCAATTACGTAGTGATGATAATTTGTTTTACGTTTTTCATTAAATTATTTGAAAACTTAAGATTCATATAGGGTCATTGTCATCTCCCATGATTGTGTCGTCGGGATTCTGACCGCAAATCAGTGCACTACTAACCCTTAAATACCAATTGTAACCCTTAAATACCAATTGTATCTATATTTTTCAGCCATATTTCCGGGTAAATCACCAATTTTAGACCGTAAACAATTTTTTTCAGTTTCACGTGTAAGTTTGGGTTTTTGCTACGATTTTTCATATTTTTATTTACAGATATGGCAAATGTTTTCAAAATTGACCTTTGTACGCTTACGGAAGATATAGTTCAAGAACTTATCTTTAATAGCTATGATAGCTCTGACGATTTAGATGATGATGGTAATGAATTGCCTACAGACCCATCCTCTCAGAGGGAAACTCGCAAAATCTCCTTAACATGCAGATAATGGAAAATGAAGATGTTGAAAATAGTTCTAGTACATCAACCGCTATCAATTCTGATAGTTCTGCGCAACCAGCTTCATTACACACTGATCCCTTGAGTTCTTTCCATATAAATTTCGTAATGTGATAATTGATCCTAAATCTTTGGCCTTGCAAAAAATATTATGGAAAAAGCAAAATTTGATTTATAATGAGTAAGAAATCAAGTTTAGAGGGGATTGTGCTATTCCTGCAAATGTACAAGAATTGCAAACTCCGTTTCAAGTATGGTCGCTGTTATATCCGAAATCTTTGGAAAAACCTATTGTGGAAGAAACAATTAAATATTCAGGAAACAATGAGTCCTTTCAATTTAATGTACCTGATTTACGCAAATTTATTGGAATACTTTTTTATATGACATATCACAATCTTCCAAATGTAAGAGACTATTGGTCTGATAATACGAAACGGTGATTGTTGCGTAAATATTATAAAACAACAAATGAGCCGAAACCGGTTTGATAGAATCCGGAAATATATACATTTTAATGATAAAAGTAAAGCACCTACTCGTGAAGACCCGAATCACGATCGTATTTCCCTACTCAGACCCGTAATAGACGAATTGAATAGTACGTTTGGAAGTATTCCAAAATTGGAGAGATTATCGTTGATGAACAAATTTGCTCATCTAAAATTGGACATTTCATGAAGCAGTATTTACCAAACAAACGTAAAAAATCGGGCTATACATTTTTCAATTTGTGTGACCCAATGGGATAAATTTGAAATTTATACTGGAGTATCTGAAGAACCAGCAGAAGATGAACCTGATCTTCACAGCTGTGCGAATTTTATTGTCAGATTAGTTCGTGAAGTGCCCAGTTTTCAAAATTATATAATTTACTTTGATAATTATTACACAGCTGTGCCTTTGCTGTTATATTTGAAAACCCGAGGGATTCTTTTTATAGGTAGTATTCGACGAAACAGGATTAAAAATTGAAAACTACCCGAAGAAAAAGTTATGATCAAATTTGAAAGGGGAACTAGTAGAGAGTATGTGGCTTCAATTTATGGCATATCCGTGTCATTACTATCGTGGAAGGACAATCGTATTGTCAATCTTGTTTCCACTTATGTTGGCACGAAACCTTTTTTAAATAACCATCAACTACCTCAACCGTTAACCGTAAAAAGATTCGACAAGAAAGAGAAAAAAGTGAAAATGATTTCTTGTCCACAAATTATAAAGGATTATATGTTATTACCATATGGGCGGAGTGGATTTAATGGACAGCCTAATGGGACGTCATAAGATTCACATGAAAAGTCGAAAATGGACAAACAGAATATTCTTTCATTTATTGGATATGACCTGCGTTAACGCCTGGGTGCTGTACAAAAAAACGAATAGTTGGAAACCAGATTATAAGTGAATGAGATTAATTGATTTCAAGTTGGAAATAGTCGACACGCTATTCTCCTATAAATCCACGTAAGTTATAACGCGTAGGCGCCCATCTCTTGAATCTCAAATTCTCGGAAAAAAGAAGAAAACAAACTCATCTTCTGCCCCTCCAAAGGATATTCGACTAGATATGACTAATCATTGGGTAATTCTGAATTCAAAGGAAGGAAATAAATATCCCGGTTATAGTGGTCAGACAAAAATGTATTGTACTAAATGTTGTGTAAATTTATGTCTAACAGCTGCAAAAAATAGTTTTTTGAAATATCACCATAATTAAAAATTATATATTTTAACTAGAATATTACAGTCAATAAATATTTTGAATTACTTATAAGAGAATTTTAATTATTTTCATAGATATGCTGAATACCCAAAGTATCTTTGAATACAACCGGTTTTTTTTCCAAAACTTACAAAAAACAAAACAAAAATACTAAATAACTTTTCGATTAATTACATATTATAGAATTTTTATATTAAAATCTATGACCTTGGACATTTAAGAGTATTAGTATTCATATGGTCACTATCGCTAACTACAATAATGTCACTGGAATCGACACTATGACTCGGCATATTTGAGATTGATCCCCAACTTTTGCAAAGTGCTTCACAGTCACACTGTTTTTCGAATGTCGCCAATTTTCCATTTCATATAATTCTGCATTTGTCGATGTGATTTATTTGTTTCTTTTCGGTTTGTGAAACCGGACCGTGGGAACTCGTTAATAACTCATATATTTCAGGACCTATAGAAGTTCTTGAGTTCTTGGGCGTTTTCCTATTTTAACTGCATTCTTATCGAGGTTATGTATTTACAAGCCGCTTAAAATAAACAAATATCTAGTCATAACACTTTAGTGGTTGATTTTAGAAGTTTGCACCACGGATTCAATGAATCGAATTTTCCCGGACTCCCCACATGAAACTTAACCCAAATTTTTGTTTCAGTGATAATCACTGACAAACCGCTTAAAGATTTAGAGATTTGTGAATTTAGTGTTGGTGTTTTGCAATATCAATACATACTCCCACTATTTTGGAAGATTGCCAATCAAGCAAATTTCGAAAACATATTATTGAGAGATTATCAGTGTCGGTGTCAACCACAGAACTGTTAATCCAAGATAAACTACAATAAGCTATTAAACAGAATGTTTAACAATCATTTGAATCTAGATGTCCCTTTATGAAAGTGAAGGTGCTCATGGTTTTCATTTACAGGTGGCATATGGTTATTTATTGACCGTTCTACCGACAAGTGTCGATTTTGCAATAGCTTTTTGCGCAGCTTCAGCACACTGTTTCAATGACGGTTAAATAATGAGACCAAATCGGCCATTTGAAGTTATATTAAGTGTTTATGTTGTCTGAATTATTTTAATAACATACTTTATAATTTATTTATTAAACTGAATTATTTAAAAAGATTTTTCTCGATTCCGCACTTTAGAGAATGTTAGCTTCGAACCATGGATCGTTGATGTCGATGTTGAAGCATTCCAAGATCTTGAAGAGAAGCTTCGAAGTATTGTAATGAATCCAACCTACTATGACCATTAAGGTTTAAACATATTCTTTTCAGCAGCTGGAACTGAACCAACCATCTCTCTGACCCAATTGGCTACGGTTCTGCTACTCGCAGATTTTCGCATTAATATTTGGAAAAATTATAGATAATATTTAGGTGCTAAATTATGACAGATGTGAAAAATGACTCCAAGAGCACGAAACATTTTCTCAAGAAAAAATTAAGCGGAAGACTACTTAGGTAAGTCCATATCGTAATTGAATAATCATAATTGTTTTAAATTTTTTGTAAGGCAACTGGATAGCGAGACATTTGGGCAGATCAATCTGATATATCGGGATCAGGTATGAAGACAGTTCAAAACTTTTGAACTTTTTATATGGATGACGTTCATACAAAAATAATTATTTAACCGAAATTTTTGTTTAAATGTCTTTTACATTTTGTAACAACACTAGCCTAAATTTAATACCAATTCGACCATCACATGAATCATCACAAACTCCTTATATGTCAGACCTTAGTTGTTAGAAATATCAGACCCTGAAAAGATACTCCATACCAACGAATTTAAAAGTCAGGAACTTTGGCAAACAGTTATGTTCAAGACCTCGTACAACAAGTGGATTTCTTATAAAAAAGGTCAACAAGCGCGAGAAACGGGCCAGTTTGTGTAAATTACATTATGAAATGCTCAGATAAAATTACGCAAAATGATAGGTAAATAGTTTTGAGATTTCACTGATATATATCGACAGTGGAATGTTATTGTTCACAATACGGAAGAAACGAAAAAACTAGAACAATATAATCTCCTAATATAAATCGTCAGTCAAACCGATTTTATTTGTCAATCTGGAGTGAAGGCACAATAGTAGATAAGTATTGGAAACATGATAGAATCGAACGAAAATGAGAACCTACTTCCACCCTTCCCTTAGGCCAGTCAACCTTGAAATACAACGATTACAGAAACGAAAACTAGAAGAAGTAATACAAACTGGAAAACAACACGAATCGGAAACTGAAACGTCAGAGCATTAACAGAAACATTAAATAATAGCACAAGTTCAAAAGTTGAGAAGGAAATGAAGCGGTATAACATTGAAATATTGACTCTTTGTGAAAGAATATTGCAGATATAATATTAAATGTCAAACCATTATTTAATGTCAAACCAGCAGCAGTGAAACATGCTATATGATAAATCGGACAAAATGCAACATCGAGAGATTGAAAAATACGGACACCAGAAACACATTCAAAGAAACGTCGCAACTCAACTTTCCAGCGAATAGAAATCTATGGATAAATAAGACTTCACTATAAGCATTCCAACAGTCAACCATCACATAAGAAACGACCAAATTGGCTTAAGATCCGGAAAAAGCTGTATAGATAACATCTATTCACTTCGTATCAGCATCGAACAATCAAACGAATGGAACTCACCACAATATTAATGTTCGTGGATTTTGAACTCGCATTCATTTCCATCAGAAGATGTGAGAGAGAGAGAGTCCAATACAAGGGCAACCAAAGTTATAAATACTACAACACACAAGGAGTTAGACAAGGATGAATACTTTTTTTACTACTTTTCTTAATAGTACTGGATAATGTGATATGCAAATAAGACAGCGCATCCCCAAATGGCATACAGTGGAATCAAATTAACCAACTCAACGACTTAAATTACACGAACGATATAGAACGCATAAATTACAGAGAGTAGAAAGCCCAGAACCGATTTGCCGCAACCAGTTGGTCTCAAAATTATGACTATGAGACTGAACAAAAAAATTAGTACACCAAATACCATCAACCAAGTTACCATCGAGGATGTTGATAGGATCGTGTACCTTGATTGCACTGTAGCGAACTAACTGGCTGAACCAAAGAGGACATCAACCAACGCACCAACAGAGCAAGAAATACATAAAAGTCAATGGATTAACTGATTATAAAAATAAATTGTCTGACAATGGAAATTTAGAATATGACCAGCGAAGAACCCATCAAAGACAGACTATCCATGTTAAATCTTACAACTTGGTTTGTTGCAGTATGCGAACATATTAAACTGTTACTTACTATTGATTAGCATTATTTTCGAAGCAATAGCCCTAAAAACTCACACAGAGAAAAAAACATATTCGGTCTGCCGAGCTTGACAGTTCTACGGTACCAGTGATTCTCAATTCAAAACGGTGAGTGGTATAACAGCATAGTCAAAACAAATTTAATTTTCAAAACAAATTTAATTTTCAGCCCTCGTTAATTGACCTAGAAAGTTAGTCACTAAAAGTGTACGGAGAAAAATGGCACTTTGAGACCCTGGACGAAAAATAATCGATTTATGCATGTTCTAACTGTATCTCTCAAAAAACTATAAATAAATATGTACTTAATAAATTCATATTTTGTATGTCAAATGCAATTACAATGCCGCACTATGTATTGGGCCGATTTTTCTGATTGTATAATTAGTTATAAATAGTAATTTCGTTGCAATAACGTCTTTTCTATGATAGCGTCTTTTCTATAATTATCTAAAGAAAGAAAGTGTAAGTCGGATATTTATTAATCTAGTTTTTTACTAATATAGCCCATATACCTGAATTTCCATATCTTTCAGAAACGCACCTCAGATCAATGTGTATTTTCAATGTTTTGAAATTCGAAATGCTTGCAACTGTATACAATTATAAGCCAGTCATATATAATTTATTCATTTATAATTTATTCAATCTTTGTATTAAAATAGTGAGTTGCTGTATCTTCACAAACCTTTATTTAAGGCTTTAACTCGAGCTTTAAGGTAAAATTCCTATTTTATACCTAAAAAATATTTTTAATTTTGTTATCACCAACAAACCCCTTAATTTACTTTATAGTTGAATTTGTTAGTATTTTTTTTTAAATTAATTTTTAATTTTTACGCTCAAAGATTTTAAGTAATTCTATATTAAACCTTTTTAAATTATAATTTCAAACAGATCATATTTGTTTTATAATTAGTTTTGTTATTTAATGAAAAAACGAAATTAGGAATGGAAAAACTGTTTCAACATCGTAATGTCATCATTTTCTTGGTAAATGTATCTTTTACTATTTACAATACCTTAATTTTTATCTGACGCGTGAATTAGTTATTCCTGCTCTTAATTACTAGGGTGATGGTGAAACACCCAACTCGTTTTTTTACACGATTTATTTGATCTATCACGAATTCCAAAATAATATAATTTTATCTTAATTAAGCTTTGAGCCTGATTTCCATTATAAAAAAATATACTGTCAAAGTAGGATAGAAATATAATTTTTCTTAAAGTGCGAGAGAAATAAAAAACATTTCCAGTACACAAAATTTGTTCAGCACTGAATAAATTTTTATGGTTACTGAAAAATTTATTACACCAGTAATATAAAATATATCAAGAGAAGATCATGACAAAATATATCAAGAGAAGTATTTTTATTCAAAATTTATATGGATGAGAAATCGTTTCTCTGCAGTGAAGCCATATTTAAAAAGTGAAGCATTTTATAGTAGTTTTTTATGGTCAATTTATAATTTAAGCATTGCGTTTTGTGTCATTCATTTTAACTCATTGTGGAAATAATTGAAATAATGAATAATTATGTTACATTTATATTTTTAAAATTATTGTTGTAGATTCAAAGTGTTTTTTGTCTATTTTCAATAACATAAAATGTGAAGTTTATTGGTTATGTTATAAACATCTGTCAAAATATATCTATTTAGTTTTACTATAAAAAAAAGAAAAAACTAAAAAATCGTCTCCGTCACTCTAATGGTATTTTGGAGTTTTTTCTCCCTTTGGCTTTTTCAGTAAAACATACTGGCAGTTTTATTTTCATAATTAATATCAGACTTTACAGTGTATTTCATACACTGTATGTACATCATTGAGTATTTTGCGTTCAAAGTGTTCAGTTTCTTCAAGAGATGTAATTTCTTGAGGAAACAAAAATTAAAATATTAGACTGTCTTAAGAGAGGTGAAGGTCATCTGTTGGCAATATTTTTGGTTTTCGTGAAGCGACTATTGCGACTATTAAAAAACGGGGATTATATAATACAATCAGTAGTTCCTGGATCAAAACTTAGTTCTAAAACATTATCATATCGTAGAAATGCTCTCTAAGAGAAAATGGAGAAAATTTTAGAGGTTGCAGAAAAAATACCTATAGATGGACAAATTATAAAAGAGAACGACCTTAAGACATATGAACGACTGCGGGGATTGGAGCTATCAACTATATGGATGGCTGATAGGATTTATAAAAGGCAGGCATTTCATAATAACAAAATAAAAGGCTATCGATAAAAACAACTAAAATAATTGAAGACAGTGCCTATACTCCAAACCAAATATTTGGTTTTAAAGCGGCTAAAGATACACAAAGAAACTTACAGCTAGGTAATAACTTATAACAGCGTCCCGTTCATGGGCAGTATAAAGGCATGGATGATTTATTTAAACAATGGTTACAAGAGCATTTCCTTCCTGAAGTCAAAACATACAAAAAGCAAAAGGGTCTTGTATTTAAAGATCTTTTTTTCGTCAAAATATCCAATTGCTGGTATTGCTGCGTAATATCACTTTGTTGATTCGAATATTGGGCCAGGTCAATATATTTAAAGTCAATCGACGCAAGAAACAAAGATATCAATTGTGTGTTCAGAAATAATTACTTTATCACCCACTATTGGTGGTTAAAGTATCCCGACTCACTCATGATCTCGACATGGAACGTGCATTGAAGTTTCAGCATTACCTGCAGGTTTGTACGGCTGGGTATCAAGAACTCCACAAGCAACTAGAAGAAAGGAAAAATCCAGCTTCTGATTTTCTGTTACATTTCCTTTAAAACGGAATTCTTTGGTACGTTGGGTGTATATTGATCTTGATCGTTTCATGCAATGGTTGAAGTTTATACGATTTAAACAAATGTCCGAGAAATCATTTATTTCCACAACATCGATTATAGAACGTCCTTTGAAAACAGGCTAAACTATCACCATGCCAGATTTGTGACAATTATACTAGAGCTGTTAGGGCGCAAACCAAAAGTCTCCGTTATGAAAATCTAAAAATGGTTAAGGGTTAAAAAGGCCAAACTACACAGACTAGAACTTTGTTTTTTTTAAAATCTTTCAAATTATTTGTAAAACAGAATGACCTTAAAATTGAACCTAAAACTTCCACATGGTAAGAATCTGTTTGGTTTTGAAGCGTGTAGCTTTGCTGTATATTTTTGGAATGTGTTGTTCTTCCGAGTTGTTGCTTGTATCTTGTAATCCACTAGGCCGGTTTCGATCTGATGATAACGTTATTGAATCACTGTGTGATCGAAAAGATCAAATCCATTTCATCAGGCATATGCTACCGTACTTGATGTTCATACTGTGCGATTGCACAGTCGTGACACGACAATATAGTGAATTACAAGAACTTAACTCGAAATATCGATTTTTTATGAATTGCGTGTGGCGTGAGCTAATTTGCGATTTTGTTTGAGCTGCTCTGAACGCCACATTACTCCCCCGAAAGAGAATACCCCCTCCGTTTGATTACGATGATCTATGCCGCAATGCGTTGGGTGCCTGCTTTCGACCGCTTAGTGACTAGGCTTGTTGCGACATGAAAGGAACTTTCTGGATATAACTGTGCCTTAAGAGCGCGACAGGAACCACCACGGATTTGAGAGAGAAGACAGAAATTCCATTCCCAATCTCTAACATCCTGCTCCTATCGAGTTTTGAACCCGATACCCTCCACCCCGCCTGCTGGATACCATTTTGGTCGGCTAGATTCGATCTTAAGAAATTCTTAATGAATTACATTATTAGCAAATTTGACAAACAGTGAACACCTTATCAGTTCTAGACATCGTATCTGTTCTAATCTTTTATACAATCACACAGATATCATCAGCATATGCAAAATAAGTATTAATGCTCATACCGAGGCCTCTCTTGATTGATCGAGTCATTGGCTGCTTGAAATCTAGTATTTGGAAAGAATCATCGGTAGCAATCAATCAATGACCGATTTGGACGTAATCATCTTTGGTAGTCACCAATAATCACCTCCACCAAAGGAGTACCACTCGTATGGAATATTGGGTAAAACGCACTTTATTTCGCCACACCAATCAAATAAGATCAAAAAGTCAGTAGTCCTTTCAAAATGAAAGGATTTGTATTCATGAATCAACTGCCCTGATTTGTACGATTTTTTTATAATCGTAGCCTTGCAATGACCAGGTAATGGTCACTGCCTACGAATCATGTTGAAGACTGACACAAGTATTATAAAAGTATGTCTGATTTCTGGCAGCTCTAGCAATAAAGTGAGCGCATGTAGATAGCTAATTGACACGTTGACTAATCTCATGTGCAAGTGAAGCTTATACATATTTAATTATCGACCTCTTGAAAGTCCAACATCTATTTTTTACGACACTTTTTCGACCATCAAACACGCCAGGTTTTCTAAGAGATCTTGTGTTCCTGATCTTTAGCGGGGGTTCAAATCGTCAGCTCAGCGATCCAACCAAATTAAGAAAATATACGTACCTGGTATCCTTATAATTTTATTTCTGTCTTACAGTAAGTATAAGAAATTTACCTGCAAATACAAAAACAAAACAATTTTGTTAACAATTTAATTTAAATCAGATTTAATTAAAAATGCATTACATTGTTTTATGAGTGCATAACGATTAATGACTAGAGATAATGACTAAATCAATATTCCATCTCTTGTCTCGTACAACTACTCATCAATATAATCAAAATTCTTTATTAGTTCAGATTCATCTCAAATACATAACTATTTTTATTATGGTAAACGTAAGACGGTAGAGAATGGTTTCAGGCCAAATCGGGTGATTTCTTACAATAAATAATGAATAATGTTATGGTATGCAATTTAGGTCAGGTACAAACTGATAGGTAATCGAAAATACATTTACGGTAAGGAATTAAATGTTGACACGACACTCAGCTCCTAATTTATTGATTGATGTCTCAATTAAAAATTTCATCGGGGTATCATTTTGGAATGCTTCGTGCAATCTTTTAATGTATGTATACATTGATTTGTTACACCCGTAATTATGATCGATTAACATTAACACAAATAATGTGAAGTATTTGAAGAAAAATCAATAAATTCAAAGTGGAATATGAGAGTGTAATTTATAGGTGTTGGGTGCTTGCTATTCATCATTATTTTATGATGTGAATACCTTTCGGAATATTTCATTCACTTTTTTCTACTTTATAGTCACTTTTATGCTTTATAGTAGCTATGATTATCTTGTTTAATGTTTTTCCTGTTTTTTTTGTATTTTATTATTATTTTTTTATCATTTTGGTCTCTAGGGAACTTTAAATTAGTTTTTTTTTCAACTGTGTGTTGTAGGAAAATTCGTTTGAAACTTTTTCATTAAAATTGATTATGAATACTTAAAGGGTATATTTTTATATATTATAATAAAGGGTTTTCCAATGAGAGGTTTCAGTTTGAGAAGCCTGCTATTTGGACACCTAAAGCACTTTTGATCGTCTTGAAGTACCTTCTTGGCCGGCAACAGTGAAACTAGATGTTAAGAATCAATGCCGTGTGCGTAGCTCAAGAACAACTGAGAATATTGCTGCTGTAGCTCGTAGTGGTTCCTCGTCGATCTTTGGAATTAAACATTCCACAAACGACACTACTTCATATTTTGCGAAAAAAATTTAGGTCTTATTTTAATCGAAAAATCAATTTTAGTGATGAGACACATTTTCACCTCGAAGGCTTAATAAGCAGAATTGTTGAAAAGCCTCCCCATCCTCAACGTGTCACTGTTTGGTGCGGTTTTTGGGGTGGTGGTGTGATTAGATCTATATTATCAAAAATGAGTCTGGTGCAACTGTTACCATGAATGGATCATGAGCAACAAAACAATCACAATTTTGAAGAGTTTCAGACCTTTTTCTTTCAGGCCAGGTGAAAAGGCTTAGGCCAATACTTCAAAATCGATTCAACACCTTAAAGATGGAATTCGAGTAAATTACATGAAAAAGATATGGTGCTGCAATCGTAGCAGTGGCGGCCATTTATTTAACTCGTTTTTTTTAAATACCAAAATGCAACCTCTTCTTTAAAAACCCTTTATAATATATTTATAAAAAAATTTCAGATTTCATTAAAAAGTTACGTTGTTCGTTGGCCCAGTGAATTATGGTAAAGAGATATATAGTATATTTTTTGTGATGATTCAATGGTTATTTTTGGGATACTTTTCAACTTTTGTTGTTTAATTTAAGAATGTTTCAAAGGTTGATAAAGGGTGCTGTGATTATTGTGTTACTTGATTAATTCTATATTATACCTTTTATTTTTAGCCAAACAACTCGTGAAATGTAAATTATATTCTTATTATAATCCTTTATTTTTTTTAAATATGTGTTATAACTATGTTATAAAAACAAGGAATAGGAAGGAGTGTGTGTTTATGTGAATCATTCCATTTACATATTTAAAATTATTTTTATAATATATTATGATCTTATGGAGATAATAATTTTAATATGCTTAACAAGCACCAGAACTTACAAGAGGCGACTTAAACTGGTTTGATTGCTAGGCTGATGACCCAGATCCGTAACAAATTCGTGTGTTAAAAATATTAACACAAAAAAGTTACGTGTTAAGTATCCCGGACACGTGATTAGGAATCGGCACATGGAACGTGTAGTCACATAGGAAAACTGGCGCGTTTCACTTACATGCGTAAAAGAGTATTGACTGGAGTTTGTGGCTCTTTGAGAAACTGAATGCCTTAAAGTGAAGACCATGTGTCCCAATAGCCTTATACATTACTACACAGTGGAGATGATATCAGAAATCTTGGAATTGGCTTCCCTTTGATCTACAGGTCAAAAAGACTGTTATATTTTCAATCAGTTGATAATCAAATAAGTAAACTATGATTCTAAATGGGATTTCACAATTATTTGGGTAATTTAATGGGCTCTATAACTGAGCTGGTAGACTAATGTAATAATATAGGTCCGTAAGAGTGATGTACTTTGTGATCGCTCATGATCAAAGTGTCAAGTAGATTCTTTCTTTATGAAATCATTTTGAAACATGGACACGTCTACGTAAAACCTCTCGAAGCCACATTGACCAAGTATTGATTTCAAAAGGTTTGTTAAATGAAGAAACGCGATGAAAATATCAAGATCTTATTAGCAATTGCATTTTACGATCTTATAACCAATATGATAAATAGATAAAAACATCGATCCACCGACACACCACCGAAATGTTTGTTGAAATATCCTGCGAAGAATTCACAATGGTGATGTAGAGAATAAAAAAATATCGTTCAACTGAACTTTTTCGAACTGTC